>JAJPUD010002512.1:199240-222662 GCA_023553655.1 Myrmecobius fasciatus
ACAGCTTCATTATAATAAATAAATAAATAAAATTGGAAAAAAAAAAAAAAAAAATTCCTTAACCAAAAATATGCCCCACTTTGATCTGGGAGTAACAATTTTAAGATCATTCAGTTGTAATGATTGCTTAATCCCTGGATTACCCTCTAAGAATGCAGCCAAGTTTATCTAGCACAACATACCTACCATTTAGATGGTTGTTGGCGCTTTTGAAGAGATCTAATTAATATTTATGCAGGGTGTGGAGAAGGATGATGATGGAGGGAGATTTTTTTGGTTTTGCTTTGCTTTATTTCTCAGGCTTCATAAGAGAACCATCCGACAGTAACAACTTTTAGTAACCATTAAATTTATCTGTATATATTCCTCCAAATAGGCCATGATCATTTTATAGAAGATTGCAGCCTATAGTTCCTGGATTTGTACTATAGATACAGCCTTCTTAATTACTTTAGCACCTCCACCACTGTTCCTCCTTACTTTCCCATGCATACCTAGAGAACAATAATGATAAAAGATTAGGAAAAAAAGAGATTCCTCCTTCCTTCTTGAATATCCCATTGCCATCTAGAGTACACAGAGATAAGAGGTATAGCCAAAACATTGTATGATATATGCAAGATTCAACAGCATTAGAACATGCTGGAATTGGGAGGAAATGAAATAAGATAAAGCATAGATAAATGTAAATTCTCAGATTTGGGTTGCAAATATCAATTTCATAGATAAAAGATGGAGGAAACAAAATTGAACGACAAGCTAATTATAAGTGTGATATAAAAGTTTTATAGGTATGATATAAAAGTCAAAATAAAACAAAATATTATGATCAGTTTGAGGTGTGACAGTTTGGGAATTGCACTAAAAAGTTACTAGAGAAAGACTCCTAAGATGATGAGGGGCCTTGAGACAATGATATATGAGGATAGATTAAAGGACAAAGGAAATGGGGTTGTTTCTCCTGTACAAGGGGGTACTTGGAGGAGAAGGTGTGTGATACTACAAATATCTGAAGAGCTGTTGAGTGGAAAAGAAGTTAGATTTGTTCTGTTTGGCTCTAGATCTAAACGTGGAAATTGGAAAAGAACAGATTTATCCCATTAGAGCTTACCCATTAGAGCTATCTATAACTAAAATGTGCTGATTCTGGATATCTATTCCTCTTCACCAGCAGTCTTCAAGCAAATTTTGGATGACTACTTGTATATTATGTTGGAAAGGGAATATTCATTCATTTATGGTTAGATAAAATGTGATAGACTTCAAGATATATTCCAATCTGAATTTATAATTCTTTGATCACTTTGGCCCAAAATAATTTTCAAGATTCCTCAGTTGGAGAGGATATCTCTTCACAAATGGTTTATAATTTTGTCCCAGATTAGATTCTATTTGTCAGTCATAAGTAGATGATCTTGAGGCAATTGTTCATACCTATGGAGAAAGTAAAAGAAATACAAAATTATCGATTTATAATAGGCAGAGCTGATGAATTCCAGATGGTTTTGAGTTGCAACTAAATCAGCTATAGTGATAGCATTGGAAGGGAGATAAAAAGGTTATGGGGAAGGGAGGGATCCCCCCAAAAAGGGAGATTCATATAATTAGAACTAGGAATCATCTGGTGCAACTTGCTAATTTTTCAGATGAAAAAACTGAGATTTATCAAGTTCAAATGACTTCCTCAAGATGAATTTGAATCCAGGTCTTTTCTGTCTCCAAACCCAGAATTCTACATATACTAATTATTCCATACTACCAAATGGATTGTTAATGTTCTGTGTAAAAATATTTTCTACTAAGCCTTGTCATAGTGTGGAGTAATTATTTTCTAATGTATACTACTTGCATGTAGCTGTTTATATCTATACATTATGTTTTTTTTACAACAATCCTTTACATGAGAATAATATTTATAAATATACTCCTTTAAATAAAATAATAATGGCTAAGATGTATATTGGGCTTTCAGATGTGCAAAATTATTTACATCATTTGTTCCTTACTTCTCTGCTATAAAATAGAAACTATTATTATCTTCATTTTATATATAAAGAAACTGAGGCTGAAAAAGAATACATGACTTGGTCACTTAGAAAAATTCCAAATTGGAACTGATCTTATATATTCCTGACTCAAGACTGTAGACCATATTGTGGAATAACTTACATTCTGATCTATATGGCATTAACTTTATGCTCATCCAAGTGCTACAGAGAGGTGTACACAGACATCCAAATCCCCTATATAAACCTTCAGCATTTTCTACTTTATAGAATGGATGTTGGTTTGTCATTAACATTTAGAAACAAAATTGATACAAAGGGAAATAATCCTCCACCGCTTTCCTCTCACCCACAATCTCATCAATAAATAGAGAAAGGGGAGAGGGAAGAGAATTTTTACCCCATTAAAGCAAGCATGTGATGATGACAAAGGCATCTTCTTTGTTATTCATGGAAAAAATCATTGAAGAATACTTCTAAAAATCAAGTGGATAATCTAAAATAAAAATATAAAACTGGGTCCCTGCTTTTCTATTTGTAAAATTCCCATGGTTATTTTCATAATCTAAAATGTTTTGTTGTTTTCAGAGGCTGCAGAGAAATCTGCAGAGTGAGGATCCATTTATTTTTCTTGTCATCATCAGGGTCATCATCATTGTTTCTATCAATATCTGTCCATTCGGGACTGGATGTCAGCCTCCCTATTCTCCCCTCCCCCTTCCCATCAAGTTCTTTCTATCCAGGGATGCTCATTCATCTTCTCTAGGTTCCACATTTGTCTAACACTGGAATGAATAAAATGATTGATAGTAAATGCACCCCTCACAGCTTCCTTATGGTAATATAGTTATCTGGCATAAGAGAGTGGATGAGAAAGATGTCTGGGCAAACTGAGCCATCAGAAACTATATAAGTAGAACCCAAAGTGGTCTCTTACCCAATAGTATTTTGATTTGGATTGCAAATCCATTTGCAAAACATTATGGAGGGGGGAAATATTGCCTTGCAAAAAAGCACGTGGAAACTAAGAAGAAAATGCAGAAGACTGGACCCAACTAAGTGTGATCATATGGAGCATATTTGTGGATGAAATTAGTAGAACAACAACAACAGCAATAACAATTGTGAAAAGAACAAAAATGGGAAAAAATCTGCCAGCAATTCTAAGGCAATATATTTTCATCAATAACAATATTGGAGCTATACCATTTGGATTGTACCAACTTGATATTTATCAGCTAGCATCAAACAATAAAAAAAATCTACAATGGGAACTCTTAACCTGGTGTTTACGAACTTATTTTTTTATAAAAATATTTCAATATAATTGTTTTTTTGCAATGCTTCTAATTTTATTATATTATAATGAGTATTGATATATAGGCAGACCATCTCTGGTGTCACAATCCACACTCAAAAGACTAAAATGCCTAATTCTGAGTGAAGCATTTATGACCTGTAATGCAAGTACTTGGAAAGAGCCTGCACCATGAATAATAATCCTATAATTGGTTGTGGTATGCTAATAGCATGGTGAAACTAATGCTTTTTGATCATCTCTGTGGCCAGAATTGGGGGTATCTTCACAGAAGAAACTAGTGACCAGGGTCTCCCTCATTTTCTTTTACTCTTGGTTTGACTTCTTTGTAAAGGCATTCAGTAAAAGACAAAAATCTTTACGTGTATCTATATATGTAAGTATTTATTGATTTATATATTTAATAAATATTTATATTTTATTTAATATTTTATTATTACATAACATATTGACTTTATTTAATATAATAATAAATATGTATTCATATGTATATATGTATACATTCAGATTACATTTGATGAAAATTTAGAATGGTGTTGACAGGCTTTTAAACTATTTTTTATATGGAAAGACACAACTTCAACTTTGACAAAATTCACTTAATGGGGAGAGATGATATAATATATTACTGTTTTTATGGATAAGAAAGTGGACAAATAATTGAACAGAAAGATGAGAATGGATAGAGTTTGGAAAATTGTGTTGTGTTTTCAATGATTGTGAACTGCTTCTTACTTAAAAACATCTCTTTTTTAAAATTAATATAAATCATAGTGATACCACATCTGATGAATTAAAATTGCAGATGACCTCAAGATCACAGAATGTGACAATATATTTAGGAATATTTTAAATGATTTGCAAGTAAGAAATAGTGTTTAAAGAAAGATCATAAAAAATAACCAGAAAGGGAGGTAAAGGATACCAAGAATGGTCTTTTACCAAGAGTGAAGGATAACAGGTGAGTCAAAAGGTTCTATTTATTTTCCAAAAAAGAAGAAAGAACAGAAAAAAGGCATATAGATTCTCCATAAGCGAATCATCAAAATACAAGGATAGGAATCACATAGAATAAGAAATCTTGGTTGGATTGTGACCTATTTTAGTAGAGAAATATGGAGGGTATTCAGGGAGCACCAGCCCTCTGATGTGAAGGCTTGCTGAGTGCCTTTTAGAATTGCTCATTTACCTTTGGTATTTTCTGATTCACCCAACTCTCCCCTGTGACTCCAGGAAACTATGTACAATGGCCACATCCCAGGAACCATTTGGGCAGATAGGTTGGTAAGGGTAACTGACAGGCCTGAGACCTGTGAATGATTTAGGGGATTGAGAATAATTTGGTCCAGTGGCCATGAAGGCAGCTGAAGAAAAAAAAAGCTGTGTAGCACTTAGAGTTTGATCAGACACCAAGGTCATTCATGGCATCCTGAGCCATCACCAGTCATCCTGACTTTTATCTTGCCACTGTACGGTGAAGACTGGAAGAGAGAGTGAGACTGACAACTTTGTGTAGCTCAACCTCACTTAAATCCAATTCATGCACAAGTCATCATTCCATGATGTCATTTTCTAAACAAAGGATGAATAACATACTCATGGACAGAATTTCTATATTGATGACAAGATCAAGATCTAGTCCATGCCTTATGTAAACTCCTTTAAAGTAATAATTTATAGATGTATTTCCAAACAATTTATACCAAGCCTAGTGCCTGGATGATAATAGATGCTTAATCAGTGCTTATTGATTGCTTTATTAATTGATCCTATCCAAACTAATAATAATAAAAAATAGAACGGCTTAGAATCATGGAACCACAAAATATTGGATCTGAAAGAAGTCAGAGAGCCTCAAAACAGATTTCCTTATTTTGCAATTGAAGAAACAAAATCCTAAAAATAGTTTGGGGACTTATGCAAGACTATGCTGCTCTTTTGGATGTTTTTGAGGGACCAAAGAAATGAGTTCTGAGCAAAAATATTTTATGTTCCCAACTCTTAAATATCAATAAATCAGTAAGTATTTATTACATTCTTAATGTGTGCCAGAAACTAGGAGGGAATATAAAGAACAAAACAATTGCTACTTGGAAAAAGCTTACATGCTATTAGGGAAGAAAAGCACAGAATAGCACAAAGTCTAGTTATGGATTGAAACCCATCCCACTATTGGGGGGGGGGATGCATTATGTACACCACTTTCCCCAGCATATACCCACAGAGAGTTTCCTTCATCTGGATGCCATCAGCTGAGAATAGCAGTGTAACATGGGTTCCTGGAAGCCTAATCAAGCTCATTAAATGCCTGCCCTTCAATGTCTGGTATGTGCCTCGTTCACAGAAAGCACTTTTTGATACAGAGAGGCTTCAACTTACACACATGGGACTCATTTATAAATGACTGCCCCTACCCACCCCCAACCAGAAGACCTGGTACCATTGTGAAGACATTGTGAAGAAATTCTGAGAGATTTCTGAGGACTCAGATTTGGAACAAACTTGAGAAAAGCAGAAGCACCTTACGAGATTTGACTTCACACCAAGATTCTCAAGGAAGTCCAACTTGTCTGCTATGTCACCCTCATACCTAAAAATAACTCCCTCTAAATTATATACAAATTTTCCTTATTGTATCATATTACCTTGAATTTTCAAAATAAATTATTTCTCAAGTGGTCTCTCTCATTCCTACCACTGAGAGGATTTATTTATTCAATTCAATCCCCTTCTTCTTAATATCCAGCTATAATCAGCAGCACTGGAAGAATGGAAGTTTTTATTAGGTCAAAAAAAATTAATAGGAGCACATAGGTCCCTTACAGCCCCCAAAGCTGTTCTCATCTAGTGGGGTCTTAGAGCAATAAGGATTCACTGGACCCTGAAGGAGAGAGGCACAAGGAAGTAAGGCAGAAATTCAGAAAAGGAGGTGAGATGGCATCAAAACCAAATTCTATTTCTTTTAAATTTTTGCCCATTGTTGGTCATCTTTTCCTCCTCTTTCTCTTCCACAATGACCTCTTCTCCATGCCCAGGCTTTTGTGGGCTCATCCACTGTGTCTTTTACTGTTACAAAACATAACTATTTCAAGCAATAAAGATGGATTCTTGTTGAAAGCTAGACAATATAGTCTATAAGATAATTCAATTCAGTTCAGTGCAATTCAATTCAACAAATATTAAGTACCTAACATATGTAAAGTACTGTATTACCTATAAGAAAACAAAAACATTACAAAGAGAAAAATACAATAGTTATCAACATGCTGCAGTTTACATTCTATTCAGGGAGATAAGAAATTTGCTAAATTAGTATAAACCAAAAGAACCTGAATAGGGGAAGAGACTAGGAATAAGGGATGTAAGTTGGCTTTAGGGAAAAAGTAGTACCTGGGCAGAGTGGGGGCCCAACGGATAGAGAGTACTGGGTCTGGAGTCAGGAAGATCTGAATTCAAATTTGTCCCTAGATACTTACTAGCTGTGTGATGCTGAGAAAGTCATTTAATGCTATTTGCCTCAGTTTTCTCATCTGTAAAATGAGCTGGAACAGGAAATGGAAAACCATTTTAGTATCTTTACCAAGAAAACCTGAAATGGAATCATGAAGAGTTCGAAACAACTGAGCATCAGCACCTGGGCTGAGCCTAGAAATATGGTTAGGAGGGAAGTAGAGCCAAAATGGCAGAGTAAAAGCAGGAACTTCTCCAATCTGTCCCCCTGAACTGCTCGAATTCCTTTAAACAATGTAATAATTATTAATTAAATACTTAAATTAATCATGGAAATATTAAATGTTCTCAAGTTTATAATTTATATTGATTTATAAATCAATAGACAAAAATCTATAAACAAATTTTTGAACATCAGAACACCCCAAAAGATGGAGCAGAACATTTTCCAGCTGAAGATATCTTAGAAGATCAGCAGGAAAAGTCTGTTATACCAAACTGTCCTAGGGACAGCCCCAGTCCCAGTCATGGCCCCACTACCAGCAAAGCAGGACTTTATTGATTTAACACACTAGATTATGCAGCTACAATGGGGCAGGAATGCTCCTCACAGCTGAGAGCAGAAAAGGATACTTGTAGTCAGATCCCTAGAAGGATCTCTGCAAGCAGCTGCACAAAATTCTTGAAGCTTGAGACAGTGTACCCTCTACCTTGGAAACAGAGTCCTACTTTAACAAAATGTTAATAGCCAAGTAATAAATTAGGAAAATGAGCAAACAACATAAAAGGTTTCTGACCACAGAGAGTCACTATAGTAATAAGGAAGATCAAAATATATACTTGGAAGAAGATAACAAAGTCAACTACTACATCCAAGGCCTCAAAGAAAAATAAGAATTGGTTTCAGGGTATAGAAGAGCTCAAAAGGGATTTTGAAAATCAAGTAAAAGAGATAGAGAAAAAAATTAGGAAGAGAATTGAGAGTGGTGTAAAATAAAATTAAAAAAAAAAAGGGGGGGCAGCTAGGTGGTGCAGTGGATAGAGCACCAGCCCTGAAGTCAGGAGGAACTGAGTTCAAATCTGGTCTCAGACACTTAACATTCCCTACCTGTGTAACCCTGGGCAAGTCACTTAACCCCAACTGTCTCAGCCAAAAAAACAAAAAACAAACAAACAAACAAAAAAAAAAAAACAACCTAATGAGAAAGAACAATAAACAGAATTGGTCAAATGGGAAAGGAGGAACAAAAGCTCACTGAGGAAAACAATTCAATAAGTGTTAGAATTGAACAAATGGATGCTAATTACTTTATGAGAAATATGATATGGATTCTGAGATAGAGATAAGGGAGGGAGTGGATTCCATGCATAGGGAATGGGCTCTGAAAAAATATGGAAGCAGGAGATGCATTTGCAAAGTTCAAAGATATACTAATAATTTTGCTTAACTAAGTATCATTTTAAATTATTTTTGGTGTGAAAAATGCATTTCTATTTCCAAATAAAGGACTCACAAATGAATTTTTGGAATCTAGATTTTTGTTTCTGGTTATTGTATATTCATTGGGTTATTTTTCCTTTTTTATTTAATATATATATGTATATATATGTATATATATACATATATATATATATATATATATATGTATATATATATATATATATAATTCTGAACTTAAGAAATAAAACAAGCCTTCCATAATATAGAATAGAGAAAAATAAGAAAAAAGATTATTGCACATGAAACTACAAATCTTTTATGTACAACTTGCTACTTTTAAATTCATAATATAATTCATTCATAGTTCTAAGTTATGCACACCTTGAACCAAGGTCATTTCCTTTGCTCCTAAGTTGTTTATATCTTTGTAGCAGTATCATGTCATAACCTTACTTGTCACTCTAGGAAGCTGTATTTATGGATATATAGTTTGGTATGTCAATCTTGCCACATAATTCATATTTCCCAATAACTTTATCATCTTTATTGCACATCTTTGAACTCTCTCCAATTTATCTCTATACTTCTTTCAGCTATTGCTGTGTCTAGACATGAATGCAGGATTCAGACTATGATATGATATCACCAAATCTACATTTCCATGCTGTCTCTAAGAAATGTGCTATATTAGAATGAGCTTCCCTGCCTAAGGTACACAAAGGAAAAAACAAAACAAAAATAAAAACAAAA
This sequence comes from Myrmecobius fasciatus, assembly GCA_023553655.1. Classification (NCBI taxonomy): domain Eukaryota; kingdom Metazoa; phylum Chordata; class Mammalia; order Dasyuromorphia; family Myrmecobiidae; genus Myrmecobius; species Myrmecobius fasciatus. The sequence continues at coordinate 208,206 of JAJPUD010002512.1, forward strand.
AAAAAACTACCTAAAATAAAATAAACTTTACCTAATCAGTTATGGGTATATTGGGGAGAGAAAAATATAAATTGGAAAGTAGCTAATTTGGTACTTTGTAGGCTTCATTTTCAGTTGATTTTAGTTTCCTCCCTAAAATACCCCACCAAGAAGAAAGGCATTGTTGATCAAGCTAGGAAATATTACTTAAGCAGTCATCTATTAACACAATCTGAGGCTAGAACACAATGAAATAAAAAATTGTGATTCTAGATAATTGGATAATTCCAGACACCCCAAAATGAACTTCAGTTATCTACCTCAATTATGCAAATGCCCTTTTACATGGACTGGGGTGGGATGATTCCTGAGAACGAGAAATAATTGTGGGAATTGGTGTGAACTAAATCTGGCATGGTAAATTGGAGTCAAGTTGTGGAGGGTCTTGATGACTAGACCTTTGGAGTTTGAAAGGCAGTGGGGAGCCACTGAGAGTCACTGAGCATGGGGGTGATGAGGTTAGACTTGTTTAGCAAGCTATTGTGATGAACAAGGTGGGAGGTATTAACACCTGTTTTATTACCTGGAAGAAAGAATTGGCCTCCTGCTCTTTTGCTAATCTGACTAGTTAGTAAATATTAGTTCCCTGCTTGTACTTTGCAGCACACCATATTAGATATTACTGGGGGATTTAAAAAAAAAAGCAATTCATTATGCAATGAGCTTATTTGCAGTTTAATTGGGAGGGGCAGTGAATCCACATGCAAAGTTACTTGACAATAAAAATAACACTTTTAATTTGCACTTTAATATTCACATTTCTTTTTCACAATGATTTAGGAATTACAATGCATATTTTACGGATAAGCCAACTGAGATTCAGAAAGATTGGGAAATGTTCTTGATCAAATAGTATCAGAGACAAATAGGTATCGCAGACTCCAAATCTAACATTCTGCTCACTATATATTGCTGTAATTTCTTTCTCTTTCTATACTTTCTTCCTTCCCTCCTTTCCTTTTTCTTCTTTCCTTCCTTTCTTCCCTCTCTCTCTCTCCCTCCTTTCCTCCCTTCCTTCCTCCAATTCTTCCTTCCTGTTTTTTCATTTCCACTTCCTACATAAAGAGATCACTGATTTCCCCAACCCAGTCATTCTTCCCTTAGGATTCTCAGAACATTTATTTTCACATGCATTTAACAGATTTTGTTTATATTATAGTTACCTATGTTCCTATCCTTCACCAAATTATAAGCTCTTTGAGTTTCTGGACTATGTCTTACTCATCTTTACAAATAATATATTACTCAATAAGCTACCAAGCATGTGGTAAGCACCTGCTACTCTGGCAAATCCAAAGAAATACCAATAAAATTGTCAATTTTACCCAGAATAATCATACATTACTATATTCCATGTAAATGAGCTCTTATTACCACCACTGCCACTATTGTTGTTATCATCATTATCATTTTATAGTAATTTCTGGTTACCCAAGCACTTTCCAAATATCTCATTTTATCTGTATAACTACTTTGAGATTACTGCTGTTATCTCTATTTTACAGATTAGAAAACTGAGGCAGAGAGAGATTAAATGGCTTGTCCAGCATCCTACAGTTATTTAGTGTCTGAGACTAGATTTCAGTTTATGTCTTCATGTTTGCAGCTCTGCCTTTTTATCTCTGACCAAATATTAATTACTGAAATTAAATTTTGGTAGAAGCTTTTTCTAAAATGTATCAAATGCTTCTCTGTCTTCTTTAATATGGGATAAAGGGAATATTTTTATCCATGATAATAATTAACATTTATAATGATAGCAAGGTGATATAATGGTTAGAATCAGGAAGATTGACTCAAATCTAGTCTCAGACACTTCAATCTTCTGCCTCAATTTCCTTAACTGTAAAATGAACAGAAGGAATGACAAACCACTCCAGTATCTCTTCCAAGAAAATCCCATATGGGGTCATGAAGAGTTGGATACAACTAAACAATATTCTCTTTAAAAGTTCTTCTTTCTGCTTTTTATAGGATTACTGTATTGCTATAAGGCTCTCAGCTGTCCCTTCTCGAGGCTGCCAATGGGTCCGCCTACTGAAGCTTTCATATCCACCCACCTTAAGTGTTGCTTTCAATCTGCTATGGATGGGAAAGGCAGATGACTATAGCTTTTAAAATTGTTTGTGAAATATTCTCAGAGTGAGATTGACCTTAGGAATCCTCCTAAAGATTCTTCTATGTAAGTTTTGTGCCTGCTTTCTGTTTGCCCATAGAGGGTTAAAGTTATGTCGCCATCAGCTAAGTGGAATGTTATTTTTCATATTACCTGGAAGAAGAAACATCAACATCCACTAACATGGCTTACTATAAAATAGTAATAAGCTGTCAGCTACTTGAGGGAAGATAATGATGGCCAGTTATGCTGTAGAATGAATATACTCAGAGAGTTTGGTACTTTTGGCAAGGAAAAACCCAAGGTGGGAGTGAGGTGAGTTCCCAAGCATTCTGGGTACCCAGAGTAGAGAGTGGGAATGTCAAAATAGACTGGGATTAATAATATGTTCTAAATGAAGAAGTTCAGGACAAGGAAGATAAATTACCTTCTTTTTGAAATCTTGCTTTAAGCAATACTTGTTTGTTGTCCTGGTTTATATAGGAAATTACAGTTGGAGGAAATTTTTTTTTGCCATCTCCACAGGTGTAGGATTATAATCCAGGTGTTACAAAAATTGGGCTTTTGGTTAAGTGTAACTGGTAGTTCTCTTTCATTGACAGTTTTCATTGTCATATAAGTAATTTGTGAATAAGAATCAAGTCTGTATTTACATGGAATGGATTCAGTGCTGTGTATGTGTGGGGGAGAGAGTGCTTCTCAATCATCATACTCTTGGACTCATGATTCCATTTAAGATTTCTTCTCATATCAATAGAATTTGACTCTTATGTAGATTATCTATAGCAAAATGAAAAGGACTCCCAGATGCCATGTAAGAACTCAGATAAGATAGGGATATTCAATAGACTTTAACTTAATCTAAAAAAAGTAAAAATTAAAGCCAAGAACTTGTACCCAAACCCATAAGTAGCAAAGAAAACTCTTCCCAATGGTGCTTCCTTAACAGGGCGTTTTATTCCTTGGCAAGGAAATTCACTTCTTATTAGGGTATGAGTTCCCTGTCCTGTCCTACTTTGTCCTATTGACACCTGGGTTCACACCTACTGCGTGAATGCTACAGGTGCTATAGTTCAATATTTGTATTTGTATTCATTTTCACTTCCTCCTACTGTTTTGTTCCTTTTCTTCTTGTCTATTCACCCAAATGTGATATCAGGCCTTCTCATCTACTGTTTGTTTTACTATTACCCAATATGATACCCTTTCAGGTGCCTATTAAAACAGGATAACCACAGGAAATATAAATCCCTTCTCAAGTAATAATACTGAGTAATTTAATATGTCTACCGTTTTAGAATGTGAGCCATCCTTGTCCTTAAAATGACTACTTTAGTTAATATTGGTATCAATTCATTTTTTAGTTATTCAGACAAGAAGATTCTTTTACCTTGGAAAAAAAAAACAAAAATAAAACAAAATTGAGATTTGAATATTGGTGAATTATGTTTCAGACAGCTTGTAGATCACATAAACTGGATTTGATAGAATGAGAAAGCCCACTGTCTCTACTTCGCCCAAGACATTGGTTGAATTTGTGAAATTATTGAAAGCATATATTAATATCTAAAAATTTAAATTTCACAAAAGAAATGAAAAGCTTAATAAATGCACTCCATGGACAGCTAGGTACACAGTGCAGAGAATGCTGGGCCTGGAGTAAAGAAAACCCAAGATCAAATCTGGTTTCAGATATTTACTAGCTGTTTTATTCTGGCCAAATCATTTAACCGTGTTTGCCTCAGTTTCCTTATCTGTAAAATGAGTTGTGGAAGGAAATGAGAAACCACTCCAGTATTTTTGTCAAGACTTTTTGTGACTTGTGAGACACATTTGACATTGTTAATTATTAGTAGCTATTATAACTGAGTCAAGACCACAGCTAATCAACCTGAATCACTGTCTTTAGTTCTTCAAGATACATGGATTCTTGATTGAATTAATGTGAGTGAACCTTCCAATTTTCTCACTCAAAACTTTCTCCATCTTTATTTATATCCTGTATAACTTTTGAGTATATTCTTCAAAAAAATCCCCTATATAACTTGAAGGAATATCTGACTGATTGAAGACTTTTCTTCAACATTTTTAATTATCATGTAGATGCCAGTGAAGCACTTGGATTGTATATTTTTATCATTTATTCTTGTTGCATTACTTTTTTCTTAGCATAAATTTCTTGGATGGCCATCTTTTATCTCTTTCTTGTATATAAATAATCATTAGTGATATTCTAAAGCCTATGAATTCCTGTAATGCCTACAATTTTGATTCTAGAGAGGTTGATTCACAGCCATAAAACAACACTTAAAATATTTGATTTTGAAAAGATGAGTTGTTGTTTAAATATCTCTATTTGTGGCAGAAATGAAAGGAGCAGTGTCCAAGATGAATGTGCTTATGACATCCAGGTAAGAAGGTCTACCCAATAAAGTAGGCTAAAAATCAATAAATTAAAAACTCCACAATCTATTCAGATCTATTCAGATACCTCAACCTCTACTTACAGTGAGGATTATAATGACTTTGCATTTGTAAATAAAAGTTATGGAATGTGGATTATGTGATAAGAAGAATCCTATTGAGAGAAAATATTATTTGAAATCTAAAAGAATCAAGTCCAGGAACTACTATGAAAATTGATATCAACTAGCATTTGGCCACCTTAGATATTTGGTTGATGGTAAGATTCAGAAACTGTATCATATTTAGAAGATGAATGATTTTATCACATTGTAGTATTTATACAAGTCCTTAAAAATGACTAAGTTTGCAAAGTGGAAGTCAACTCTATCACAGTCAAGAATCTTTCTGTTATATTTGTTCATGTGGCCAGCTGCAAAAATTTGTTGAACTTGTCTTGTACACTCAAGTTCCACTTATTGTGGCCTAGAGTGTGTTCTCATTTGTGCTTCATGTCACTAGAAGCCAAAGCACAACGAACTCATGGCACCAGAATAGCTTGGCTATCAATAAATCAGGAATAATTTATTATTCTTCAGTCCCTATGTTGAGTTCTGGGCACACAAAGACAAAAATGATATAGTTTCTTTTCCAGGAATGTGTGAGAAGAGAGACCATGGAAAGGAAACCTGTGTACCTTTCCATCTAGATGCAGTTGTTTCACAGATTTGATTTAAACTGAAATAGGTTTTTGCTATAAATGACTATTTGATTAATTCACTCAAAAACATTGTGTTTACTATGTGTGTAATACCTTGTTGAGTACAATTGAGAGAGGACATTCCAAATTATTGGAAAAAGTGTGCTCCAAGTTACAAAAGCCTGAGAGTAGGCCATACTGGATGGATCCTTAGTTATAAAATGGGGTTCCTAATAATACCTACTTCTCAGAATAAAATGACATAACATTTGTAAAGCAATCAGCACATATTAGGTACTTAATAAATGCTTGTTTTCTTTCTTCCAAGAATCTTCCATTATAATATGGAATCTTTTATTGATAATCCTTTTATTCCTTGGGGACTCTATTTGAGTTTTATCTATTATTTTTATTCAATTTTTTTACATGCTATCATGATTTTAGAGTGCCATTAATTTGAAGTACCTTTATACTCTTAAAAGCCTACCACATTCCAGTTCTTTTTGTCCCTTTCCTATTTTACCATAACCCAATACAAAATGGCATCAGAAATTCATTCCCTTGTTACATATTGTAGCAGCTCTTGTGTTTAATAGAACAGTTCTCTCATTGATCTATGAATAAGCCCCGTCCAAAAATAAAGCTGGGAAAGGACAGCATATTGTGTATGTGTTTACTAGTTGGAGTTGCATTCTCTCTTCCCAGCCATGAAAGAATGAAAAGACTTTGTAAAGTCAAGGGGAAATGCATATATTGATTTTCCCTAATCCAAGAGGTCTATTTCTCTCTCCCTCACAGAAGGAATGAAGGAGGCCTCAAAGCTGAACAATCAGGTAGGCAAAACCTCAGGGGGCAGGGCCTTGGGTTGGTATTATTGGCAAGAGCCATATTGAACTGGCTATTAAATTGATCCCATATCCCTCAGCTAAGATGGGAGGAGAGCTCACTGGACAGCTGATCTAACCCTAAGGTTTAGAGAGGCTTGTCTCATTCTGAGCCCATTCAGAGAGAACCAACAAGGGAATTGTGAGTCCATCAGAAAAAAACCAACAAAGGCTAGTATGGATATGGCAGAATATCAAGACTACCAAAGCAGCAGCTGCTGTGGGCCCAAGCTCAGGCCTGCATCCAGACAAAGAGGAAGACATTGTGGGCTTCCAACCAGGCCCCAGTCTGGGCATGCAGGAAATGAAGGAGGGGAAGGGAGCGCTGTCTTGTGTGGGAAGGTATCTTTTGATTGATCCTCTGAGTAAACAAGTAAAGGGGATGTCAGTCTTCACAGGATCTGGGAAGGGGAAGGAATGTGCCAAATGCCATAAGGGCCTCCAAAGAATCAGCAGGAGATGTATTCAGATGGCTGCAGACCCCTGCTGAAAACAGGCAGGTTCTCAACTCTTTTTCATGGGATATGAAGATCAGAAATTTGTCCTAGTAGAGAAGCGGGAGAGACTCCTTTTTCATTCCTGAATGCTCAACTTGGGAGATGGAAGGCTGAGAATTCATGGCAGACCCTGCTTGGAAGCAGACCATAATGGCTACATGAGTCTCCCTAATGAAAAAAACAGAAGCAACTCTCATGCCTGTATGAAGAATTTGATCTCTTGTTCTCCCTCAAGTAGAATATAACTACCTTGAATTTAGGGACTGTTGTCATTTATATATATATATATTTTCTGTACCTCTGAGAAGCAAAGTGTCATATTAAATTGAAAGCCAGGCTTAGAATCTGAAAGACTTGTGTTGTAAATCAATTTTATTATCTATTGGTGGTGTGATTTCAATGTCCCATTATACTAAACAATGCTCTAGGAATTTAAGTTGTATAATAGAAGCTTATAGAAAGGCTTTCCTTATTGGAAGTTCCCTATAATAATGAAATCATAGGTCTAGTCTCACTCCTTATTGTATATACCATGTCTTGAATGAATGAATGAATGAATGAATGAATGAGTGAATGAATAAAAAAAAAAACATCAATTAAGATCCCATTATGTGTCAGTACTGTACTGAAGGCTAATTATGTAAGTATATAAGTGAGATAGACCCTGCTGGCATGGTCCTTAATTCTAATTAGGGGAATCCAAGGGAATTTTCATCTGGAATTATTATAAGGATCATGAATAGAGCCATAAATCAGTCAACTGCCATGATTTTTGTAGAAGTAGTCATGGTATTGCTTTGAATTTTGCTAGAGTGAGTTATGGAAGAGACTAGGAATATATAGAGAAAGGAGAAGAGAGTATGTGTGTCAATGGTAAAGTAGATGTCAGGATGCCAAATTTCCCTACTAGATAAATGGAGAGAATGTTGGGAGATGACTAGATATGATGGATTAGTTGATTTTTTGATGCACTTATTAATTGCTCATTTACCCGTCAGTTCAACTCAACCTCAAGGTGAAATTCCAATGTTAGGTGAGCCTTGAGCATAGTAGGTACTTAATAAATGATTGTTGAATTGAAATCAATTTTCACAAGACTTGTGGCTGACTGGAGTTTGAGTTTATGACTCTTCAGTCTTTATTCATTGTGGCGTCTTTAATGTTGCCAGATCTAGAGCACTGAACCTAGATAGAGTCAGGAAAATCTGAGTTCAAATGTGACCTCAAACACTAACTAGCTATGTGACTTTTGGCAAATCTCTTTACTGACTTATTTTCTTCATCTCTAATATAAGGGTGATAATACTTGTGCCCATCTGCTAGGATTGTTGTGAGTGTAAAATGAGATAACATTTAACTTTTTAAACCTTAAAGTACTATATAAATGATAACTATTATGCTATTGTCAATTATTGATTATTGTTACTATAATTACATGATGAACAGGTCAGGTCAGAAAGCCCCAAAGTTGTGAATGAAGGAGGCAAGATGGTAAGGAAACCTTCTCCTCTAAAGTTCTAATTAAGTAAAGTTACCTTCAACAAGATAAAGAGAAACCATCATATAAAACAAATAAATAATCAGGAAAGCAAAAAAATTAGGCATTTCAGGAAAGTTTCTCAGTTCCTCAACCATAATCCTTGTCAATGACAATATTTATATCAATGACTTCTGCTTTATACTGGCATCTTAATTCCTTAATTTTTCAACTCCTTTGGCCTCTACCCCTATTCTGTTTTGCTAGCCAGTACGTGATTATACCCTAGACTCCATAATCACTAGAAACTGTTCTATTCCTCAATCAACTCAGAAATTTTCCAATCTGACCACAACTTCTGTTTTCTTACACCTTCTGAATCATCTCTGACCCACTCGTATTATTTATTTATTCCTCTCCTAAATTCCTTCACAGTCTTTATGCTAAAGTCCTATGGAATCCCTCATTTCTTCATAGTTATCATTTCCTGTCTTCCTAATGTCTATGACTAATGATGATGGTGATGGTAAGAATGATAGTTCTAATGAGGACAATTACAATAGACATTCACATGAATATAAAGATTTTAAATAACTTTCAAGGGATCATAGATTTTGACTAAGAAGGGACCACAGAGTTCTAGTTTAATTCCCTCATTTTACAGATGAGGAAACCTAGGCATAGAGAGATTAAATCACTTGCTTAATATCACACATCTAGAGTATGAGGCATCTTGATCTCAATACAATACTTTTTTCTCCACTATAACAACAATCTGCTCCTTACTATAATCTTGTAATTGTAAGGAACCTTTGTAATGATTCTATGATATTGCCTGATATTTATTTGCTTCTCTAAAATAATTGTTCAAATTAATTAGGGTTTTTCTCCCTCAGGGATTCTTTCTAAATTATTAAAGTGAGTTTCCAAGCTTTATAAGTATAAAAATTGAACCATATTTTAGCTTTTTTGGCTGGATAATTGCATCACCTCCCCATTCCCTCAACACCTCACCCCAAATGCAAATACAGATCTATCTCCTCCACTCCAGTTCTTCAGTAATGTGGCACAGTTGGAGCAAATCATAAAATTGTGGTGACTCTTATCTCCTAAAAATAGTCTGCTGTCTTTAACTTGCCTCCCCCTGCTACACAATTATCTTTTAAATAATAATAATAAAGTAAGTTGTTTATTCCCTATCACATTTTTCCAAATAGCTATTCAAAATTTTCTCTTCTATTAACTGCACCCTACTTCCCTATCAACAGATTAACTCACATGTTTCTTGCTTTATTGAAAAGATTAAGGAAAGATTACACAAGTTCTTCCAGTTTTCTCCACAACAGGTCTAAACATGTTTTTCATTGTCATCTGTTATATCTTACTACCTTCCTTTCTTAGAGGATTAAAGTCCTATAGCTTCTTAACAAAGTTTGCCTCTTACTTTTGCCCTTGATTACATTCTGATCATCTCCTCTAGGACCCTATATGAATTCTAATAACTGAATGTGAAGATAATGAAATGATGTTTTATTATTAGTAAATTTTTGATGTGCATACCTGTTTTACAGATGATATGCTCAGAGTCATGTTAAAAAGTCCTTGAGCAAAAAGGGGTCATGAGTAGAAAAAATGTAAGAAATCATGATCTAGGATACAGCTCTATCAGTTATTTTTTCTATTTTGTAATTGCTTCTTTACTACTACTTATGTCAAAAAAGGAATGGTTTTGTTTCCCCTTCTCTGAAACTTCTCTGCAATTTCACTAGTTGATTACGTTTCACCAGTTTCCTATAATACAGTAGTAGATCTTTGAAAGTTACTTGAGTCAAAAATCATGAGCCTTCTGCCAAATCTAACATTGAGCCTCTATGAATGACATTTGGACAATCAATGTAAAGTGTATCATTGAGCTCTAACTTAAAACCTGGTGTAGTTTTTGAAAAACCTAGTTTCACTATGCCACAATGAAGCATCAGAGTGTTAATGGAGACCTCCTCTGTGTAGTCACACTCTCTGTCTCTACATCTCATGTTCTTATTTATTTACTTTCTCTCTCTATCTAGAATGCTTAAAAATCTCCAATTCTAGCTCTCATTCACTCCCCCAAGGTCAAGACCAATCTCTATTATTGAATATGTTCTTCTGGATGTCCTATCAGCACCTTAAACTTAATATGCCCTAAAGTGACTCACCTTCTTCCCACCAAAATCTGTGCTACCTCCTAACTTCCTTGTTTTCATTGACAATGTCACTGTTCTCATTTACTCAAAGTCATTAAGTTAATTCTTCCCTCTTCCTCCTACTCCCACATCCAGTTCATTGCCAAGGGTTTTCAATCCTACCTTTAAATGTCTTCATCCTTTCTTTCAACCCACATGACTATCAATCTAGTTTAGACTCTTGTGACTTTTCACCTTGACTATGGTAATAAATTCCCGATTAATAAATACAGTTTCCCTTCTCTATAACCCTTTCTGACACACATACCTGACCATACTCAAAAAGTTTTAAACTATATATTATTCTCTAGGGATGCTAGGGTATCACTAAACATGATATAAATTCAATAGCCTATATTTCAATATCATACCAGTCTGGTGCCAAGCTCTCTTTACATAAGTATTTCACAATACTCCTAGGTGAGATCTTTCATGTTTAACTACCCTTGACAATATCATAATTACTAATTAACAACTTAGTACCTTTTAGGTATTTAGAATAGTTACTATAATAATCAACTCTTCCTCAGGTGAAGGAAGGAATCATCTCACCAAATGGGATAGCAATAGAATGTGTCTTGACTGAGTACCCAGCCTTTTTTTGGCTAAAGGTTATTGCTTTTGCTCAGAATTGACCACCAGAGGCAAGTTTCCTTGATATAGCTGATACTTTAAAGATTATTTCCTTCATTTTCAGATGAATGCTGATTACATTTAGTTAGATTTCTTTTGCCATGAACAAAGAAGTACATGTGTTTATGTCATAATACAATAAACTTCAGTAACTTTAACATTGTGCTCAGGTTTTGGTATACCCTGGGTGTTTAGCTCTAACAATAGGGGAGATATTCATTGCATTTGTTAGTAGTGATATTGAAACATGGAGTTCAGTTAACCCATTGCACTTTAATTATTTATCCCTTACATCAGGAATCTTTCCCCACTCCCATTCATTCTTTGAGGCTTTAATTAAGGTTTTCCCCAACTACTATATCCCACACAACTAAGACTTTATCTCCTATATTGATTTTCTTCACCATGCATCTGGTCACTTGACTTTTACCATCATCTGTTATTATCTCCATATTTCATATGAATTGATCTTATCTTCCCAACAAGATCATAACTCACATATTTTAAATCAGAAATTGTTTGTTTTGCTTTGAAAAAAAAAAGAATCTGGGGCAGCTAGGTGGCGCAGTGGTTAGAGCACCAGCCTTGAAGTTAGGAGGACCTGAGTTCAAATCTGGTCTCAGACACTTCCTAGCTGTGTGACCCTGGGCAAGTCACTTAACCCCAATTGCCTCAGCAAAAAAAGAATCTGACTCTCCTATACTTAGATTTCCAAGGCTTAGAGTAACTGCTCAATTAAACCCTCTTTTCCACATCCCACCTCTGTCCTAGAGAAAGGTACAATGATTTAGATGCCCACCAAATGCAATTTATTTATTATAACTCACTCTAAGATTCTTAGACAAGGTGACTTGCAACTTAAATATGGGAGACTATCAAGTTCCCAAGGGATCCTCGTTATTTTTGAAATTCATCAACTTACTTTAACCTTGATTTATCTTACATATCTATGGATAGATCACTGTTTTATAAAAGATAAATGTTACATTTATTAATATCAATTATTTTGCACTTAAATATTTGTTTACCTTCTTATGAAGGTTACTTAGCATGCAAAGGTGTCCTTTGCCAACTAAATACTTGGCCACTTTCCCCAATCTAGGTAAAATTTAAGAGTAAGTAAAACTCTAAATCAGTCATTGATCTCCAACAGACAATATTTGAATAGGAAGATTAGATGAAGACAACTGGACAGCTTACCAGCTTCTCTTAAATCAGGTCTTCACAGGGGTGGTCTCATAGTTTATTTGAAGTATATCCCAGAACATCAGACACATGGATATCCAAAAATAATTCAAAAATCGCAAAAGCTGTGTGTGTGTATGGTTGTAAACATACAGACATACACAAATGTGTATATATCTATATCTATATAAAATCTTTCCTTAATCCATATCTCCTTCTCTATAATTCCATTCCAGTGTCTCACCCTAACATGGAAAGGGCATTGGGCTCCTGAAGGTTCTTTCTTTATATTGTGCATTGTAGACTTTCTTATTATAATAAGAATTCATTTCTATTGAATACTTTTTAGTTACTTTGTATATATTTTGTATTTTTTTTGCATGAACACTATTTTACCCCAGGAGAATATAAGCTCCTGGAGGAGCTGTTTGCATTTTTGACTTTGTATCCTCAGAGAGTAGTACAGTGTCTAACACATAGTGGGTACCCAGTGAATGCTTTTTGGTTTGAATTGAATTATCCAGCCTAGAGAGGTGTGAAAAAACTTACGTCTGGAAAGTTGATGACTATAGTATGGTAAATTTGGGAAGTCTTTATCAGTGGAGAGAATACTCACACAAATGAAATCATGGATCCTAGAAATCAACAAAATTTACATACATATATACAAATGCACACACACACAATTACATGAATCAGCAATTAACTGAGAGATAATTCCAATACACATTTTTCATGAAGAGCTGATTGGCCAGCATGCTATGAGTGCTGTTACTATGAATGTACCATACTGTGTCATGGCTATGTGGGACTAGTCTATTGATGACATTTTACAAGCCAACTTGCTACACAGCCTTAAGGCACCGATAGCTCTCTCTGAGTCCAGGTGTCATGTAGCCTAGGTGAGGAAGCAGCTGCAAATAGCCCTTGTTGTTATTGCATAAAGAACTGCTGCTACTCATTAGTCTGTTTTTCTGGTCAGTCCTGGGTAACAGCACCAATAACTACCTCCAGGTAACACTAATGATTAAACATCCAATCTCTGTCCAGGCCATAAAAGCCACCAGGAGGAGCTAATGACTGATGGAGCTTTATGCACACCAATATTTAAAGTGAATTCCCTTCACAGAACTTCCAAACTCTTGCTGCCTCAAAGTATTTAATTATTTATGTGGTAATGGATGGACCAGGAATAGCCTGCCCTTCAAACAGCTTATTGAGAAGAGCAACTGTACTTCATTGTTTCTTTTGTGGGTTCTTTCCTGGGAGGAATGCATTTCAGCTTTCCTAGAGACAGAATGGTGTAGAAAGTGCTGCATTAGCAATGCTCCCAAATGACTCTCATTTTAAATTAAAAACATGCTGACTTCAGGCGTTTTGATGCTTCCCACAAGTTCACCATGTGCAGACAGCCCTGAAAAAGGGATGGAGCCTGGAGATGACACGTCCATTGCCACTATGAGAGAGCTGAGATAGGGAATGCAGAATTCTCATTCTTAACTCTCTGCTTTTAAGTAAGCAGAAAACCAGAGCATCATGGGATGGAAGAAAGAGCCTGGAAAGGTCCTGCAAAATTTTCCAGATACAGTGGGAAAAATGGCATCAATACAGAAGAGATGAAATCTCTAATTCCAGTCTACCATAACCAGCTAAATTGCCAGCTAAGTGGTCCAGTAAATATAGCATTGGACCTGAGTTAGAAAAATCTGAGTTCAAATTTATTCCTGAAAACGTATTGGTTGTTGGAAAAGTCATTTACTTTTTGTTGGCCTAAGGTTTCTTTTCTGTAAAATTGTCATAATAATTACACCTATCTTTCAGGGTTGTTGTGAGGATAAAATGTATTATCTATAAATTGCTTTGCAAACTTTAAAGAGTTATAAAAATGCTTGCTATCACTATTATTGTTACTCTTGCTTCTGGATTAGGTATTCCTAAATGAGATCCATAATTATTTATGATGACCTAACAGTTCTCACAAGAAAAACAAATTATTAATTCTTATTCAAATGAAACCAAGCAGCCTAATAAAAAAATCCTATACAAATTGTAATATATACACATATATGCATATACATTTATATGTATGTATAAGCATACATAAATCCAGTGTTCATGTATGTATATATGCATGTGCGTGTACTTATGCATATACCAAATTATATACATTTCTTTAATTGAACAGTTTTGTTTCATTTGAATAAGAAGCATTCTTCATCCATTTTTTTTCTTGTGTGGACAGTTAATTCACCAAAAATAATTATGGATCTCATTTAGGGATTTCTATAGGGTTTCAGGGAT
>JAJPUD010002512.1:227662-259618 GCA_023553655.1 Myrmecobius fasciatus
TGCAAATAAAATTAAAAAAATAAAATAAAAAAAGTTTCTCTTTTGTCGAATTGAGCACTCAGAAGACATTTGGAACAGGTTTTGAGTAAGGCAGTATGACAAAATTGATGACAGCATATATGCTATAGGTTACACACCTGCTTTGAAAGCAAAATTTTATATAAGTATTTTGCTGTTTGTTTTATGAAACCTAGATCTATTGAAAATTTTTTCATGGACCTTTTTGATGTGAAATTTTGTTCCACTCGAAGAAAAGAAGGAGTATGATGCAGTATTGTTGTTTTTCAGTTGTACTGAGATTTTGTGAGGATTTCTTGGAGAAGATACTGGAGTGGGTTGCCATTTCCTTCTCCGACTCATTTTACAGATGAGGAAACTGAGGCAAACAGGGTTAACTGACCTGACCAGGGTTACATAGCTAGCAAGTATCTGACAACAGATTTGAATTCAGGAAGATGAGTCTTGTTCCAGTGTTCTATCACTATGGCTCCACCCATATGCCTCATGATACAATGATGCTAATCCAAAGAAGCAGGTAATTATAAGAACCTAGAGTTGGGATGATGTTGGTTGTAGCTCCTGTCTTCTCAAGTCTATACTCTTTCCTTCCTGATGCTTTTTGACTTGGATATTTTTTAGGTTTAACTCCTTCTAGCAGTGAGAAAGGGTAAGTAGAGTTTGGGGTTAATATTGTGAAGGGAAAAACAAAGAAAACAAAACGAAACAAAACAAGCAAAAAAAATGGGATTAGAATGAAAATTCACCCCTAGTCATTTGACTTAGTAAGTATAAGACTATAGATTAAAGGCTAGAAAGGACCACAAAGGCCATCTAGATCACTCCCTTAATTTTTACAAAGAGGAAAATGAACTCTAGGCAGTTTAAATCACTTGTTCAAAGTCATCAAGGGAGTACACATCAGAAGTGACATTTGAACCCATCTTTCTTCAGAGTTGATGCCCTTCCATTATACCCTATTGACTCACTTGGAATTTCTTGGCCTTGGTTTCTCCATCTGTAGCATTAAGGACTAGATGATTTTTGAAGCTCCTTTGAATCCATAATCCTATGATACAATTTGGGGACTATTAACTTTATCCCTTGGAGGATAATAAGGGAAGAATCATCCAAATGGATATAATGAAAATTGGAATTATTTATGACTTTTTACTTGCTCACAACTCTCTTAGCCACAGTAATCTTCTCCCCCTCCCCCTCACTGACTATAATTAGTCAGAAAATAAGCCAGTGGCTGCCCATGGAATTCTTAAAATGGATCATTTGTTTCAAAGAAGGATAATGTGATTTTTCTCACAGTGGAGCTTGGTGGTAGCTAGCGAGCGATGAGGAAAATCAGGTTTAAGTTATTTCAGAAGCAACAGAATTCTTTGGGGCCTGGGTCGATGGACAGAGCCCAGACTTGGCAAGTTTCCTTCTAAAGAAGGTGAAACTGCATCTCACCTTTCATTCATGTCGTTGGTTGAATGGTTTTCCTGGGTGACCCAGGAGCCAATGAAAATATGCATAATGAAGGTGTCTGTTTTCAAACAGCATGTGAAGGTCCCCTCACCACAATAAAGCCCAGAGATTTCCCTAAGCTTAGACCAAAGCCAAGCCCCAGCCAATTGGGCCCCCAGATTGGATGTGAATCAGTGAGATATCAGGTACACGGCAGTAACTTTCTCCCTTCCAGGCCTAACTAAGAGAGATTATGAGAAATTCCTCTTTGACTTAAGTAGACCCTCATTTGGTGGAGGCAAACCTGTTTAAATAAAACATGAAGAATTGCCAAAGCCTGTAGGACATATAAAAGTAAGGTACATTAGTAAAGTCTTATGGTATGTTAGCAAAATCCAACATGTTTGTGCTAATGAAATCTATGATTCAAGAAACTCACACTCTGTAGTCTCTGAATGAGAGAAATGCTTCGCTAGGTGTGAGTGAGTCACATCACATACATGTCCAGACATTCCAGGATTTTATGTACACGAATTCCATGTTATTGCAGGAAGGCTAAGCTAGTGAGGAGCATAAAAATGATTATGGAAGCCCTATAATACCCTTTCTCAGAAAGAGATTTATGGAACAATTAATCAGTCCTGACCAATGTATTTCATTTACTAGTGGTGATAACAACAATAATAACCAGGAGAGGAACTCATCATCACACTAGAGTTATTTAAATCCCTACTCAGAGATCAATAACAAACTCTACTAGAAGAAAGAGTTCTATTTCGCATAAGGGACAGCACACTATTTCACCTAACATAGACTTTCTCTTGAGATCACGTTTGAAAATGATTCAGCTTCTACTTCACCCTTGAGATGACTTTCCTTTAGAAATAATAATAATAATAATAATAATAATAATAATAATAATAATAATAATAATAATAAAGGTTTGTTTGTTATTTTCCCTCTGGGCTAGACTAACAGTTTAGGTTAAAAAATAAAATCCCCAAAGACATCTTATTGTAAGATTTTTTTAGACCTGTATTGTAAATAAAGAGGGAAAAATAAAACAAAACTAAACAGAGAAAGTAAAGGAAGCCAGAGCAGTAAACCAGGGATTGGATGCTAGAGTAAACCAGCCATCCATTGCAAGCAGACATAAAAATGGTGTCTGAAAAGGTGCCAGATGTGATCAGTTACATAAAAAACACTTTGCTTCTTATTTCAGCCTCAAAATTGATGATGAATCTAGGATTTGGAAATGGGATTTCATTTATATGGAGAGCTACTAATGTGAAAACTATCCATTGATGCAGAACAGAAATTCATCTCTAACTTAGAATCTTAGGAAGTTTGTTACTTGGAATACAGAAGGCAAAGTGACTAAGTGAGGCACGTCTATAGCCCCCAAACTAGCAAGAGAACAAGGAAGAACTTAAGTCCTATTCTTCCTGATTCCAAGGCTAGACTCCTCATTAACTGGAAATATATATGTACAATACATGTGTGTGCTGCTACATGTGCATATATGTTTATAGCTGTGATTATACATATGCATGCATAAACATATGTATATATTTGTTTGCATATGGATATATATCTATACATATACATGCATCTATGGAGTGTGTTGTTCAGAGAGGACTAGCAACCCCGGTGAGGGGGCTTTCTAAGCTCTTTTCAGAGCTGTTCATTTATCTTTGACATCTCTCTCTTGCCCAACTCTCCTCTGTGGTTCAAAGAAACTGCAATGTGGGCAGTGACTATACTCTGGTAAAACCTTCTTGGCAGGTAGATGGGCTAAACAAGGTTGATATAAGTGATGGATTTCAAACCCACTGATGACTTGGGGTGGGAGGAGTGTCTACACCAATCATGGGAAGACTTTCTCTGGCAGAATGGGAGGATGAAAATAATTTGTTCCAATGACCATGAAGGAGGCTGCACAGCAGGGACTGTGAGTGCTGAGAGCTTAGTTAATGAAAATTCCAGGTCACTCACTGCCTTCTGGGCCATTGCCAGCCATCCTGAAAATGTGTCCTAAAGATGGACTTCAATGACTTTGGAAGAGACACTGAGATTGACAAATTTGTGCAATTCTGTCTTACTTAAAACTAATTTACACAGAGGTCAAGATAATACCTGTGATGCCATTGGACTTCTTTGAAAATGAAGGATGAACAACAAATATTGATGATGACTCTAGGATTTGGAAATGGGATTTCATTTATATGGAGAGCTACTAATGTGAAAACTATCCATTGATGCAGAATAGAAATTCATCTATAACTTAGAAACAAATATGCATATATGTATATGTGCATTGTACACATAAAAACTTAAAATGTGTTACATGTATACCTAATCTCTGTGCACATATCTATATGTTTAAATGCATAAATGGATATTATAATTCTATCTCTATCAATATTCATATATCTAGTATAATTGTTGCTGTCTCATTATTTCTATTTCTCTCTTTCTTTATCAACTATCTCTATCATTTCTTTCTCCCTAATTTCTCCCTCTCTCTTCCTTTAAGTCTATTAATTCTAGTTAACATTTCTATCTCTATCATCTCTTTCTCTATCTTTCTGTCTCTCTGTCTTCCTCTCTCTCTCCTCTCTGCTTTTGTCTCTATCTCTCTCTTTCCCCCTCACTTTCTCTTTTCTGCCTTCCTCTGATTCTCTGTCTCTGCCTCTCTTTTTCTCTCTGTATCTATCTCTGTGTCTATCTCTGTCTCTGTCTCTCTCTTTGTGTCTCTCTCGGTTGTTTCTGTCTATATCTGCCTCTGTCTCTCCAAATCTCTCCCTCCCTCCCTCCCTCTCTCTCTCTCTCTCTCTCTCTCTCTCTCTCTCTCTCTCTCTCTGTCTATCTCTGTTTCCCTGTTTCTGTCTGTCTGTCTCTGTCTCTCTTTCTCTGTTTATGTCTCTCTCTCTGTCTTTGTCTTGTCTGTCTCTCTCTCAGTCTCCCTTGTTTCTCTGTCTCTGTCTCTGCCTCCATCTCTGTCTCTGTCTCCCTGTTTCTCTCTCTGTAGTTATCTCTGTCTTTTTCTCTCTGTCTCTGTGTCTTTCCATCTCTGTCTCTGTGTCTCTTTCTTTCTTTGCCTCTGTCTCTGTCTCTTTCTCTCTGTCACTTTGTCTCCATCTCTGTCTCTCATTCTGTCTTTTTATCTCTGTCTCTTTGTCTGTCTGTCTCTTTGTCTCTGTCTCTGTCTCTTTGTCTCTCTGTCTCTGTCTCTCTTTCTGCCTCTCTTTGTGTCTCTCTCTCTGATTTAGTCAATAAAAAATTGGCTTAGAAAACAGGAAATCCTGAGTCAAACTTGTCCCTGATAAATTTGTCTAATCCTTGGCAAGTCACTTAACTTTGCAGAACCTCTGGCCATTTTCTAAAAAGATAAGTAACACACTAGATTTGCAATTGTATAGTGGAAAAAAAGCCCTGACTCTGGACTCAGGATCTGGGTTCAGTTTCAACCTCTGCTGCTAATGAGAATTAACTCAAGTAATGTCCTCTGTGAAATTGACCCTCCATTTCTTCATCATGAGCTACAAAAAGCACGCATGGTATCTATCTAAATGTGGATCTGTTGCTCCTTCTGTAAGCTGGTAAAATCCTAGGCTCAATTCTATACTTGTACACACAATGCACACACACTCATAAATGCATGTATTGTATATTATGTGTTTATAAGACATACCCTTGGTGTGTTTCCATACATGTATGTTAATCAGCTATTTCTCTGCTACACTGAGCATGTGGGGGGGGGTGTTGCCCGGATGGGCACAGATTCAATCACTGACTTACAACTCCAAAAGGGTGCCTGCCGGATGCCTATATTTCTCTTGGACAGGTGCAGAATGTGATATGTGTTTCCTCCTGCCTTTCACAGGATCTGCCCTCCAGATAAATACAAGAACTGTCAGAAGTGACACTTTCTGCAGGAGTTAAGAAGGAAAGAACTGAATAGATAAACTTAGTAAATTCTCCCCAATATTTCACAAACATTTTCCTCAGGAGAATCTGAAGGACTTTAATTTCTCCCCTTTTCTCCATCATCCCCCCCCAAACTGTGCTAAAAAAACTCTAGCCATTCATCTGAGTAGATGGGAACAGTGTAACCTCTGGGGAAGGGAGGGCAATATTTTGCTAAAACTTTAAAGCTAAACAGAGTAAATTTTTCTCTCACTGAATGCCTCTGTGCAAGGAGCTGGCTCTGCCCAAAGGTTTCTTGGGAAAAGGTGGTTTTCAAAAGCCTATTCTTTGTGGCTTACTGCAGTGTGACTTTTGTGTAATCTCTTCGGCAAAATGGGGATCCGCAAAGGAAAAGGAAGCTGCAACAATGCGCGCTGGCCCCTGGGAGACGGGGCTGATTAATGGGCAATTTTATGGCTCATTTGTAAAAAGGGAAATTCTAACAGAGCACTCTGTTTACTTTGGTCATACGATTCATATCAGGATTGCAGGGAGAGGGTCCCAAAGAAAGGCAACATTTTGAGGTTTTAAAACACTCAGTGGCTTGACTAAGCAGGGTGGAATAGATTATGGGTATTAGCATTAAAGAATCCCAACGACCTAAAGATTTATTACAAATACTGATTGAGTTGGAATGGTGAAATGCTAGCCCATTTTTCATTTTGCAAGTGAGGTAGTGTAAACTGAAGTCCAAATGAAACATTGGAAGCTTAAGAGTACGTTTGAGTTTCTCCCATGTCCACTCCCCCTCAGAAGACTGCCATAGTTAACATGGTGGCCTGGATATGCATTAGGGACTACCATCTGTCTTGTTCTACTTGTAGCATGTAGCTGTTGGATTCTCAGGGTTTGGACTGCAGAGGGAGGTTACTAATAAATAAGCCCATGAAAATAATCTAAAGTTTAGATTCTACTTTAGAATCTAAATTTTAGATTTTGGTTCATCAAACATTTTGGGGAAAAAAAAAAGGTCTTCCTGACTTTATAAGATATAGAATGTAAGCTGCTCGAGGGCAAGAGCTGCTTTCAATTCTCTCTTTGTATATGGAGACTTAACATAGGGCTTTGCACAAAATAAATCCTCAGGAAAGGCTTGCTAGATTGGATTGAGTCCCAGGAATCAAGAAGACTCATCTTTTTTTGTTCAAATCTGGTCTCAGCTACTAACTAGCTGTATGACCCTGGACAAATCACTTAACCCAGTTTGCCTCAGTTTCCCCATTTGTAATCTGCAGGCTTAACATAGGGCCTTACACAAAATAAACACTCAGGAAAGGCTTATTCAATTGAACTGAGTCATAGGAATCAGGAGACTCATCTTCCTAAGTTCAAATTTGATCTCACACACTAACTAGCTGTATAACCTTGCGCAAGTCATTAACCCAGTTTGCCTCAGTTTCCCCTTCTGTAATTTGGAGGCTTAACATAGGGCATTACACAAAATAAACACTCAGGAAAGGCTTACTCAATTGGACTGAGTCACAGGAGTCAGGATGATTCATTTTCCTAAGTTCAAATTTGGCTTCAGACACTTAATATCTGTATGACCCTGGCGAAGTCACTTAACCCAGTTTGCCTCAATTTCCCCATCTGTAAAATGAGATGGAGAAGGAAATGACAAACTACTCCAATATCTTTGCCAAAACAAACTCAGATGGAGTCTTGAAGAGTCAGTTATGGTTGAAATGACTGAATAACATAGGATAATAAGATTTAGAGTTGGAGATATTAGAGATCAGATATGCCCAACCATTTTAGAGATGAAGGCCAACCATTTTAGGCCTGCAAAGGAGAAATGAAAACATGATTCAGCTAAGGGTATTTTAAGGGAATCCTGACCGTGACTTTACTACTTGGGCAAACTTCCAACTTCTTTAGACCTCAGTTTCTTCATCTGTAAAAAGAAGAAATTGCCTTAAATCAGGAATTCTTAAAATTTTTGTGCATGTGTTATGGATCTCTCTTTGGTAGTCTAGACTCTTCAGAATAATGTTTTTAAGTGCATAAAATAAAATAGCTAGAATCACAAAAGAAAACAGTAACTTTTAATTGCAGTAAATTACCCCTCACAATTCACAGATACCAGATTTAAAAACAAATTAACAAAATTTCCCCTAGATGATCTTCAGATTTTATCTGGCTCAAAATCTATGATCTCAGGACTTGTGCAAGGTCTCACAGGTAATAAGCAGCAACTGGATTCCAAGACCGCCAAATCCAAATCCATTTAGTCAAGAGACTGAGAGATTGCCCCAGAAAAGTATGCATCCTTTCTTTTTAAATCCCTTTCTTCTTCCTCTCTCTCATTAATAATACAGGAGCTACTTGGATAATGTTTACACCTAGATATAGAGATTTCAGCTTTTTTTTTTTTCTGAGTAGCTATTCTGTATTTCCTCTCCACTTCAGGAGAATAGAAACCCAGATGGAAATAATCATCCTACTTTAGCCAATGTGAATTAACTGAATGAGCAATATTGTTACTGCAGAATCCATAGCACAGGGGATATTTAAAGCAGCCTTGCTTCCAATCAGTCTGGTCTCCGATGTATACACACACACATATAAACACACACATATACACATATACATACATATAGATAGAGAAAACATGATTATGAAACTCAGAAAATACCATATGTTGTCAAAATTCCACAAGTCATTAACAAGTGACTGCTTCCTGATAAGCTGTGTCATCTCAGAATATTTTCCTGTAACATTGGAAAGATCACTCACACCATTCTGGTCTGGACACCAAGGTGCTGATCCATATTTTTCCAGGGCCCTATGGCCACCAGCAAATTGTTATACCTTTAAAAACTCACAAGGTATTCATCCTTTTTGGAATGATCGTCATACTCTTTATTTTGGTGAGAGGTACAATAAAGGGAGGAAAAAAATCACTGACAAAGTACAGAAAGGGGAGTTTAGGGTGGGAAAAAAGGCTTTTTTTCTGCTACAACAGTGATTTGTATCAAACATTTTCCAACTTTCATTTTATCAAATGACCAAGAAAAGTGCTGTGGGACTCAACACATAAAAGGAAGGATAAAATGGAGGATTTCTTCTGAAGTCCTGATTGTCCCTTCCCCTCTTTTGTTACTGTCAGAGAAAGACAGACAGAGAAAAGGAAAGACAGAGAGATAGAAAGGAAAACAGAGAAAAAGACAGGGAGACAAGAGAGACAAAAACAAGGTGGAGGGAACTAAAGGAGGCAAGGCAGTCATGAAGCACTAGTCTTACACAAATACTAATGAAAGTATTTCACTACCTAGAGTAAATTGAAAAAGCTAATCACCACACAGAAAATACTCTAATATTCAGTAGCCACTGGGGTCTTTTCCTAGAAAAGCTTTACAATGAATAGCTGTATTGAGTCTTTGCTACTTAACAAATTTAAGCTTCTATATTGTAGTATTATTATGAGGCAACATGGACTTATAAGGAAATTTCATTACTTGTGCATTTACCAACCATGGGGTCTATTCTCCTCTCAACACTTGAATGTGACTCATATTAATTTCAGTGGGAGCTGAGCATGTGTATCAAGGGGAGAATAAAGCTCTAAGTATATAATTAGTAATTACACATTTATTTCTAGGTCTTGACTTGGAGAGATCAATTTTGTTTTGTCCTATAATGTACAATAATTGCATTGACAAAATCTGGGACCAAACAATTTGCCAGGCTGGTTCCTCATGAATTTTGGGCCTTTACTAGATTTGTCTTTATCACAAGCCAGTTGCCCCTTGTACAACTACAAATATGCCCTTATATTTTGAGCTATGTTTCCTCCTCTGCACCATTTGGTATTTGAGAACCAGACTCATTTATAGGATACAAATGGGCATTTGTTAATTTTAATGAAATCTGAAAAAGTACAAAAGAGTGAAAGAGATACCTAGCATGTATTTGATCAGATTTCATGATTGGCAAGTTTGGAAATGTGGTCATATTTCTATATGAACCTAGGATCAACTGTCCTCCTACTAGAGAGGGAAACATTTTCATACCTTGGGAGTTATGTGTAGTATTGAAGTAATTGCTCTTTTTGGCTTCTGGAAACCAATCTATCCTGATAGAAAGAGAGGAAGAAAGGGGAACTACTTTATTTTTTGTTTGTTTGTTTTGTGTTTGGTTGAGTTTTTTTTGGAGACTTAAGAGAGCATCCATCTCCCCTTGGAGACAGAGACCAGAAATTGTTCTTTCACCTAACAGCCTTGAGCCATTAAAAAAGAGAAGAATAGCTATGTTCATATTTTTATAATGTCCATCTCCTTGTGGATAGAACATTAGGTCTCAATTCAGAGAGGCCTGAGTTTAAATCTATCTTTAGAGGCTTGGTAGCTGTGTGACCTACTCAAGTCACTTACTCTTAGTTTGCCTTAATCCACTGGAGAAGAAAATGGCAAACTACTTCAGTACCTTCGATGGAAAACCCCATACTGTAAGTGCCATTAATGGGGTCATAAATAATCAAAGCAAATCAGAAAAAAATCAGAACAAAAATTAAAAAAAAAAAGATAATCCAAGTACAGGACAATGAAGCCAGTATTATCTTGTGTGATACTTGGGTGGACCAATTCACTGTTTTTTGTTCTTGCTGGCTATACACAGGCTGGTCAATGGGAATTCCACAACAGTGATTTCTGTGATTTCCTTTAAATCTATTAGAAAACAATTATAGGTTTTACTTTCACCCAACTCAGAACACATACACACATACACACCTCTGTCTTTTTTTCCTTATTTTTCACAGAATAAAAGAATATTAGATCTAGATAAATCTTTGGAAACCATCTTGTCTAATTGCCATTTTATAGATGAAGAAACTGGATTCAGAGAGGCTCAAGACTCCTAGATAGTTTTATATTACATTCATTTTATTAAAGTACAGAAGTATTGAATTCTCATACTTGGTTCAAATTATGGTTTGCATATTTTTTAAACAATTTTTGATTATGTGAGGCAGTCCGATATGGTGGCTTAGAAAACTGGTCTTAGATTGAGGAAGATTCTGTTTCAAATCATACTTTTCATGTATACTAATATAGTTACATATCATACTATATATTAATGAAAATAATTAATATAATAATATATTACATATAATTCTAATACTCAAGACAAGTCTTTCTTTTTCTTTCCCCATGCTTTAGGCAATTTCATAGCATCATGGATTTTGAGTGGAAAGAGGCATTAGAAGCCATTTAGTTCAGGCACCTCATTTTATAGATCAGTAACTGAAGCTAAGTAAGGTTAATTGATTTCTCTAGAGTCTCATAACTAGTAAATATATGAGATAGGTTTTGAAACTAGTTCTTTCTTACTCCAAGTCTAACACTGTATCTATCTATTATTCTTTTTCTAACCATATATCTTCATGTATCTGAACTTTTGTATACACTTGAAATCATCTGAAGAAAGTTTATTAGAGTAGATTTAATGAACAAAAGGATTTAGATGTCAAAATCCTTGCTGATAGTGATCAATTTAGGCTGATTCTAATGATCAACTCCTGGCTCTGCAAACAGTAGGCACTTGTTGTTATTGCCTTATTATTAATAAAGATGATGCTTCTGAGCTATAGAATTCTGTGCCTCCAATGCTTATTTGTCCAAAGGACCAGTAATGAGAGATAAAACACACCAATAATAGAGAAGTAAAAATTAAAAAAAAAAGCCTACTTTGTTTTTAACCAATATTGTCTGCCAAATAAGTCTGAACTTAATAAATATTGGACACAATCCCAGTGGTGAGAAGGGAATAAGTCATTCAACTTTTAATGAGGTTATTAATTCTTTCATGGATCCCCACATCCAAAGAATTTATCACTTAGTGGTCAAGCTACTGTTTTTTTCTGAGCTTGTAAGGATTGGTCCTTGGATATTAGACTCAATTTATTTTTGGGACTGTACTCAAACTCCTTTTGAGCTTGGTAGACCTTTCTAGAGCTTACACTCTACTGACATAGCCTTTGAGAACTTAGATCAACTTTAATGCATAAAGTGGCATTGCTTTGAAATTTGATGGCTAGCAGGAACAGGGGAGAGGCAGAGAGAATTTGCATTTGGGAAATCATACATTATTTTTTAAACCATCTCAAACTTCTCTCTGACACAAAATTAATCTTAAAGAAAAAAACAGTATTCTCCTGGTGAAGCAGTATAGTTAAAAATCATAGAGTATAACATTCCTAAGTAATTTGAGATTTCCTTATATTTCCACAGGTAATTTACATGTAAAAATGACATATGTGATATAATCCAGTAAATAAATCATGAGAAAAGGAAGTAGATTTGTCAGGTAGTGAGAAAAAGGTGGTGCAGATGTGCTAGCTACATTTTGATCATGAAATGCGATGATATAGAGGAAAACTCTTTACATGGACAAAAATTATTCTGATGTTCAGTAGTTCATTCATTTTCAACTCTTCATGTCTCCAAGGACCATAGTTTGCCAGACTATTCTATCCTTTGCTATCTCCCAAAGTTTTTCATTGTTCATTGCTTCTATGACACTATCTCTCCATCTCATATTCTGCTACACCCCTTTCCCTTTGCCTTCAATCTTTCCCAATATTAGGTTCTTTTCCAATGATCACATCTTCTCATTGTGTGGCCAAAATATTTAAGCTTCAACTTCAGTTTGTAACCTTCCATTGAATAGTCTGAATTAATTTCTTTAAGTGTTAACTGATTTGATCTCTTTTCTGCCCAAGGAACTCTAAAAAAGTCTTCTCTAATACCACAATTGGAAGTCATCCTCTTAGTCCAACTTTTAAAACCATGTATTACTATTGGAAAAGCCATAACTTGAACCACATGGGCCTTTGAGAAAGAATCAAATTTTATCTTACAGGTAAACAATTTACTAGTTGTATGACTGAGCAAGTTAATAGCAAAAGTACCTAACTCTCAGATTTTTGTGAGGATCAAATGAGATAACATTTGTTAAGCACCTAAAACTAAGTCTGGAACATGATAAGTTCTATATAAATACTAGCTACCATTTTTAGCTGTCATTGAGATAGCTGATTTTTTCCCACCCCATCTCAAAATTATTTTCTGCTAATCAGCTATCTTAATGAATAAGTTGAATTAAAAATGTTAGTTCTGGGAAGATGGAATCTTAGAGATTATTTTATGACTGAAGAAACAGTCTAAGAGAAATGATGTTATTGATCCAAGCAAATTCATAGCTACAAGTGAAAAAATGAATTTAATTCATAATTACAATCAGATGATTATTATCTTACATACTGTTCTTTTTTTAAAGAAATGGTAAATAATAGTATCCAAGGAATTAATTAAAATCATCTATTAAAATGCTATTATTATTTAATATTATGATTGCTAATAATAGCATTTATATAGTGTTTTAAGGTTTAGGAAATATTATATATACATATATATATATAATATTATGCCATTTTATCCTCACCTTGCAAGGTAGGTTCTATAATTATATGCATTTTACAACAATTGAGGAAACTGAGGCAAACAGGCAAGCAGATGTTGCCCATGGTTACACAAGCTGTAAACATTTGAAGTTGGATTTGAACTCACATTTTGCTGCCTGTAAGCTTAACACTCTGTCTAGTGCACCATCAGTGTAGTCATGGGGTCACAGAACTACAGAAATATGTATTCTTTCAGACTAAAGTAAGTTTCATCAAAAAGGTAGTTAATTGAGTGAAAAAAAAAAACAGTCAAACCACACATACCAGACAACTTCATTAATTTGAGGATATAGTCAGATTAAGAAAGAAAATGATCTATCTTTAAGAAATAAATCTTTTTAATTTTCAAAACTGCGTTGCAATAGAGGAATATATTGACAAATTAAAACCTTGGCAAGTTTGCTTTAATGAAAAGCTAACATTAACTTTGTATTTTTTTTAACTTTTTTTTTCTATACAAACAAGAATGCTTACCCATGCTTTATGGGAGTCAAGTGGGTGAATATCATGGCTAGAGTGCTGGATCTAGTGTCAGGAAGATCAAATTTTACCTATGAATCTTATTACTTTGTCATGCTGGGGAAAACTCACTTAACCAGCTTCAATGTTCGCATATGAAAATGAAGATGATAATAGTACTTTCCTCTCAGTATTGTTGTGAGGATCAAACAATATAACATTTGGAAAGCATTTTGTAAACATTAAACTGCTATTTAACTGTTAGCTATTGTCTTTTAAAATAAATTTATTTTAAATGCATTTTAATCTGTCATTCCTATCTCCCATAAAAACAAAAAAAAACAACCACCATAAAAAATAAAAAGAAAAACAAAACTTTGAACCTAAACATGCATAATTGAGCAAAATAAATTCCTACATTGAATTTATTCAGAGATGTATTCTCTTTCTATGTTTTAAGTTCATCAATTCTCTGGTGAGACATGAGTGACATGTTTCATCTTTGTTCCTCTGGATTCATGGTTTATCATTGCATTGACCATAGTGTCATAATCTTTCAATGCTGTTGTTTTCTTTTTTTAAATATTGTTTTCTTTTTTCTACTTATGCATTTTTAAAAATACACATTTTTTATGAATCATGTTGGAAAAGAAAAATC
This sequence comes from Myrmecobius fasciatus, assembly GCA_023553655.1. Lineage (NCBI taxonomy): Eukaryota > Metazoa > Chordata > Mammalia > Dasyuromorphia > Myrmecobiidae > Myrmecobius > Myrmecobius fasciatus. Next base: position 241,669 of record JAJPUD010002512.1, read on the forward strand.
AGAACAAAAAAGGAAAAACCAGGAGAGGAAAAAAAACAGAAAAAGAGAATAAAACAGGAATATAGGCATGTGTTGATTTACATTCAATTTCCATAACTCTATCTCTTTCTGGATACAGATGCCATATTCTTTCCAAAGTTTATTGGGATTGCCTTGGATCATGGAACTATTGAGAAATTTCACAGCGTTTTATCATGCTGTTGTTTTCAATAAGCTGCTGTTATTATATATATTTTTAATTTGGGCAGTTAGATGGCACAATGGAAAGAGTGCCTCCTCCTTCTAAATTTAAATCTGGCCTTAGAAATTTGTTATCTAGGTGAACTTGGCCAAGTACCTTACCCCTATTTGCCTCAGTTTCCTCATCTGCAAATGAGCTGGAGAAGGAGATGGCAAAATATTCAAGTATCTTTATCAAGAAAACCCCAAATGGGGTCACAAAGAGTTGTACATGAGTCTACAACAATATATTATTTTATAGAGTTATTTCCAGTTTCCTCTAAAACTATTCATTTCACAATTTCTTTTCAGAACAATTCCCCATTATTTGCACATAACATAATTCATTTAAACATTCTCCAACAAGAGGATCCACTTTTAGTTTCTAATAGAATTTCTGCTATGAAAGTAAGTATTGACTTTCATCCTCAGTCATCATTATTTTTGCGAAAATAATTTTCTTAAAGTTGGATAACAATAGAGTGCAGTGAAAAGAGTATTGAACTTGGGGGTGATAGGAAGTGAGTTTGAATTCTGGGCTCTGATATTTATTATTTGTGGGACATTGGGCAACTCATTTGATCTTTCTATTTCTCAGTTTATTTATCTAGGAAAATGTAGGATGCAGTTAGACTAGAAGCATAGTTATACCTTAGTTATCAGTTAATAATTTATCAAGAATTGGTTGACATTTCACTTAGTTGGTAAATGAGACCCAAAAAAGGGACTTGGGAGGTGGATGACTGAACTCTCAGGGAGAAGGGCAGCCAATGGTGAGCCTAGGGCAGGGCACCATAGACAAAGTGGCTGCTTCCAGTATTGCCAGAGGCTAGTCCTGCTGATTTTCCCCAGCTGGCTTTAACTTCCCAGAAACTGGAAGCATTCTTCCAGCATTGTACTTCCAGCTCAGTTCTTATCATGCTCCTGGCACGCTTAGGCTGTTTAGCCTCTGTTCTGCTATCAATGGAACAATTTGTTACTCCTCTGTCTGTTTTAAGTGGGTCTGCCCTAGAAAGATAGAGCTAAAGGAAAGTATACAAAATATATTTTCTTCTGAGGCATGCTATACCGGGAAAGAGCTAAGAAGAAACCTTTGAACAGGTCTCCTTGGCCCTTAGCAGCTGAAATCTGCATTGGGCCTCTTCCCTGCAGGCTGCAGGTTCAGTAACCATTGGTATTTCAGGGACTTTTGGAAACACTGTGAATCTGTTTTGTTCCTTTTGAGAGACACATAAAGACATTGCAAAGGTCTCGCATTTTTCAAATTTTTCTCCTCTCCTCTCTCCACCACTCCCAATTCTCCCCTTTTTTTCCAGATCTTTTAAGACTCATTCAGGTGACCCTTGGAGACTGCAGCAAAATCCTGCTGAGGAGGGGGTAGGAAATGGGGGGGCTGGACCCTCCATAAAATCCCCTGTGGCCCCTGCCTATCAATGTCTTCTCTGATTCCAAAATGAAGCTGAGTTGTCTTGGCAGGGAAAACTTGGTGGAATCAGGTATAAATCTCTGGAGAAAACAATTGTATGCGATGAAAATTTGAAAGCATGAAAGGAGGAGAGTTTCAGCAAGAAAACTCCTCTATGCAAGGCTTTATTGACCAAAAAGAAAAAAAAAGGAAAAAAAATGACAAAAGAAGTTCTTTTGTTGGTTTTATAGAGTACTTTCTTTTCTTTTCCATATCAAACAGAACCTCAGAGAAAAGCACAATACCAGTATTCTTTTTTTTTGCTCTTTTTTTTTAAAGCAAAGGAATGGTTTTGAATTTCTGGAAAGAATACTTAAGTAAGATGGAGCAGACAGTAGTGTTGAACAGGGGAAAAATGCATTCTATGGACTACGGTATTGAGAGTTTATTGTCCTTTTCATTATCGTAAAAAATAATTTGTGACATGTTTCCTTAGATGTAAAATGGGAATAATAATGGCATCTATGTCACAAGGTTATTGTGAAAATCAAATAAAGTATTATGCATTTTTAAAAATTTTAGCACAGTATGTCATACATAGTAGGCATTTAATAAATACATGCTTATTTTATCATTATCATGTTTTAGTTGAGTGCAGTGAAAATCATGAAAGGAAAATGAACAGCTCCCTGAGTGTCATAGTTAATTGGAATTGGACATCCTGTTTGAGATATCTTGAAGATAGTCATATATGAAACCAAATAGGGAAATTCTGAAATAGGCAAATGGATTGAAAGGCACTTATGAAAGCTAAGGCTGGAAGATTTATGAGAAAAGTAAGTTTATTAAATATTAAGGATGTCTATTAGAAGAGACTTGATTGTTTTTCTCTTACCTCTATACCACGATCTATTTCATGTTAGTGATTAGGCATTGTCCCTACTAGACTTTAAATTCCATGAATGGATATACTTTTGTATTTCCCATCCATAATAAAGTTCTCTGAGTTCAGCACACATAGTAGATGCTTAATAACTAATGGGTGAATTTAATTAAATTAATTTGAGATACTTTAAGATGAATAGTCAATTTAACATTAACATACATATTTTTTCCATAGTTCTTTAAGGATGGCAAAGAACATTCCTTACCACACCCTTCCAGAAAGGAGATCAGCAGGTCATAGATTTAAAATTGGGAGGAAACTTAGAGATTATTTCATCCAAAACCCTTCATATTACAGAATAGGAAATTGGGACCCAGAGAGATTAAGATCATATAGTTATCAAGTAGCAGATCCAGACTTTGAACCCAAATCCTCCGATTTGTAATCTAGTATTCTGGGCCATGAAATAAGCATAAGGAACCTCATTCTAAACCTGGGATCACGAGTCTTGAAGAATTGCTAGGAGTCATACCAGAATCAAGAATTTGATAATCTGAAAATCAGAATCAAAATTTCAAACTAGGCTTTAGAATTGCAAATTTAACTGTTCTTTCTACTTGAAAAAGATAAACCCAGACACCCACACTTTCTTGAAAGCCATGCCAGAAAATGGTTTAGAAGATTGATAACAATCCATGATAATGGGAAATATGTACTCATCTGACCATATAACATATATAGAGAGGTATAAATGAACATACACACATATACATACACATATAAGTATATAAATGTATGTATGTATACACATATGTATATTATTTAATACATATATAATATGTTTGTGTAAACAACACACATGCATAATAATATATGTATATATGTATATAAACTTTCTTAATATCACATAGCCTTTTATAACTTTTAAGAAAGAAGAGTCTCACATATATCATACTTCTCCCTGCTACAGTTTAGCAGTAGCATTTTAAGTTCCAAAATTAATAAACATATAAATTTAGGGATTTGATTCTAATAGAAAATCTCCCAGTCCCTTTAAGCTATGTTCCAAGGAAATGGTTTATCTGTAAAGTTTCTATATGTAAAATTCATCTTTACAAATGCTTTTTAGGGAAGTAGAAATGTGAATTTTCCTGCCAAGACAACACTGTGCCATTAGCAAAAATCAAAATAAAAAAAGACAAAAAAAACCCATATAAGTCATAAGAATATAGTAATGTTCAGAAGTGAAGGAACTAAGCAAAATAGAATATTGGGGCAGAATCATATTAAAATAATTAGAGATTTTTGTGCATGGGGTAAGCAGCTTAAAGCACCACTTTGGAGAGGAAGTAGGGATACTAAGACATTGGAAGGGGACTAGATATCTTAGGCATGAGCCACTGCTGAATAGACTTATGTACAGCATGGGGAGGTCAATATTTCTCCAGATGCCATTATCTAATAGCTTTCTTATTTTAATTTTAACCAATTTTCTTGGCTAAATAGATGTTAAACTTTGCTATTTCTATACCTTTGAAGGACAAATATATTAATGACCTCAACATTTTGCTCCATGAAACAAATCTCTGGTCAACATCATGCTAATTTATTTTCTAGATGAGGGAGCAGAATGTTTCAAATGACAGAGACAGAGAGAAAGAGAGAGAGAGAGAGAAAGAGAGAGAGAGAGAGAGACACAGACAGACAGGCAGACAGAGGGAGAGACAGAGAGAGAGATCACCAATGGCAAAGAGAAATAAACAATAGAAAAAGCCAGATTGTCCCTCCGCTTCATCTGGGCTCATTCTGTGGCCCATATATAAATAAAATCACAAAACCTATATATCCATACCCTCCATAACACACACAGACACAATACATATTGTACACATATATGTATGTGCTTAGACTTTCAAGGATGGCAATTTTAATTTCCTTTCCTTGATAAAGTTGCAGAGAAGTCAAACTGCATCCTTTGGCTGTGATGGGGCCCTCTATAGCAACCAGGAGTGCAGACTTTGTAGAATGGGGAAGAAACCCATATTGGAAAGCGACCAGAAGCAAGCTGGCTATTAGCAAGTCACTCTACAAAAGCTTAAAGGCACACTCCAGGAGCTTGGGAGTTGAAGGAAAAGGGGAAGATAATATACTGGCTGGTGGAACAGAAGGGCTCACTGTACTTTTTTTTCTTTTTCAGATGTAGCTTGAGTTAGATTTTTTTTTATAAAAACAGGGTGAGTGACTAACATAGCAATGCAGAATCTTTTGTTCAATATGAAAGACAAAATTAAGTTCTTCATTTTCATTATAAATAAAGCAATCCACATGACCAAAGTTTTTATGGGCAAATTTCACATTGGGTGAACAGATTTGGGGTTTGTAGTAAAAGTTTATCTTTTTTATGTGCTCCACATTCCAAACTTCATTTCTTCATACTATTCCACCAAAAACTTTATTGCTTCTAAGATAAAAGGGTCTCCTGTAAATCATACTTCTTCCCTACAAAGAGTTTTTAGTTCTACTGTTCACACCCCAAAGATCAGTTGTAGTTGTAAATCTATATATGAAAATGACTGGTCCACAGAGAGATAGATAGATATAGACAGAAAACTACATACAGAAAGAGAGACAGAAATAGAAATAGAGACAGATAAAGAGATAGAGGCAGAAACAGAGACAGAGAGAAGAGCCTAAGAGACAGAGAAAGACAGAGACAGAGTGAGATAAAAACCAAGAGACAGAAAGAGGAGAGGAAGACAAACAGAAAAGACAGAGGCAGAGAACAAGACTGAGAGAAACAATGACAAAGAGAGAGACAGAGACAGAGAGACAGAGAGAGACAGAGACAGAGACAGAGAGAAGAGAGAGAAAGAGAGAGAGTATGAATGCAAAATTCCTTCCCCCTTGATTGAGAATTTGATTCTTTATCACTTCTGGAAAAATTGGTATCCTATTGCCATTAGTCTACCCTACAAAATATAGACAAGAAAAAGTATCACCTGGGGATTTTCATAATGTGCAAAGAGACTCCATAGATACAGAATCACACACTCTAAAGGTATATGTCCCCCATTAAAAGTTAACATCTTTTTCCCCTTTTTTCCTTTTTGAGACATACATTATCTGCCAGTGACTTTTCTGTGTGACTAGGCTTTTAATAACCTCTCATAGGCATTGTGGAGAATTAAAGGCAGGAACCAGTGAATTGAACCAGTTCCCTTTTGTCTCCTATTCCTGACTTGAGATGCATTGATTGTCTATACTGTGAATTCCCTTTCTCTTTCTTTTCTCTGCTGCCACAAATGATCTAAGGCTAGAAGGAAAGATGGAATCTCCACCAAGTTATCTTGGAACAGGTACATGGATTGGAGAGTTGACCACAAAAGTGCCCTGCCTTCTTCAGTTTTGAAAGCTAATAGCTTTGAGAATTGCATGGAGGTGAATGTGCATTTTTTTGGTAGACTCAGTTATTTGAGGGATATATATAACTAGCTTCTTAAGTTAATCTTCTACCACTATATCGATTTATATTTCCAGAACAATATTTCACAGATGTAGTTAAAAGATGTACTGCTTCAGTATCTGGAACTGGAAATGACATGGAAGGATATATGTCCTTTTTAAAAAATATTCCTTCTTCCTTAATCAAATACTGGTGTAAGATAAAACAGCATATAAAGATACATTCAGAAAAGCCTGAGATTAATAGGGAAAGCTGTGTTCCTATTGGTTTAATCTTTATTTTAAAAATTAGTGGAAAGAAGAATTTTAAAATTGTCCTTTTAGATGACAAAGTTAAATGTAACAAAAGTCTATTTGTTTGCAATAATGGTATCTAGGTATTAAAAATCCAATATATGAACTATTGACTTGAAATCAGGAGGAAAAACTGCTCATTTTATTTGACTTGCCAGATTTTTGCCAATCCTTATCAAATCAAATCCAACAAAGCTTTATCAAGCTCTAACTATGTGCTAGTGGGAGAGGTATGCCAAAGAAATAGCTATGGGTAAACTAAGTATTCTGTTTGTTGTAATTTATGCAAAAGGATTGCTGCTGCTATAACAAAAAAATGTCGTCTGGTTCTAGTTTACTTAGGTGTAAATTCAGGGTTGAAGTCTGTTGTGAGATATTTATATTTCATTCCCCAGGTATCAATGAAAGCCTGATACTAGTGCCTCTGGCTGAGCATGACTGCATCAAGGTAGAATTTGACCCTTCTCATTGATGCCAGCCACAGTGATGCATTCTAAAATCTACTAGTCAAATGATCTCTTTTGTTCTTTTTCTTTCTTTTATTTTAATCTGCCATTGTACATGATGAAACCCTCTTTTGTCTGTTTTGGACAGTCCAAGATATACCATTTCATACCAATGAGATGTGGAGGGTATGTTTAGACTCTGTCATTCCATAACCTAGTCACTCTATGAATAACTTGAGTTCAAGACAGTGTCAATAGATAGTCTCCTGCTTAACAGAGAGGCAAAATAGAAGGGACTATTACTCCCCAGAATTTATATATATACACATGTGTGTGTATTTATTTATTTTATTATATATATATATATACATATATATATATTTACATACACATATATATTTATGATTGAAATTACTTTGCACATGCTTTCTGTTTATTACATTCTGTATATCTTCAATACCATGTAAACCCCTTCAGGGTGGAAAGTCTTATTCCCCAACATTTTTTTTATCTTTTTACCCCAAAGTCTAGAAGAATCTTACATACAATAGACATTTAATAGATATTGAATTTAATTATATTAATGGGAATTGAATCTTTCCCCCATTAGTTGTTTTATTTAATCAGTTATAAGGTGACATTTGGCAAAATTGTGATGTGAATAATATGCCTTAAATACTTTCCAACCTCCATTTTGCTTTGTTCTTTTTTCATTTTCTTGTTCTCACTAACCAACTTCCTTTCATTCCACTCCCTCTATATCATCACCACTTATACCATCATTTTGTTCTCTCTTCCTTTCTGCTATAAAAACTTGATCTTAGAAAGGGTACTTTACCATTCAATTTATAACCAAACATGAATATAAGTCAATATTTTACTTTCTTTAGGATCATTTGCAATCATACCTATCTTTCTGATTGTGGAAGGAAAATTTTAGCTCCTTCTAGTCTCCATCCAAGTGAGGGAAAGGAAAAGTATGAGAAAGGGGTGACATTTTCTTATTGCTTCTGAAACTATCATATATAATATTTGCACTGGTAGTCATAATAAATCACAAATAAGGTTGTTTAACTTGCAAGGGTATCACTTGCAAGCATGAGTGGTCTACTCACCACATCTTAAGGGGTAGTTGTTTAGCTCAATTGGTGCCATTACCATCAGCTTTGGTGATTATTATTTTTCCCATATGGCTCATTCAGCCATAGAGACCCCTCAGGAATAACAGAACCATAGTAACCTCAGACTAACTGGTTTCTTTGCAAAGATGCTGACTCTATTTGGAAAGCAGCATTCTACTTCCCCATGTAAAGCTTAAAATCTTCTGGACTCTTTGGACCATTCACTGCTTTTCTGCCCCCACTTTAATTTGTCCCAGGTTTTATTTGTTAGAGCTTTGCCTCTGAAGTCTCTCCTAGAAAAGGGAAAGGTCCCTCAATTCTTTCTGATCAGCCCCTTGTGGAAGAGTGGACAGCATTTAACAATAACCCATACAAAGTACAGAGGAGAGGCGAATGTTGCTGGAGCCAAGCTAATAGTGTCATTGATGGTACTCTTTGTCCAGTGCTCACACCAGTGACAGGTAGATGTGATTTCTCAGACAGAAGCTCTCTGACACCCTCATCTCCCTTTGCTTGCACTATTTACTTGGTGACAGATGACTCCTGATTGATGGTCAGAACACATCCCCAGAGGGCGAAAAAAACAGAATTTTCCTGGGTAATTTAAATGGCACCTGATTGAGTTCGGTGCCTCATTGTCAAGTGCCATTCAAACATTACCCAGTTGCTAGTCCTCCACATCCCCTTGCTTGTCGATGAGAACTCCATGTGGGCTGGAATCAAAAGTACTGCTAAAACATATATATGTTACGTCTGCTGCTGACTGAGAATGAAATGAGATAGATACACAGTATAATGAGATGTGTGTCTGGAGTGTGTAATGAGATTCTTGACTCCAGTGGCTAATGAGGCCCGTAGTCTAATGAAATGTATAGTATAATGCCATGCATGACTGGACTGTATAGTACAGCTTTGAAAGTAGTTTCTGAAATCGTTTGGGTCCGCAATGTTTTCTCCCGTCTGCCAGTTAAGCATTAACTCCACGGTTATTTCCCTTCCAGCTTCTGCTAACAACTTCTCATAGCCATTTTCAGCTTAGCCATGGCCATCTCCTGTGATAGCAGCCCATGTCATTAGCTAAGAGAATGGGATCTTCATTCTGAAGCAAATGGGTACTGGAACATTTTTTGGTCTAGCGGACATTTTATTTCTTGAGGGATGAAATATGCTCCCCCTTCCTCAGTGTTTTTCAAACAAGACAGAAAATGGAGTCAGACACTTTTGGGTCCCCCAAAGAATAAAATGACTGATACAGTCTTGAGAACGATTTATAAAAAGCTGCTTCCTCCTTGAGTTTATGGGGATTCTGGGAGAATATCAGCTCCATTTTGCCCAGTGGGAGGGGAGAGGTATTGGGGTATAGGCATTTTACAGTTCCTGTAGCTGGCTGTGATAACTCTCCTGGGCCCTGCTGTTTGGAGAGACAGAATTCTAAAAAATTAAAAACGTGTTATGCAGGCAAAGGTGTACTGAGCTTGAAGAAAAAGAATTCATTAGAAAACAATCTTTTGATTCATTTTCTCTTCTGAAAATATGTGACAAATATGGTATAGTAAGAAAAAGATTTTGCATCAGAAGATCTGGTTTGGAAGTTTAATATTGTCATTTATGAGATGTGTGACTGCAAGTAAGTCTAACTCACATCTCTTCTCACTGTAAAATGAGCCTCAGTTTCCTTATCTTTTGAAAGAAGGGTTGGATTCCAATTCGCTTCTAGCTCTAACATTCTGGGGTTTGGAGATTCAGGATCCATGGGGCAATGCTACTTGTCCTAACATACAAGGTAGATTTTTCTTCTACATATATTTGTTCAAAGTGCACCGAGGGTCAATCCTGTCAAGAACAACTGGCAGCCAACCCATGGGACGTGGTATAAGTTACACAGGCTGACTCTCAACTTCCAGAAGAACTGTGGAGAATTTGAGATGTGTGTATCCCATTTATAATAGTCTCCTGGACAAAACCCAGGGCACCCTTTTGAAAATTTATAGGGACTAGCCTATCCAACAAGGCAACAGGCAGTCTGAGATTCTTCACATACCCTAGCCAAGATTTTTACCTCCTCCTCTGCTTCCAGATTGTATATCCATTATCTTTCAAGATGCTATTACCCTCAGATGTCCTCAGATTTATTTGTCTAGCGATTCTGCAGAATAAAAGGTCTAATAGGGTCTTCTTTAAATATACATCCTAACTACCTCCTAGAAACCATCAGTGAGTCCAATTATTTCCCTAACTAAAAATTATATTGTGCAGGGAAATATAAATTTCAGCCTCATGTGCATGTCACAATTATAGAGAAGAATGAATCAAACAAAATACCGAAAGATCAGAAGCCTTTTCCAAATCATTTCCCAGCTGTGGTAGGCTCCCCCCAATCCCCAAACCCCCAGCCACTATCTATGAGACAGAGATATGCACTAAGACATGGTGCCTCTTTGGGTATTTGATAAAAGATTTATCAGGTGATTTTGAGCAGTGTATCTGGCTTGGCTCAGTTACATTGAATTTTTTCCATTTTATTTTAGGCTATGAAATATCCATATCTAAGAACTACATAAAGACTCTTTTAAGCAACTCAGGCCCTACTTAGAACCAGAGAATCATAATCCCAGAAAATTGGAACATAGCAGAACCTTTGAGATCTCTAGCCCTGTTGGCCATGGATCCCTTGGAGGCGGAAGAATTATTGTAAGTAGTCTGTCACAAATCCCTGTGAACAGTTTGCATTGGTTGTTGGGATCTTTTACTCCAACAACAACAACAAAATATAGTGGGACACAGTATAAGAAATAAGAAAATACACTGTATGGTTTATAGCCTATTACCTATTAAACAAATATATAGTACCTGAATAAATGCTAACACACACACAAGCATTACTATTTTTCAAATATATGTGGATACTCTTATGATTAGTATTAATAATATTGACAAGTATTTGCATAGCACTTTAAGGGGCTAGCTGAGCAGCTGCTAGGGCACACAGTGGATAGCCCTAAAGTCAAGAGGACCTGAATTCTAATTCGGTCTGAGATATTTACTAGCTCTCTGATCTTGTGCAATAAGCTGCACTTAAGCCCATTTGCCTTAAAAAAATTAAAACACTTAGCCTTTAAAGTTTGCAATATATGCCAGAAATAACCCTGTGATGCAGATAATGCTATCATTTCCATTCTACAGATGGCAGACATTTTTGGCAATAAAATGAATCTTTTTGAATCTGGCTTAACTCTCTCATTTTACAGATGAGATAAATAAGACTTAGAGTGGGAAATTGATTTGTCTGAGGTCATATCGCTAGATAAAGCACAGGTGTGATGATTTCACCTCTATCCAGTCAACCTCAATGGCTCGCTGTTACCTCTAGGAATCCTATACATTTAAGATAAAATATAAGATCCTTTTTGGCATTTTAAACTCTTCACTTCCCTTCTCCTTCTATCTTAGATATCTATACATTACTCCACTAGGACTGTTAGAACCAAATAAAAGCCATAAAGATCCATGAGGCACTAGAAAATGTCTGGATTGGGAAGCCAGTCATAGTGAACCTGGGGTTTGAAGAAATAAGACAGTAGAGCCCCAGGCATTTTTCAACTGGAGTCCATGAACTTGTTTGTCTTTTTAAAATATATATATGCATTCTGATACTATATTTCAATATAATTTGTTTTCTTTTTTATCACTGGTATTTTATTTTATGTTTTTAAAAACATTATTCTGACTTCACCAGACTCCAGATTGGTTCATTACAAAAAAGGCCAGCAAGCCTTGATTTAGAGCATGCATTTAGCACAGGTACCAAAGAGCACAGCAGTAAATTTAAGTTTAAGGCCAGGTAGGCAGGGCAACATTTTTACATTAGAACCAGGCACTGGGTCAAAAAGTGCAGGTAATCAGATGGTAGGAATCAGAAACCACGATAAGGAAACTAGAAAAGAGGAGCCAGCATCAAGAAAAATGTTTGAAAGTAAACCAGAGACTGTCTGAAAGAAGGGATATTCTGAACTTCCTGCCAAAGGTTAAAGCTGGTCTCAGAAAGTGGGTAAAGCTGAATTCCAAAGCAGAGGGGAACAGGAGCATGTGGATGGAGGGACTAGGGGAAGGGAGGTGGAGAGTAAGGCAGCTCCTGAGGTGGAGGCAGTCTAATGTAAATCCACCTGAGTTGTTGTGTCTGGACTTTCCAAAGGATGCAGGCTCAAAGGTGAGGAGGAGGGGCATTCAGACCACCTTCTGGACTCCTGATAGACAATCAGCCTCTTACCTGCTCTTCAGACACTATCAGAACCAACCTGCAGTCATTTCTCTCATTTTTCAAAGAGGCACAGGCTTTCTGCTATATTACTCCTCATCAGGAAAATCTAAGGAGCTTGTGTGTGTGTGTGTGTGTGTGTGTGTATATTTGTATGAGCATGTTTGTATGTATGTATAAATGTGTGTGTATATGTATAAATATGAGTATGGATATGTCTCTGCATATATTTAAATGTGTATGTGTATATGTATAAATATGTATTATATGTCTATATATTTAAATGTATATGTATGTGTATATGTATATTGTGTATGTATATGGATGCATTGTGTAAATGTGTGTATGAATATGTCTGGGTGTATATATTTAAATGTCTTTGTGTTTATTATAGGGGTATATTGTGTAAATGTCTGTAGGGATATGTCTATATATATTTAAATGCATATGTATATGTATGTGAGTAATGTATAATGTGTATATGTATAGGTGTATTGTATAAATGTGTATATGGATATGACTGTATTTAAATGTGTATATGTGAATTATATAAATGTATGAATGTGTGTATTTTAGGTGTATATTATATATATATATATATAATGTGTATATTATATATATATGGGTATATGTGTGTACATATGTGTGTGATATGTGTGAATGTGTGTATTTGAGTGGTGTCTGTGTGTGTCTACAAATACCACCTGCTCCCCCCCCCTCCCAAAGACTGGGTAGGTTGCAAGGTTAAATTTCACTCCAACATCAAGATTGTCTAGGAGCCTTAAGGAGTTCAGAGGTATGTCTAGGCACTCTGCCAATGGCTCTAGCCCACACTGATAGTGTTACCTTCAGGTTTAGAGGGTGGCTCTCTGTACCCCACTTCTATTGACCACTAACCGTCAAAACGCATAATCTTCAAAAGGTATAATCATGAATATACAGACTTCCTCCTCCAACTGATGGGAAGCATAATGCTCCCCTCCCTTAAACCTTATTCCTAGGGAAAGGAAGGCAACTAAGTTTATAGTTTAGCCCAGTTGTTACATAGTCACAGTTCTAAGTTCAACACTTACCTTAGGCTGCAGTCCCAGGCACCATAATTTCTCAGAACTCCCATGCTAGGCTGTCTGACTGTACCATCCTGCCATCCTGAATCAAAGGTTTCCATGACTTGAGCTCTTAGGTCCCATGAGGATCATCCCTGACACCTGAAAATGATTATAAGCAACTCAGAACAGAAACCAACAGCCCCCCCAGCCCATTTCTGGAGCCAGAGGTAAAAGGGATAGAACAGGAAAAGGGTAGTCCTTGATATTCATCTTTACTGCTTTGGTACATACGTTTCTTACTGAGGAGGAACTGGGATTCTCATTGCCTGGATGAAGGAGAGAAGAATGGTTGGAAAGAGCAGTAAAAAGACAGCAGTGGCAAAAGAAACTTGTGTGGTCTTATCAGCTTTATAGATGCAGGTAGCCAATCAAAACAGGCTATCTTTCCATATCATATACACATATACATATATATATATACATACATATATACACATATATATACACACCCCCCATACATATGATATATATGTATATATTTATGTATATATGTATCTCTCTATACACACACAAACACACACACTGCCCATATATGACCATAATCAGCAAGTTTTCCATGTACACACAGGCGTGTTCAAGGAAGGTTAACATCTATATTATGAAGGCTCGTAGAGCTGATTTCAGGGCTACTTTTCCATTTGGGGAACAAAAGATGATTTGGGTGAAAGGTGGACACCATAGGTTTACTAGAGATAGATATATTTAGAGCAAAATAATTATTTTCCTCAAGGGTTTACTATCCCATGTATGTAAAATGATTCGTGCATAAATGTATTATATATACATATACATGCATATAAATGTATACACATACATAATGCATACACACCTATATACATGAATATCCCCTTCACACAAGGTATTTAAAAATAGCTTGAACCAAATAATATACCACCTAGACAAATAATATTTAAGGGAGCAGAGAGATATCCTTCTAGTCTAGTAGGCTCCATATGTGTCTGGGACACTGTTGTTATCTGTGGCTCTAAAAGAAGCAGAATAGATATCTCTAACTTCTTCTCTCCTGACCTTCCTTCAGAGGAGACTCATTCATGCCAGGACAGGAATAGGAAGAGGGGGCAAGAGGCCACTTTGCTCTCTTTAAAGAGAGGAGCTCTCAGGCTAGCATATATCTATTCTATTTAATGTTGTTTGCCTACAGTGTATAATCAGCTTCGAGCTAACTTTTGATCACTGTCATTGGGGGAAAGGGACAATGCTGTGCTATATATTCAAGGCTTGACCCCTTATCCACCTAATACCAGTTCCATAAAGAATACAAAGAGAAAAGCAAAGAAATCCATTATCCAGATGACAGCCAAACAGAGATCAGAGAAAGTGTACTTGGAAGCAAGTATGCCAAATAACACTGAGTGAAGGAGCTTTTCCATTGGAACCAGCTTAACTCAGTGAAACAAAGAAAGTAGATCCAGGATCTCACTTAAGGATTTCCTGAAGTCACTAGAGTAGAAATCTGGGAATAGGAACATGGTTTGGATGCTGGTTTCTCCTGTGTCTTCCCAGAATTTTCTTCCATTCAGATGTGCTTGACCTCTTTGATATTCTTTCTTCAACCTGGAAGCTGACTAGACTTAAATTTTGATCAATCTCAAAGAGGGGATTCTTTATAACTGAAGCTGTTTCTTAATGACTCTGACCTAGTCCCTCATGAAGAATAAAATCTCCACTAATAAGAAGAGAATCCTGTACCAATCAGTTTTGGGACACAGGTCACACTCAGATTGCTGGTCTGTAGGTTTTTCCAAATCCTTGTGCCCTTCCTGTTATTTCAAATTTTGCCTGAATAATCATAGTATGATATTTAATATATTTGTCCACCCAGATATTTGCCTCCTCCACAAAGACTATTCTTCTTAGGCAGCCTAGGTGATGTAATGTGAGGATCAAATGAGTTAATATTTGTAAAGCATTTAGCACAGTGCCTGGCACACATTAGGTGTATAAATTATTGGTAGTATTACTATTGTTATTACTGATTACCTATATCTCTAGTCGGTCTGAGGTATCTAAAATCCAAGATATATATATAAAATCATGATCATGAATGTTGTCTTCCTTGCCAAGGTCTGTCAGTCTCTTCTACTGCTCACCACTCTGATAGGATAATCAAGAAGATAAGGGATGCAATTGATCT
This sequence comes from Myrmecobius fasciatus, assembly GCA_023553655.1. Classification (NCBI taxonomy): domain Eukaryota; kingdom Metazoa; phylum Chordata; class Mammalia; order Dasyuromorphia; family Myrmecobiidae; genus Myrmecobius; species Myrmecobius fasciatus. The sequence continues at coordinate 257,021 of JAJPUD010002512.1, forward strand.
CATTCAGATGCTTAAAAGAGCTAAAACAATAGGAAACAATTTTTTCCCAATTTTGTGAATGTATGACATATACAAAGTTCTCTTGCTCCATTTTCATGATTGTGAAAATGCAACCAGTTTAATCTGTTTTACTTTTAAACATTGATATGTCAACTGAGCAAATCTATTAGATCTGAACTTAAATCTATTTCAAATATTAATTGGCTTTGGATCTGTATTCTTATTATTTTAAAACCAGTACAATGTGTTTAGATATAGAGATTATGCATGGTGAAATAATCTAGACAGAAGCATTAAATCATATAATTGCAGGGCTTTAGACCCTTCCTTAAAATGCTTCATTTTGATGGGGACATGGGGAGGGTGAAAGAGTTCTGTTTGTTAAGTCTCAGTAAATGCAAAAGGGAAGCTTTTGTTTTATTTTCTTAGTGATTCTGACTAGCTGCCTTCCTCTTGTTTACCACAGCAGTTTATAGCAGGATCCTAGCATGTCTCAACGAAGGATCTGATCAGCAGAAATGTCAAGGATTTTGCTAGAGCTGCCTCTAGGTTTTACCAAATATGTGTATGCATTCTCCTGGTTTATGGGAATGCAAGAGTGTATTATTTTAATTTGTCTGAAAGAGTACCACAGAATCTACAAATATTATATAACAAATCGGAGTATTACTACTTTTTGGTGCATTCAGGATATATCTCTATGATCACTATAATCAACTTAATTGGACAAGTCTAAGTGAAGGCAATAACATTTGTTTACTCCACTGCAGGAATGTTCTCATAGCATGGTACAACCCCTTTTTAATTTGTTTTTAACCAAAACAGAGAGAAACACATTCTTAGCTGAATACACACTGTCAATTTGAATGTGCTTAAATTAACCATGTGCACTCCTATAGGGTTCACTGAAAAGCTTCCTATTCTGTGGAGACAAGATTCAGTAATCCCCTTCTTCTCTAAGAGCAAGCAAAGGGAGATAACACTATCTTTCCATTCCTGTTCTCATACCAGATTCTATGGATTGACATGCTAACCACCTGGAGCAACCCCAGAAAATACCCCTACCTCCATTTGCTTTAAATGAAATCCTGGCAGGGTGATGAAGGAATAAAGGGAGGAGAGGTCTGTAGTAGTGGTGGTGTTGGCCAGAGCATAGCACAGCAACAGATGGCATAGCAACAGTTTCAGGAGCTCTTTCTACCAGGAGATGGTGAAGGGATTGGAAAACTCGTCAGAAAAAAATTGTAGGCCACCCCTATCTAGGCAACAGATGCAGAACAATTCCATTGCTCATTACATGGTTATGAGTTGCAGTTCCAGGATGGAGAGGGGCCCTGGCAGTCACAAAAGTGCAGAGAGCCTATCCCAATTCCCAGGCAAAGAGAAGCTATAGTGGCTAAAGGTCATCAAAAACCCTTCCTGGTACAAACCAAGAGAACAGTTACTATACCTTTTTCCCATTCACTTTGGAAGCACTGATAAATTAAAGCCCTCCAGAACTAGTCCTAAAGCTTGAGTCACTCCCTCCCCAAGCTAGATGAGCAGATCCCAACTTTAATATAAAGTTCAAAGTAAAAAAAAAATAGGCTGCAATATTGAGCAAACAATAAAAAAAATGTAACTTGACCACAAAAACCTATCATGGTAACAGAGAAGATAAAATCACAAACTTAGATGAAAACAGCACAAAAACAAAACAAAACAAAACAAAACAAAAAAAAATCATGTGGAAAACAAAGCCTCAAAAGAAAAATGTGGATAGAACACAAGCCCAAGAGGAATTCCTAAAAAGCACTTAAGAAAGAGATAAAAGATAGTAAAAAAAAATTGTTAATCAGATAAGAACAACAGAGGAAAAACTGGAAGAAATGAAAGCTTTGCAAGAAAATTATGAAAAAAGAAAATAAACTGAAGAAGTAAAGAAAATAATAAAAAATAAGTCCTTAAGAAGTAGAAGTGATCAAATGAAAAAAAAAGATACAAAATTTCAGTGGAAAAAACTATTAAAAATTAGAATTATTCAAATAATGAAATCATAGGCAAATTTGTGAGGCATGAAAGAAATTTCCTTTCAGATCTACAGATATGGAGAGAGAAAATAGGAAATAGGTTCACAGGGGGTAAAACAAAATAATAATGATCACATGAAATTTCATGAAAAGAGTTTTTGCACAACCAATGCACTTGGAACTAAAGGAAAAGCAGAAAACTGGAGGAAAACTGGGTTTTCCCTGATAAAGTCTTCAAATATGTATAGAACTGAGCCAAAGTTGTAAAGATGAGTCATTCCTAAATTAATAGTCAAAAGATATAAACAAGAAGTTTTCAGGGGAAGAAATTGAAGATATCAATAGTAATATGGAAAAGTACTCTAAATCACTGATTAGAGAAAAGTAAATTAAAACAAGCCTGAGGTGCCACCTCACAACTATCATATTAGATGAGGTGATAGAAAAGGAGAATGAAAAATTTTGGAAGGATTAAAAAAATAGATACTTCAATTGATTGTGGAGTTGTGATCGATCCATCAACTCTGAAAAACAATTTGGAACTCTGCCCATGGGGCTATAAAATTATATATATATATATATATGTGTA
>JAJPUD010002512.1:263478-298649 GCA_023553655.1 Myrmecobius fasciatus
AGAGAGAGAGAGAGAGAGAGAGAGAGAGAGAGAGAGAGAGAGAGAGAGATTTCAAAAACAGCATGGATTCTAACCAGTATTATTCCAACTTTTAGTATTGGACATGGTCAAAAAAAGCAGACCAATTTTAACCTACCAGAATTTGCAGCTGATTCACCAAGTTCAGCTAATCTTCATGTGTGGGGGGAATTCCTCTCTGTCCGAGAGAAATGTCTAGTCTATAAATTGGTTAGTAAAACATGCTGTTAATTGGGGATTTGGTCATTTTGCTTTCATTCTGACAGAGCCCAGGTGACCTGAGGCATTATGTCATAAACAGATGTGACTTCTAACAGTGTGTAATGATTAAAACTTAGAAAAAAAATGAATACTGAGTCATAGCTGCTTCTCATTGCTTCTCCAGGTACCAGGCACCTTGGCTCCTGTGGAAATAATTTGTTAAAGTCAATTATCTATTCAGTCAAAGGGATATATTTATTGTTAAGAGTAAAAGATTGTTTAGACTGAAATTCTTTAGAGTAACCTCTTAGAGGTCAGGGGTCTCAGTAAATAAAGTTCTAAGCAAGAAGACCCAAAATCAAATCTGGCTGGTGACCTTGCACAGCCCTCTGTTATTTCAGTCCAGTTAACTTGGACGTCCTGCCATCATTTCCCTGATATCATGCTCCTCTTCGAGAATGAAGGACAGACAATAACAGTAATATGACCATGGGCAAGCACTTAGTTTGCCTTGGTTTTTCATCTGTAAAATGGAAATTATAATTGTACCTACCTCACAATATTGTAGGGAGAATGAAATGATATATTATTTTTAAAGCACTTAGCACATTGTCCTAGAACATATATAAAGTATTAATTATCATTATCATTTTATATTTATAGAACAGACTATCTTTTTCTTACCTGTTCCATATAATGCCTAGTCTAGTGAAAAACCCTACACAAGCTGGCATTTTCAAAAATCTTTTTGAATATTTCTATAAATTATATTTATCCATGGAATAACATTTCTCTGGTATTCAGAGGCCCTCCGCAAACTGGTTCTGCTGAACCTTTCCACTCTTAATGCCTGTATAAAATATATAATGGAAAACCAACCAACCAACCCCAAACTCTGCATTTGGAGTCAGAAAATACCAATATAACTTTTCTAACTCATTTAAACTTTTGCCTGAGCCTTTGTTTCCATATCTGAAAAATTGTGTTACATTAGTTGATTGGTGAGGTATTTCTTATTCCTACATTTTTGATATCTAAATCCTTCAGCTCCAGCAATAATTATCCTATGACTAGGCAATATCTAAAGGTTTTTTCAATTTTAAATATTTTGGTATTATGAAGTATTTGTTCTCACTACATAATGAATAATACTTGCAAATCTTTAGTTTCAGAGCATTCAACTTACTGTTGTCCAAATTTCCTTTTCCTTTTCTGACTCTAAGGCAGAAATTCTCATATTTTGGATCTCAGGAACATTTTGCCCTTTCATAAGTTATTGGGGACTCCAAAAAGCTTTTAGTTATAGGAGTTGTTTCTATCAATATTTACTCTATTAGATATTGAAATGAATATATTTAAAATATTTATTAGTTCATTTTAAAACAAAATTATGTTACATACTAACATAACTTTTTGGAGGGATGGAATAAGCATATTTTCCAAACCAAAAAAAAATAGTAAGAAAAGTGATATTGGTTTACTTATTTTTGTAAATCCCTACATTTTATGACATAATAGAGGATAGATTCTCATATATGCTTTTGGAATCAATCAGTTGTGATATACAGTTTTAGTTGAGAATAAGAATGCAATCCAGTACCATACCAGGCAGAAAAAGGAAGAGTATATTAATAAGCAAATAACATCTCTTTTTTTTTTTTGAAAAGGAGATTTGACTTCATGAACCCCATGAAAAGGTATCAAAGACTGTTAGAATCACAGTTTTGGAACCACTGTTTTAAGGCATTCACATTTTTTTTCCCTAGGACTGATGTATTTTTCCTCTTTTTTGTCTACGGACTTCCCTCCCATCTTTTAAAAGCCTTGTATTATAAGCTTTTCTCTTTATGCATAAAGTATATGACTTCTGTAACCAAGTATTGGAAAGGTTGCACATGGGAGAAAGGATAGACTCATGCTGTTTGGCTCTAAAAAAAAAGAATTGGAAACAATGTCTGGAAGCCCAAAAGAGAAGGTTTAAATTTGATGCCAGGAAACACTTCCTAGAAATTAGAGCTATTCCATAGTGAAGTGGGTTATTTCCAGAGGTAGCCGCTTCTCTCTCCTTGGAATATTCAAACAAAAGCAAGATGAATATTGAGTGGATATGGTCTAGAGAGGATTTTTATTCTGGTATAATTAAGATATGGGGGCTTCTAAAGGTCCTTTTAATTCTGAAATGCTGTGATGCTGTGATATCACTTTGCATTTCTATGTGGACCTTTTTTAACAGAGGCAGCATGGAGCATTGAAGCTTATAGTCAGCGTACTGACTTCAGATATTGTCTTTGTCCTTTATGAACTACACGACTTTGGATAGAACAGTCCTTGATATTCCTCCATTTCCTCATCTGTTGCATCTCCAGATCTTTTTATTCTTCATCATTATTTTTATTTCTTTTTCTTTTTTATTCTTCATAATAATTTTTGTCACTCCAAAGCAATATTAAGTAAATTAGTATAGCTGTTAACCAAATAGATTACCTAACATCATATTAGACACATAGGAGAGCCAGATATATCTCATCAAAATATTTTTCTATTAATTAATATCTTTCAAATTTATTTGAAATGTGGAGCTATTTTTGGTGCTCAGTTCCCTCTGTTGGATGAATTGTAAGGTCATTTGCATCTCCATATATAAGCATTATATTTATTTCTGATTTTGTCTATTAAATTGAAGCTAAGTGAGGGCGATGATCCTGCAACTCTCATCTTTGCCTCTCTTACAGAGCCTACCTAGCCCAAAATCCTGTTGGTAGTGGCATTTAGTCAATACATTTTGAATCAAATTGAAGTGAAACCAAATTTATTCATTTGCTACAGAGAAAGGCTTGTTATACTAATTTGCGTTGCTTAGGGGAAGTGATAAGGGAGTAGTGACTATTAATTCATTTCAAGCTCTTTGAATAAATACAGATCTTAATTCCCTTCTTTAGAACTAATTGTGATATTTATCACTCCAAAGCAATATTAAGTAAATTAGGGCAGCAGTTAACCAAATAGATTACCTAGCATCATCTTGGACAAATAAGAGAGACCAGATTTATCTTATATATATTTTTTTCTATTAATTAATATCCTTCAACTTTATTTGAAATTGCAACTATTTTATTTTGATCATCAATTTCTTGAGCTCTAAAATCATATGCTTAAGGAGGATGTCTGCCAATATAGTTTTTTTTTTTTATGTTGGGTACTTAATTATAGTCCCCAGGAACTGAGGTTACTTGAATATGGAATCCTCAAGGACTTGAAAACTTGTCTCAAAACTAGTAAAAAAGCAAAACCAAAAAACTATTATTCTCAATAACCTATTCTGTGACATTGTTATTCTTTAGATAAGGAAAGAACAGTTCTTCCTACTTAGCAACACAACTGTCTGACATTTTCATCCTATAGATTAAAAGTGGGTGATCCATCTTGATATGGAAAATGCTTGAAAAAAGAGAAAGCATATGGCCTGCTAAGAGGGTAGGAGGTGTCCAGGTTGGCTGGAGTCCAAGGAAGGGAAAATGTATAAGAGAAAGCTGATTAACTAATTCACTAGCAAAGGCAATAGTGATACAAAGGGGGAAAACACATTAGAGAATGGGCTCAGGTTGGGAGGGTAAGGCCCATTACAAAATCTCACTTGAAAATTTGGGGAAGGGATAAATAATAATAGTATGTAATATAATAACATTATGTTATAATCTTATTTTTGTACCACTTTTATAAAGCAGTTTACATACAATTTTATTTTTGTTCACAACCACCCTGTAAGGTCAGTACTATTATTATCCTTATTTTACATTTGTAAAACAAACAAAAATCCAGTTTTAAAAATTTGAGGCAGGCAATAGTTTGGACTTGTCCAAGGTCACAGTTAATTAACATTTGAGTCAGAATTCAAATTCATTTCTTTCTGTAACCTGGTCTAACACGGTATTTACTATATCACCTAGTTGATACTGAAAGACAAAAGTGCTTTTCAGGAGTTAGCAAGAGTTGAAGGGGTATAAAAGAAAAGAGAAGAAACTAAAATAGACATTTAAGTCCTGGCTTAAGAGAAACAAAAAATGATGGAAATACCTTTCTGACTACAAACCTATAAGATGCTAAGGGCACATAGAATGTAATCTTCACTATTCAGTGGTTTGATTTAAATTACAGTGGGAAAGCCCTATTAAATGCACTTCTTTTTCCATTCCCTTTATTTTTTTCTTATCTGCAATATTTAGAAGGAATCAAACAGCTCAGATAGACATATGATACTATATATATATATATATATATGTATATATATATACACATGTATATATATATATATACATAGAAACAGGATCACATAATTTAGAGATGGAATGGACTTTTGTTGTTGTTTAGTCATTTCAGTTATGGCTAATTCCGAATATCCCCATTTGGAGTTTTCTTGGCAAAGTTCTGAAGTGGTTTGTCTTTTCCTCTCTAGCTCATTTGATTTATTTATTTATGTATAATTTTCTTTTCAATAGCATTTTCTTTTTTCCAAAATATCCAAAGACAATTTTCAATATTCACCTCTGCAAAACCTTGTGTTTCAATTTTTTTCTTCCTCCCTCTTCTTGCTTTCCTCAAGACAGCAAGTAATCCAACATAAGTTAAACATGTACAATTTTTCTAAATATATTTTCATATCCATCATTTTACAAATGAGGAAACTGAGGATTAAATGACAGGGTCTTACAGCTGCCAAGTATCTAAGACCAGATTTGAATTCTTGTCTTCCTGATTCAAGGTCTAGTGCTCCATCCACTGGGCCACTGAGCTGCCCAGAATTGACTTTAGAGGTTACTTAATACTTTATTTTGTAGATGAGGATTCTCAAGACCAGAGTGATTAAATAATTTATCCAAAGTCTCAGAAGTACCAAGGTGTAGGATTTTAACCCATATCTTGTCCTCACTAGTAAATCAAACAAAGCCCTTCTATTTACAATGTAGTTTTGCTACTAAGAACCTAATATCCAAATCCAAATGAACTGTTCTGTTTGTCTCTGAAAGGGAAGACTTCTCTTTTAAGAATAGATAAGCTATTTCATTTTATATAGGAATAAATGTTAAGGTAGGTTAATATATTAAGAAATTATTTATCCCTACAGAACCCTTGTATCTTAAACTATAGTACTCTAGGGACTAGATAACATCAATCTGAAGGAAACAGATACGATTCTTTTGCTCCATAGAAGTCTAACACAGACCACAACAAATAATCAAACCATTCTATAAAGATTTACATTGTGAAGAATTTGAAAATATGTCACTAACTCTCAGAACCATCTTTCTACTCTACTCCATCTTCCACCTAAAGATTTTAATGAAGGCTCTCTGATATGTTAGGTTGGAGCTCTTTGTACAATTCTTCTTATGCCTCTGTGTATAAGAACACAATACATCTTCTCCCCCAGACCACTATTGATCCCACCCATCAAGCAAGCATAATCAGTTTTTATTCCCACAGCTCTAAATATTTTATCTTCCTTTCAAGTTAGCTTCAGTTGACACTTCCTGCATGAAGTATACTCTGTCCCCCTCAATATTTGGCTTCCTCCATTCCACATTAAATTCACTAATAGTTACCCATTAATGTACAAGTGATAGCTCCTTTCTAGAACAGACTCCTTGATAGTAGGTATTGTTTTGATTTTGTCTTTGTATTTTAATGTCTTGTATAAAGAAGGCATTTATTAAAGATTTAATTGAATTGAATGAAAGTGAAAGGCAGGAGAACAAAGTAGAAACCTCTTCTTCTGGTTCCCAAATAGGGATCAGTATGTATACCTGGCTTCCTGATTGGAAAAAGTAGGACTTTGATGAATAATTCCTGGGGGAAGAGTACATCTAAGAAAAAAAATAATAAAATAGGTACAGAATGTAACCACCATCTCACTTCTCTATCCTTATTCATTTCCACAGTCTGGAAAATGAAATTGATCTCTCCTACTTTATGAAGGCTTAGGAAAGTCCAAAATAGGTCCTCTCTAGAGCCCATATAATCACCTGTATTCTATACCATTAGCTTCAAAAGGATCTAAGAGAATTGTAACACAATACAGAGAAAATACAAGGGTCTTGTGAATAAATGGGATGTGGAATAGAGGAAAAGGTGGAATGGAGGGGAAGTTGAATGAGATTCAGGAATATTTTCTATCAGCCAGCCATTAGACAATTTTTATGCATATAATAAAAGATTAACTCACCTTAGGACTTAATTCTTTATCATCTCTCAAAGCTTCTCATTCTTTCATAACTTCAGTATCTAATGTTACTCCACACTTTGTAGTTTTAAGGGACCTCAGAGTCCTTGTAAGTTGAAGAGTGACCACTTGCCTTTCACTTGAAGACTCCCAGTAAAAGAGGTTGAGTTATTCCCGAAGCAATTCATTTTTTGATAGCTTAAATTCCCCTTATGTGGGATATTCCATGAGATTTCCTTCTAAGTATTCATCAAAGCATTATTGGCTAGTCTTTAAATCTTACTATTAAACAATTCTAAATCTAGTGATTGTACCATTGTCTGCTCCATATCTCTTCATCTTCTCTTCAAAAATTCATTTGTATTTTTGATATTATGAATGTGAATGTGTCTTCTAAATATGTAAAGAAACTACTCACTTTTGTCCATTATGTGGAGCTAATTAGTATCCATGTATTTTCATAAACTCACAAGAGACAGAAAAAATTACATAGTCCATACAATGTGCTATGGGGCTACTTTGCTTTCTCTTAACATGAAGAAAAAATGAGGATACTAGTGGAAACTAATGACTATCCATTGACTAGTCACTGGCTTTCACTATGTGACTAGCCCTCGATCTTTTGTATTAATACTTTTTTGGATGACAACCATTTTGCTAAATCTACATAAATTATAACTAAAGAATTCTCCTGACACACCATGTAGTAATCCCATCAAAGAATGAAATCCAGTTACTCTTAAGTGTATGCAGCCATGTGAGCACATCTTATTTAAAGACATTTACTAACAAACTTTTAAATAATATACTACAGAATTTTGAAGCTTGTAACCTGTAATAGTATCCTCATGAGGTCAACAGATTCTTTTTTGTTTGTTTGTTTGTTTGTTTTTGTTTGCTTTTACTGAGGCAATTGGGGTTGAGTGACTTGCCCAGGGTCACACAGCTAGAAAGTATTGTCACCCAGCTGCCTCAAGAGATTCTTAATAAAGAGTCTTTGAATAAATTTTCAAATGAACAAGAAAGTAGAAACTCCAGCGTTGATGGTATGGATGTTATTGGGATTCTTTTTCTACTTGGTACTCCAGAAGAGAACAAAGATCTAGATGATAAGGCTGTCAAAATTATTTCCAGATGCTCAATATATCAGTATGACCTAAGTCATAGTCGAGTCAGAGAGGAAATATAGGACTAGTAGGAAGATGGGGAGGGAGCCAGTTAAATAGAAAAGGAGTTCTCTTCTACCCTCTACTTGGCTAAGAAAATCAAAGAACTCATACAGCACACATTAATACACAGTGTTGATCCTCACATGATACTATGGACCTCTTGCATTGACTTATCACATATTATTTTTGTATTCTAGTTACTTATATATAAAATTAATTTTCCTATTAACTTGTAACTGCCAAGAGTTCACAGTTCATTCCTATGTAAACTGTATGTAACTGACATGCTAATAATTATGCATTCATTTTCTAATAATGCATTGGGATCAAGTTATATGTGCTAATTGGAGAAGGGAAAGCATTTCTGAGATAACTAAAGTGAGCCATAACTTTGAATGGTAATGAGGCCTCCAAGGAGTCCTGACACCTCACCCTATTAGGAAGAAGAGGTTATCTGAGCTGCTAGATGAGTGGCAAAGAATACATGGGTAAAGAAGAGTGTGTAATCTGTGACAATATGGAAGTACCATATTGAAGGTTTATGATTCCTCTGTCACAAACTAGCCATATAACTTTGGAAAAAGTAATTTCCCATCTTTGGACCTCAAATTTTACATCTATTAAATGGGGGAAGATGCACTAGATAATCTACAAGGTCATGACAATCAATTATGCTATAATTCTATGATTTTCACAATGAAGTGGATGGACTAGATTTTCTCTAAAAACCATCTAAGCTCTAAAGCAGATACTACATCCCATTGTCTTTTCTGAGCAATAGTACAAAAGACCTGGCTTATTACTGCTACACAGAAGATCAATGTTATTTCCCTTTTCTCTCCTCCATATTGTCTTTCTTTGATTCAATATATACAAAAATAATTAACCTAGATAAACAAAGGAGCATCTTCTTTGGGGGAAAATAGCTTAATGGTTAACACAAGAGCCAGGTAGTATTTTGATAACATGTTTTAGCTTATAGGTCAAAATGCCAACAAAGCTGCACCATGCAGTTGAAAATGATTAGATAAGGGCCATTGAATAAGGATTTTCCACAATATATCAAAATCACAAGAATACGTGTTAGCAAATGATTTCCTTGATGTATGGTGAGCAGTATTTAATCGACTTTATTTATCTCATTTGCTACCTGTGACTTGGTGGGATGATAGATAGCTTCATATTAGGTAAAGGAAGAAATATGGGGGATTTGTTTTCTTATTTAAAGAATATCACTAACATACTCTATGAAGAAAGATGCACATTGACGACTATTCCAAGAAGAAATATGATCTAGAACAGAAAAACAGTGCTAAAACCTGCTAGAGAAAATTGAAACTACAATATTTCTTTTGCAAAATGAAGATATTATAGTTCTTTTAAGATATTGGTGATGAATTTTTAAAAATCTTAATTGGAAAAATAAAGAAATCCAAGGACCTGGACCAATAAATAAGAAATCCAGGTTAAAGACAAATAGAACCATTTCTAATGTTAACACCTCATATGGTTTAATTCTTTGGTAGATCTTTCATTGCAGTAATGGATATGTTCCATCCATCAGCAGAGATGCCAGCCCACACATATCTTCTTAGACCCAGCAGTCCTCTTCTATGTTCTTCCCCAAAAGATACAGCCAATAAACCAGAGTCCACCATTGATTGCATCTATTCACAAAAATAACTGAAGCAGGAAGGCAAGGAAAAAAAATGTGTGTGTGATAAAAATAAAAGATATAGGCTCTCAGTTTTATCAAAGCTGTTTTTAATCTAGTCATATGTTAGAGAACAACTTCTAACCTCTCAGTTCCTTAATCTACTAAATTTCCATGATCTACTCTTTTTTTTTTTTTTTTTTGGTTTTTGCTGAGGCAATTGGGGTTAAGTGACTTGCCCAGGGTCACACAGCTAGGAAGTGTCTGAGACCAGATTTGAACTCAGGTCCTCCTGACTTCAGGGCTGGTGCTCTAACCACTGCGCCACCTAGCTGCCCCATGATCTACTCTTTCATTCTACTGCCACTTCACACAAATTCAGTCTCATATCTTTGATTTTGTCCTCATACATAAATATGCTACTTTCATGTTCAAGAATTCTGATATTTCCTTATCTGACAATGATCTATTGACTTTCTACCTTTCCATTGGCCTTTCCCAAAACCTACTTTTAGTTCACTCTATGATCTTCAGTGCCTTGATCTCTTTGTTATCTACAAGGTCATCTCCTCTGATTAGCCCTTCTCTCCTCTTTTCCCCATCCTGACTCCTTGGTGAACTATTTCATCTCTATACTGTTTTCTTCTCTTGATCCCTAGTCCCTTTGCCATAACACCAATTATGTTCTCCCAAGACTCAGCCTTGGACCACTCCAACTGTCCACCACCTTTGTTCATGCATGTGAATTAAGATGAAGAAAATTATGCAACCATTCTGGTTGGGTCCACTAAAATTCAACTAAGCTTAGCCTTAACTAGGCCCTCCTAGCTAAGCAATCCTGCTGTACTTCCCTTATTTTATTTTATTTTATTTTATTTTATTTTTGCTGAGGCAATTGGGGTTAAGTGACTTGCCCAGGGTCACACAGGTATAAAGTGTTAAGTGTCTGAGGTCAGATTTGAACTCAGATCCTCCTGATTTCAAGGCTGATGTTCTATCTACTGCACCACCTAGCTTCCCTTTATTTCCCTTATAACTCATTATTTCACCCTCTGTAGTAATTATTACAAATATTTTCATCCCTCATCAAATCTCCCATGACTTCCCTTCCCTCTATCCTCTCAGCTGAAAATCTGGCTTCACTTTTTGAGAAGTGAGGCTATTAACCTTCTCTCTTCTTCATATTTAATTATTCAAATGCCCTCTGCCTCTTTCTCCTCCTTCATTCCTATCTCACTTGAGAAGGAATCCTTATTTATTCCAAGCTAACTCCTCTACCTATTCAAGTGATCTCCTTCAAGAAATTGCTCCATTTGTCATTCTCACTTTATTATTTCTTTTCAATCTCTCCTGTCTATGGGTTTATTTCCTATTCCCACAAACATGCCTATGTGTCTCCCATCCTGAAAAAAAAATCCCACTTGATCCTTCCATCCTCAATAACTATCGTCCTATAGCTCTTCTGTACTTTGCATTTACAATACTTGTCACTGTCAACCAAGTCAACCTGCTACAATGGCTCCAAGATCAAATACAAAATCCATTGTTTGGTATTCAAAGCCCTTCATTAGCTAGTTCTCTCCTACATTTCTTATATCAAACTCCCCATCGAGTACTCTTCAGTCCAGGGATATTGGCATCTTTGCTGTTCCACAGAGTACTTTCTGGTTGATCCACATGTCTGAAAGAATCTGAGTTGAAGAATGGAGTTTGGATGAAGACAGTCCTTCACTAAAGAGTTCCCTATATTAATTGTCCTTAAAATTTGTTCCAGAATCTTCAAAGATCCAAAAGATTCTTTTAGGAGAGCCTGGGATGGTAAAGTTATTTTCATAATAATATTAGATGTTGTAATTTCTAATTTGCTCCATATTGATAGATATAACTTAACAAAAGCTAAAAGTTCAGGGGTGTGGGTATGGGTGGGTGGGGGTTTCCTTGATAATTTTTAAAAATGTAAAGGGATCCTGAGATCAAAAAGTTTGAGAACTACTGCCCTATCCCAGTGAGGTCAGGAGTCTGGAATCACTCCACATTTCTCCCTTTACCTTCCCTCCTCCAAAAGAGGTGATTTATATTTCAGAATCTCAGAGTTGCAAGTCAAATGTATATTAGAACCAATTTAAACCAGTTAAAGAGGATTGTTAAATTTTGTGTGATTATCTACATCTTAGAAATGGCAAACTGCACTCAGTTTAGATTGCTTAAGTCTTAAGAAATTGATGAAATAATAATAAAGCGTATTAAACTGAAAAGTATGTTATGTAAAAACATTTTATAATGTACTACCTGGGTTCTTCTCCTCTTCTTCCTTCTCTTTCCTCCAAGAGCTGATTGTTAAACATTCACTATCTCATCACTACTTAGGAGAAACTTTAGAAATTTTGCATCCATGCCTAAATCTATGCTGTATTAACAATCTCTTCTACAACATCTATAACAAAGGATCATCCAATCTCTATCCCATGACCTCTTATAATGAGAAACCTGCTGTATCCCTAGGCAATAATTTCCACTTTTATGTTGGTTTAATTGTTAGGAAGATTTTAACATTTGTCAGAGAATGAGTAACAATGCCAGAGTTGAATTATTGAATTATTGCAGCAAGCTCAAATCTACCTTATTGCTAATCTTTTGCTTTTTTGTGTGCATTTCAATGCACACACAGAATAAATATCAAGTTCACTTTCTTTGTATTTATAACATTAAAATAACTTCCAAATATGTTAGTTCCTTCTGTAAACTATGTTTGAAAATAGAGGAGTAGGCAAGATGTAAAAAAAAGCCTTCTTTTTTCTGAGCTGTACTTGAAACAATAATTTGTCAGTTTCTCAAGGTCACATTTCTGTGAATACCAGTGTTATCCCTTCTTTCTTACATAGCTGTCCTCAGGTTCTTTTCAATGTTTTAGGAAGTTCTGCAATTTATAGGTTGTGTCTACATGACGCCAGTGAATTCAGGCATACTGTGTTATTTGCCCTAATACATCTTTCCTCCTTTATATCGATTGTCTACATGACCTGTAATGAAACAGAAAGATCAAACACAGTTTCCCTGGAACACTTGTCTTACTTCACAAATAGTTTAAATTAGATCCATTAGCAGGAATGCCCTGGGAGCAGTCAGTTTTAGGTCAATGGCTTTTAAATCTTGGATCCTACATAAACAAGCCTTTTTTTCTTTTCTCTTTTTTTTTCCCAAAAGAGTCAGAGGAGGGTTGTGACCAGAAGAGAATAAAAAGTGTGCAAGGGAAGAAGGAAAACATTGCATTGAACAACAAGACTGACTCTCAGAAGATCCCTGAAGAGATGTTGATTTAAAGTTTGATACTTCAACAGTAATATTAGGCAATGTATTGCTTTCTGTGTTAGCATTTTGCCTTCATATACTGGCTATTTCTTAGCCAGTTATTGGTTCACACATCGACCATATGAGTATACCCCATGGTGTAACAACAAAAGAGGAGTGATTTAAAAGAGGAAGAGTGGTGGAAGAGAAAACTGTCACTGAGGAAGGGATAATGGGCAACTTGCTTCTTCCTCTCATGCTGTTTCTATTTGTATTAACCTACACATGTACATGTTATTTTCCATAATAGAATGTAAGTTTATTGATGAAAGGGACCATTTTGCTTTTGTATTTGCAACTCTAATACCTAGCGCATTATCTAGCATCCAGAAGATTCTTAATAACTGTTTGTTTTATAATGCTTGTTGGTGGAGATTAAGTAATCAATGTTTTAAACCTGGATGAGCAGTGAAGTTGCAAAGAGTTTTAGAAAGGTGAGATCTTGGTCTTCTGGCTTCTAGCTTTCAGAAAAAAGAAACAGTATTCCCAAATTCTCTTTATGTAGAAACAAGTGAAATAAGAAAAATTATGGAAAAAGTCAATATGTTGAAGGGCCAATGCTTCAATCATGTCTGTGATCTCAGTTTAATATAGTAGAGATTTGGGGGAATTTCTCCTTGGGCTAGATCAGAGATACCCTTTCTTGTTTGAGCTGAGATATTTTGCATCTGGTGGGGAGGTCTGTTTAATGCCTAGCATATTTTTAATCTGTAAAACTTCTCTGATTTCTATTTGGTGTTGGTTCAGATAAATGGATTTATTTGCTGTTCACTATGTGTGGTCTTTTGTAACTGACATTTGGTAGGAATTCAGTCAAGTCTCAGATATATAACTTGCTCAGTAAGAGATAACAATCAGAAACTCAGCTTGAATCACAAATTTATTTCTCTAAGACTAACAATATTTAGGAAGTAAATAGATATAATTCTGTCGTGAAACCCTCTCTCTTAGAAGAGCAGATTGGCCAGCCTCATGACCCCAGACTCCAGCTTTCCTCTTGGTAAGTATCAAAGTCCCCCTTGGAGAGGGTGGGTAGAAGAGACTATAGATATCTATTCATGTCCCTCTAAACAGATTACATTTAAATAAACCTTTGTGGATGCTCATAAGTGACAAAAGCTCTCCTTTTCTTTCTCCCTCTCCCTCCCCCCTCTCTCTCTTTCTCTCTCCTCTCTCTCTCTCTCTCTCTCTCTCTCTCTCTGTTTCTCTGTCTGTCTTTCTATGTCTTTGTGTCTGTCTCCTTACATAATAGATATGCACACATGTATATATTGTGTATAAATATACATAGGTGCATATAGACACATGTGTATATATGTGTGTATAATATTCCCCATCACACATATACTATGGTTGGCTTCAGTGGAACCCTGATAGATAATTCTAACTCCCTTTGGAGAAACCAAATTTACTCTATTTCAATTAGAGGGACAGAAGCATAGAACTACATATATGTACACGCTTTATAAAGGAGGAGACAGAGGAAGGCAAAATCTCAGCAGTATAAGAGAAACTATTATAAATTCTTACCATCTTCCTGGTATGATCAACTTTTGTAGTCTTTACTAAAGACACCAAGTAGCAGGTGATTCTGTATTGATCTAGTCAATCTGAGTGACTGCCCTCTTCATAAATTAAAAACAAACAAACAAACAAAAAACCTAGTTTGCTTAGTTCCTGGCTAAGAGCAGACACGAGAACAGAACTCCCTGGTTTTTCCCCTCCTTTCTGCTTGGGGAAATTAGAGCTGAAGTGAATAGGGATTATGGTCTGACATGAAGATAGTTGATTGGGCTTTCCTGCTACTATACTCAGATTTATTATACCTCTGATTAAGTATTTTTTTAATCTAATAAGTTTTGTGGAGACAATTCAAGGGGGCACAGGGCAGAAGGGAAGTGGTAAGTCAGTGGGAATGGAAGAACTGAATGATTTAGTTGGAAGAGACAAAAAGAGAGCCATCTTTACATAGATGTATGAGCTAACATCGATTTCAGATAAGAGCTAAGAAGTGCTAGGCAATCAGTTGTATTAGGATTCAGAGAAGGAATCAAAGGCAGATTGGCTTGTTTGGTACAGTGTACAGCTGGTTGATGACCATTGCCTTTAGAAAGATAAAGCTAGAGTAAAGATAAGTTAATCCAACACCTACATTTTACAGTTGAGAAAAATGACACTAAAAGGGTAAGTGACTCTCCCTTCCAAAACCCCCACAAAACTAACAATCATAGAGTAAGGAAAGAAAATAAGGAAAGCAAGTTTTCTTTTTTTTTTTTTAATTCCAATCAAGTATTATTTATATGACAGTAGGCTACCTATTGCTGTTGTCTACCTCCTTCCTCTTTATTCACACAAATGCCTTGTCTTTATTCAAACTTTAATATGTGAGAAAACTGTCATCATTTAAAATTACATACATACATATATATAAATATATATAAACATGTATGTGTGAATTTATGTGTGTCACAACAGAGAATTTCCAATATGCAAAATTCCTTTATCAATAACAATTGGCCAATTCTATTTTTGTGATAGTTTTAAAAAAAATGTTTGGGACACTGAGGTTTTAAGTGGCTAGCTCATAATCATTCAGACACTGTATGTCAGAAGCAAGACTTGATACCTCCCCCATCTTCATAACTCCGAAATTTACATTCATTATTTCATTCTAATTCTCAGCAATATTGGAGTAAAAACAGAGAAAGAGAATCTATTTAGACTGAACAAAACCTATTTAAGTTGTGCCAAAGAAATAGACCAGAATGACAGGACATTTTTAGGAGTTACAGAATTAAATGGCTTCAGGCTGAAAGTGCTCAGCAACTCAGCCTTGAAAAGTCTTGTCAAAAGATTGAAATTCAAGAAATTCTATTCTTATAGAAATAGAGGAGATCATGAACAAAATTTGGGCATATGATTGTTCAGAGATAACAGAGGGGAAAAAAGTAAAGGCTTAAGTATAAAAATCCCAGTGAAGTAGAATCAATTAAAGGGAACAGAGAAATGGTGCTGAACAAGAAGTCCTGAATTTAAATACTGCCTCAAACACTTAGTAGTTGTGTGTCCCTGTGTAAGTCATTTAATTTCTCTGTGCCTATTTCTTCATCTGTCCAATGGGAGTAATAATAGTATCTCTCCCTCTGTCTTGAGTGCATGGGAAGATAATTATTTTTAACTAATTTTAACAACAAAATTAAAAACTATATATTTTCTCTTTTCCCTAGGACCTCTCAAACCCCTTGAAAACAGAAATTATGCAACAAAGATAAAGCAATTTCTTGGTCTAGGACACTGAAAATCCAAAAGAAAGTAAAAAACAAAAGCCAAAAAAACACCCCGAAAAATAAATCCTCATGAATTGATATTCACTAAACCTGAGTATTCAGCAACCCTCCCTCACAAACCAAGTGCCTGGAAGCAAGGTTGCAATAACATATTCAAAGATCTAACATACGGGCCTGTACAAAATCCACCCTTACAGCCCAGTAATTCCTCCCTTTTTCCAGTGCCATATAAATCCTGGCTCTAAATTGTAGAAATTTGCCCAAATAATGTCAATTGCTGGTGGCTGCAATTTTATAGGATCAGTGGGGAAAAGTTCTGAATTTGCTGCTGTTGCAGTGAACAACCTTATATCACCTTGGTAGCTCTTGGAACTGTCAGCATTGAGTTAGAGAGCTACGAAATGGAGGAAGTGATGCAGGACACCAGGACAGGACACTGTATGTGTTGAGAGTATATAGGAAGGATATTCTTTGTAAGATTCCACTAAAACCTGAGGAAAAGAACATTCATCTGGGGCCAGATCTGATGATCCCAAAATCAATTGGGACAGAGATTTAGGCTGCTCAGCTATGAATTACTCATCATGGGAGGAGGTTGGGGTGCTTTGAAATCCAGTGCCCAAGGAAACCACCATCAGAAAGGTCAGAGTTAGAAAGTGAATAGGAGAAAATCTAAGAAGGTGGAGAGATTAAAATTTACAAAAGACCTCAAAAAGAAGCAAATCCAAAAATCTAAAACATAAGTGGACAGAACAATAGAGAAAAAACATTAATAGTAGAATGAAATATGGTCTACAGATCTCATAAAAAAAGTCCAAGCATGTATGAAAATATATTGAAAATTGAAGAAATATTATATACTTGATGAGACAGAAGATGCTATGGAATTTGAGGAGAGCATGGAACCACAATGCTCTGTTCTTGACTGATCTACAAGAGAAGTAAGAATTAGGAGGGCAGAATTCATGGTCCACAAAGTAAAAAGAATAAACAGAATAGAAAAACTGTAATCTATACTGGCAAGTTTCATTGAAGAAATAAGCATACCGAAAAAGGTTGGGAACACAAATACATGGAAGGGAAGTACAATCTAGAAGAGAAACTAAAAAAAAAATCTAGTAACTTCAAAAGAAAATATGCTCACCATCCAAGCAAAACATACTGCTCTTGGAAACAATATATATAGAGACAACCTAAGGATCATAGATCTCCCAAAAGAACAGAACAGCATTAAAAAAGAAACAACTCCCCCCAAAACCTTAACAACATAACACAGGAAATAACAGATGATAACAATTCAGAACCTCTGAACAAAGAAAATGAAATGCCAGTTGAAAGAATTCACAGATCATCTGCAACAAACAAATAACATCCCCCCCCAAAAAAATATAACAAAACCTCAAGGCTACAAACTTTTGGACACCTTTGTTAAATTTAGCAATTCAATTCAGAAACAATAAATTTCTTCAAATTATGTGGAGAAAATTCTTCAAATACAAAGAAAAGGAAATTTGAATAATGTAAGGCTTTTCTTTACCCGTGAATAAACCTAGGAGAAAAATGGAATAATATATTGTGAAGAGCTATGGAGGCCAGCATACATCCCATGGTGACCTACCCTGCCAATTTGACTTTAACCATATAGGAACAAAAATGGATGCTCGATCTAGAGAACTGTTTTGATCTGTTTGATTTTTTTTTGAGAAAAAACAAAGATAAGGAAATTGTTGGTTTACTAACTCAAACAGCAGAAATATAAAAAAGGGGAAAAAAGCAACTAGCAGCCAAGGACAGCAATAGCAGCAGAATGACTGTAGTGAGACCAATAAAAACTGATTTCTAAATATATACAAGGAGACAGAGATGAAGGTATGTCTGGTGCAAATAAGTGAAAAGATGGTCACAAGGTATTATAATCAGAACTTGTTAGACACCATGTCTTCAGGTAAATCAATGTTTCTGTTTCTGTTTTTTTTTCTTTGTGAGAATACATTATACCATGGGAAGATACACAAAGGGATGAGGGAAAGGAGGTAATCAACAAAATCAATAATAGAGAGAAAAATGTGTAATATGCCAATGTAAAATTAATGGCAAATAATTAGGAAAAAGTGACTGTTGTGATTTCAGAAAATAAATACATTATAGGGCAATGGGTATGGAAGAAAGGAAGAGTTGAAAAAAGAGGGAAATGAAGGAGGTTTGGCTTTGGTGATGGAAAGGAGTTCTACTGATGAATGCTGTGGTTGGTGAAGACAAATGATCTGTGAAGGGAAATGAGAATCCTATTTTGGGTTTTAGCTCAGGGGAGTAAGTGCTTGAGAAATATACTCATATAACCTCAGGATCATGGAGTTGGAATAAAACATAACTCAAAATCCATATAGCAGCATCTCTTATATGAAGTATAATATCATTATTTATATTTAAAGATACTATGGGAATCATGTAATCATGGAATATGGTGCTAAGGATTAGTCTAAACCACTCATTTTCAGATGAGGAAGCTGAAATTTATAGAACATAAGTTAGTTGCTAGATTTTGCTCAACTGTTAAATGGTGGAGCCAATATTTCAAACCCTCATGAGTATCTGGCATTCCTTCTCTTTTACCACACTGACTCTTAGGAGTCATTTTATTCTTTCTCAGATAAATCATTTTAATCCTAAAGTCACCTCTTGTGCAATTGGGCTAATAGATAAGAACTGGACCATGGAAGTTCTAAGTGATAGATAAGCCCACCTAGCAGATAATCCCCAATTTGTGTTTGCTTTAGGGATATGATGCTATTTGGGTAAAATTTGGCAAAATTTTCTGAGGTGATTTCCCCCTCATTCCACTATCCCCATTTCACCTGAAAAACAAGAGGACACTTCATCATGCTGGGCAAAATAGGAAAGAGAGAGAGAACATGAAAAGTCTGATTTTTTCATCTAATCAATAGTTGATAGATGGCACAAGGAAACTGGTGATCTGTGTACTGACATTTGGGTAGATCCTAACCTATTTAATCATGCTAGACAATAAACAACAATTACTTCCCTCCTTTCTAATGTAAAATTCCTTCATAAAATATTTACAGTGGGCAACAATCCAGCTTTTTATGGTCCTGTCTAGACGACTGGAAGGAAAAATAGCAAACAATTCCATGGTCTGTGTGATACTTTCTTGTTGCCTTGGTGGTCAGATGAGATTGGTATTCATTTGATTACTTTGACTGTTCAGAAATCAGCTGTCAATCAATACTGCCTCCCCAAAATGGAAGCCACTAGGTCACAGATGACCTAGTCATTTCATCAAAATACACAATCTATGTAACAGAGGAACTTTCATTCTCCATATCCATTGCTGATGTCAATAAGGGTCACCGGCATAAAATGAGAGAAATCCCTGTGAAATTTTCCTATATAAAGAGAATGAAATTCTGTTGTTTTCAGACAAAATGCCCTTAATTACCTCTGTTACAGGGGGATTTAGGAGTCAACCATCTTTGGACAGGCATTATTAGTTAAAATTCACTGGTTGCTCAGAAATCATCTGTGCTTTTTTGAGATTCCATGAATAAAACACCTGAAGACAAGACACAAAACACCAGAGGGAGAAGGAAGGGTAATGACAAATCTCTTTTCTCCATTGTAAAATAATGACTTTCAGCAAGAGAAGAATGGAGGAAAATGTCTTGCAATCTGTCAATGGAGTTAAGCAAAAGAGAAAAAAGAAAATGGAGGTGGGATGTGGGTCAGTAAACTGCCCTCAGAATGATGGAAGCATACACTTTTATAATACTTATCTAACAGAGTATGTTCATATTCATTGTTTTAATTAATCATCATAATAATCCTGTGTTGTAGGTATTGTTATTATTGATAACAATTATTGATAACAACCATTATCATTATTAAATTATTATTATTGATACAAAAAAGGGTTGACAAACACCACAGGTATTATTATACCTATCTGACAGATGAGAAAATTGAGACCAAATAACATAGCTAGTGTTGGATGTTCCAAATTCTTTCCAACTCAGTCACTTTTAGCTACTTTAGTGAGAACAATTATTAAAGGACTGTATATTCCTTCTACCTATGCTAATGTTAATGATTGTTTAATTGCTGATATTCTGTTTTGAAGGGAAGTATAGTATAATGGAAAAAGTGTTGCAAATAAACGTAGGAGCGATTTAAATGTAAATTCCTTTTCTAGTATTTACTCATTATGGGACCATAGCCAAGTCATTTAACTTCTGTAAAAGAGATATAATAATATCTTTAGAACCCATCCCATCAGATGGTGAAGCTGAAAAAAATAAGGTAACCAATGTAAAGTGCTTTACAAATCTTTTTCCCCCAATGTTTTATTTTTTATTTAAAAATTATGCTCTGATTTCTATCTTGTTTTTTTTTCACTTTTAACACACATTGCTTTATAAATCATGTTGAGAGAGAAAAATCAGAACAAAAGGGAAAATTATGGGAGAGATTTAAAAAATCAGAAAAAAAGAAGTGGAAATAGCATATGCTGATTTACATTCAGTATACTTAGTTCTTTTTCTGGGTGCAAATCCATTTTATATACAAAATCTACTGGGATTGCTTTGAATCACTGAACCACTGAGAAGATTCAAGCCTTTCATAGTTGATCATAGCACATTCTTGCTGTTAATGTGTACAGTATATTCCTGGTTCTACTTGTTTTGTTCAGCATCAGTTCATGTAAATCTTCCCAGGTCTTTCTAAAACCAGATTGATTCATCATTTTATAGAACAATAATATTCTGTCACCTTCATATACCACAACTTGTTCAGCCATTCCCCAACTGAATTCTTTGCTAGCACAAAAATATTTTTGCACACGTGGGTCCTTTTCTCTCCTTTATGATTTCCTTGGGATACAAACCCAGTAATGGCACTGCTGGGTCAAAGGGTATGCACAGTTTGATAGTCCTTTGGGCATAGTTTCAGATAACTCTCCAGAATGGAGAAAGGAAGGAAGAAAGAAAGGAAGGGAGAAAAAAAGGAAAGGAAAAAGGAAGGAAGGAAGGAGGAAGAGAGGAAGCAAGGAAGTAAGGAAAGAAGGAAGGAAAGAAGGAAGAAAGGAAGGAAGGAAAAACAACAGAAGAGTTAATCTACTAATACAGGACTCAAGAGAACCATAGATAGGTAAACAGGAGAAAATAAGTATTATTTAAAGGTAAATTGTTTACATGCCCAGATGGGAAAATGATATCTATAACTCTTAAGAAACTCCATCTATCACTGGGCAGACAGAAAAGGGCCTCACATGTACTGAGAGGGTGGTTGTAAGTGGATTCTGCTGTGATGACATGAAAAAAAATATTTGGGAATGGAAAAAGTCTGTACTGGGAAAAGAGGAAAGGGAAGGTATAAAGGTAAAATTAGGGAATAATGTAATCATTCAGTTGGGTATAGAAATTCCTCTCACCTTATAAAGAAGGAGGAGAAAGAGGAAAAGAAAGAAAGGGACAGGATACAAGGAAGGGCATAAACATTAGGGAAAAAGGTAAGAGAAGGGGGAAGTAGTGATAGAAGATAAGGTAGTGGGTGGAGTATATTAAAAAACTAAGTCCACTAAAAAGTTTCTTTTTAATCCGAGACAAATTTTCTGGCCATATTACACCTATATTTTGTACATGAAGTTGATTTTTTTATTCAAGTATAAGATTTTTCATTTAGCCTTTTCAAACTAAATTTTATTTCATTTTAGTCTCTAAGTATCTTTTTGAAACCTGCATCTATGACATGTCAACTAACCTTCATAATTTAGTGTCTTCTGGAAATTTTACAGACATGGTCACCTTGATCTGTTCTAAATGTGTCTTATTTTACTATCATGTAACCTACAATTCTATATCTTCTCTATGGAAATATTACAAGAGCTTTAGTCTAATGTTCTGCTAAAATCTAGGTAAGAAATGATTTTTTTCAGAGTTTAGTGAGGAAAAAATCCAGAATTTGAAGTCAGAAGTTTGTATTCAAAACTTAACTCTACTTTTTATTACCTGTAAGTTTGGGCAAGTCATTTAATGGGACTTGATGGGACTCTCAGTTTCTTTATCTGTGAAGGGAAGGGGTTAGGCCAATTGAACTGAAAATTTTCATTCCAAGCCTAAAGAAAGGTTTTTATGATCCTATAATCTATAAATATGATAACCTTGTCAAAAAGGAAATAAAGTTAGTCAAGTATTTACAATTGACAAAATGCATATGGAAACAAAGGAATATGCATTTTTGAAGCAAGTTATTTATTCAAGTAATGTAAACATTAAAATCTTGTTTATATTATTTATTGGTTTATAATCAGCAAGTGTCACTATAAATTTAAACAGACGCTTTAGAAAGAAATAAAGATAGTTGATGGGTATCAAATTTAGAGTTAAAAGGAATTGATTAGAGACTTTTTCACTCTTATTTCAAGAAGAATGAACTGAAACTTACTGATGGGAGAATGAACAACTCTAAACACAAAAATATAGCAACAAGAAGGGTTAGGATTTCAACCTAGGTTCTGATGATAATGATGAAAATTCATATTCATTTGTCAATTTAAGCAAAATGATTGTCTCACTTTTAATATTATTTTCAAATAACATTATTCACATTTTATAGAGGAAGAAATTGAATATATGGAACATTAAGAGATTTGGCCAGGATTACATACCTAGCTAGGAAAGGTTGAGAATTCAGATTTGATCTTTTGTCAAGTTCAGTATTCTTATCAGTAGGATACGGCTGCAAATATACTACTTGAAAAATCTTACATTTTAAAATGTATATCTTACAAAATATTATAATAATAACCAACAGAGAAGAGAGGAGAGGAAGAAAAGGAGGGATGAGCAAAAGGTGGAGTAATTCTTGCCCCACTGTACCCAAAATTTAATTTTTATATACCAATGATATAACTTGTATCTGTGCTAACTCGTTTCTATCTGTTCTTATATTCATCTTTTTACATTTGGATTATGGGTGACGTGAATATTTTGGTATATTATAAATAAGATTAATAATTCTAGAAACTGATATCATTACAGAAAACAATAGTCCAAGGCAATTTTTTCTTATGAACATTCAAAACATTAATGAATTCTTAAAACATCCTTGTGAGGCAAAGGAGGCTGCTTTCCTCATTAAGAAAGCAAAGCTTATTCCAGTATGTAGCAGCTAATTTTTTCCCTAAATGTTTGCTGTCATGTAGATAATGATAATAATAATTCACCTTTACATAGTGATTTACCATTTAAAAAGCATGTTACACAGATTAGCTCTTATGAGCTTCACAATAATTCCATGAAATAAGTCAGACAAGCATAATGGTTATTAACATTTTACAGATGGTGAAACTGAGACACAGAGACTAAGATAACCTGGGTTAAAATGCTGACTCTTTCCACTACATTATTATATCTGTCTATAGTAGACTATCCTAAAAAGGTCCCAGGGAACTTTGCTTTTTTATCTTATTTTTAGAGATTTTTTAAATATGTTTTATGTGTAAGCTAGTCATTCCATCTCTTATAGTAAAGATTTTAAGAGAAAGAGGCGGGGAAAATGGATTAGCAAGGCCTGTGAAAACATCAAATGTGTTTGACAGTATGTACATGATTTTTATCCAATAGTATCCCACTTCTGCTAAAAGAGGAGGGTAATTCATTATCTCAACTCTTGGAACTATATTAGTAATATGAAATACAGATCCAAGAATGTAAGATCAAATAATTGAACTTTAATGAAATTATCCAAATTAGAGATAATTCTTGAAGTCCACTTTAAGAAAGGGATAAAGTAGATACCCCCTTATTCATGGTGATTTTGAGGGGCATTCCAAAGCCATCTCCTCATAATTTATCTTCATCTGTCAAAGCTCATGCCAAAGGTACCATCTAACAATGCTCATAAAAACCCTTGGAAAAAAAAAACCCTTGGAAAAAATGAATCCTTGCTGGAGCAGGAAGCTGAGCAGGGTATTTTAGATTCAAGACTCAAATATACCACTCGACATTGAAATATGACAAGGAATCAGAAGTAAAGGAATCAAGTTGATGGTTTTAAACTGCCAAAAGCATTCTTGATTGGTAGAGATTTTTTTTTTGATAATTTTTGGTGAAGACCTGAAAGAACTCAAAAAACAGGAAACCAACCAATCAATAAAGAAGAACAATAACAACAAAAAATAATTCTTAGGAAAAGGAGAAAAGCACCAAGAAGTAACATAAGAATTCATTAAATTATAAAGTAAAGGGAAACTGGGCAGTGTGGAATGTTACAGTACTAAATCAGTCAATAATAAGAAAAAAAAATGTAGTCTGTATTTTCAACAGAATCAATGCATTCAAACATTGCAAGAGTTTTTTTGAGAAGCCAAGCAGACTCTGTCTTTATCTAAAACCTAGACAAAATAAAAGCACAGCACAATTTCAGTACTAATGCATTCTCACTTTATCTTTATTCAAATGATCATATAGGGATGGGAGAGCTATTATTGTGCTAATCTAGTACCCTTTTCAAAGCTCCTAAGTACTCTGGTTATAGGCTCTATAGAAATACTTGGACAAATAGATTTCCTGTGTAAGAAAATTCAGAGGCAAATGATATAACCATATTATGAGCATGAATAGTATAATTAAAATTAATACACTGTATCAAAATCACCCCAAAAGGCCCTTTATTTCAATATCTACTTTTATAATTTCAAATAATTGCTAACTGAAGTAATAAATGCACTCATTTCCAAATTCATTTGGCAGGACTGAAAACTTAAAATGAAAATGATAAGGACTTTCAAATAAACAATTTGATTACTCTCTCCCTGCTCATGGGTAATTCAGATTCTAGTCAGGGGCAGTTAATTTTGTGTCCTGGAAGAAGAATTGCACTCAAGAATGATATTGCCATATCTTAGTAATGTTTACCATGTGGATTTTAAAAAATCTTAAATCATTAACTTCCATTCCTCTGAATATTTAAGAGAAGTTAGTGAACCTATAAAGATTGGTATGGGTAATTGGGAAGAGGGAGGTGCATATTTATAGAAAACCAGCAAATCAATCATTCAGTCTTTCTTGGGATTAAATGATGTTTTAGCTTTTCTCATTGTATCTTCAGCACTTATCATTTTACCTTATAAATACTAGATGCTTAATAAATGCTTACTGAATTGGACTAAGTTTAACTAAACAATCCTTAGTCCCCCAAAGTTTGTGGATACCACTCAGATTTTGAATATAACAAACGTATGGATCACAAAGGTTAGGAAATTATGAACCTATAGTTATTTTTGGTTGTTACTTTTCAAAAAATTAAATAGAGACATAAATACATATTAGTAGCCAATATGAAAAAATACTATACATACGATTATACACATACATATGTACATACATATATGTATGCATCCACAAACATTCACACACACAAAGTTTTTCCTTCCACATCCCAGGAAGTAGGAACACATTGCTCCCATGATCTGAAAAATCTGCATAGAAATTTTTCCCTATTTTCATACCAGAGAAGAAGTCTGAAATATTAAGGTGTTGAAAAATAAAAATATATATATATATTAATGTTATATAAATATTATACATACATTTTAAAGCATTTCTGAATTTCTAAACTTTTTCTGTGTTATCTGCGGACCTTCATATGTCATCTGTGGCTTCTGAAAAACTCCCCTCAAACTTCCATTTAATTTCTTATGTCAATCTTCAGTACATTAAAAATGTGATATAGGGGCAGCTAGGTGGCCCAGTGGTTAGAGCACCAGCCCTTAAGTCAGGAGGACCTGAGTTCAAATCTGGTCTCAGACACTTAACATTCCCTAGCTGTGTGACCCTGGGCAAGTCACTTAACCCCAATTGCCTCAGCAAAAAAAAAAAAAAAAAAAGCAAAAAAAAATGTGATATATTGGAACTGTGATGGGAAAAGTCACAATGTGGTAGGGATATGTATATATGTATGCATAGATGCCTGTGTACATATATGTAAGTTAATTTCTTAGTGACTAGAGAATATTGATCCAAAACTGATTGGGAATTAACCCAGAGAAGCACTCTTTGTTTCATGAACTAAGGCTTAAATATTTATTATATAGGTAAAACTAGAAGATTAGAAGAGTTATATTACTTTTTTTACCCCAGTGAAGATATGTTCTAGGAACTAAATAACTTAGTTTAACCATAAATGAGAATATATAAAAACTTTTTTCCCCCTCAGGGCACCTGGTTCTACTTTGGTTTGGTAACATACAGATATGGCTTCTGTTGCCTCTTGTTATTTTGTTAGTGGCCAGGTAGAGCGATGTCAATGGCATAGAATTTTCAGTATCCCTGGGACTCCTATCAGGGTGAAAAAATAGTGGCTAGGAGCCTGGAAATCAAGGTCCTAAAACTGTGTTTTTCTGATAGTGAGTGATATCTTAGAGTTGGACTTTCATTTTATAGATGAAAAGACAAATCCAAAATCATGAATGGGCCAACAAGTCAAACTTTTCTGATTCAAAATCCAGAATTCCTACTCTCTTACAAATAATAACATGACCTTAGGAACATTACTTTATTTCTCTAGGCCTCAGTTTTGCTCTTTTGTATTATGAGAACTTTGAACAAGATGGCTGTAGATTCATTTAAGGAATTTTTAAAAATTATTTATCTCCATGCTTCTTGACTAAAATGTTCTTTACTATAAATTAAGCATTTTATATCTTATCAACCAAAACTTCCAATTTTCAATTATCTTTGGAAATGATCTTTTTAAATAAACAGGGAAACCACCTATTCTGATATGTTTCTCTTCAATACATAATTACTACTTGGCCAGGGTAGGTTGGGCAGCTCACTTTCTTTCTCTAAAGGGACCTATAGCTCTAGAGCCACAACCATGGAACAAACTAAGTCCTGGAAAAGCCTGGCCCCAAAGTTGACTCTTAAATCCACAGTCTGTAATCCTGGACAAAATCACTTAAAATTTAGATTGGGTTGAAGTACATGGTCTTCTTGAAAAGGAGAGTAGAAATTTAGTCAGTGTACAATACAGACAAATTATGACTTGGCTATGTGCTTTTGTACAGTAGAAATACGTAAAAACACAAAAAGTTTAGTAAGTACCCATTGACAAAGATGGAAATATTAAGTAGTTTATAACTAGTATTATCATCTCTGGGAATGTAATACTTAAAAACAAAACATGAAACACTTAGTAAAATAATTGAATAGCCATCCACCTTGCCTTTTTGCTGAGCCTTTTGGCAAGGCAAGTCAAGGTTTGGATTTATGTCAATCATTTTCTTTCTTCCAAATAATAGTTGCAGGGAGTAGGGGTGGTGGGGAAGAATTCCTCCTTCAATGTGGTGACCACGAAGCTCAAAGACCTAGGAACGCCTATCCTCTTGTACTCATGAAGATGTTTCCAAGGCTTCTGTCTCAAGACCAAGGTAAAGAAAGAAACTAAAAGAGTAAAGTATGGCCTGAAGTCTAGACTGAAGCTTACCTAGGCAGCATATGCTATAGTTACTATCCACAATTAATAACTGCCAGGGTAGAGAAGGAGGCTCCTTCTTCTCCAAAGAGAGTTCTTTGCCACATATTTTAGAAAAAAAAGAAAGAGGATATTAGAGAGTAAAATTATTCCTTTTAAGACACGTGGGTGTTGGAGCCCCCTCAAATTTTCTTGAAAAAAAAACATTAAATTTTAAGTGAGTTCCTTTAT
Organism: Myrmecobius fasciatus; assembly: GCA_023553655.1. Taxonomy (NCBI): domain Eukaryota; kingdom Metazoa; phylum Chordata; class Mammalia; order Dasyuromorphia; family Myrmecobiidae; genus Myrmecobius; species Myrmecobius fasciatus. Next base: position 291,097 of record JAJPUD010002512.1, read on the forward strand.
GTTTTGGAAATTGGTGAATACTATAAATCAAAGCTTAATTTATTGTTTTGCTGGCTGTTGACTCGAGAAAATATTTATAAATCAGATTAAACTAAATTGATCCCATGTATTTTCTGAAAACTTGTTAAACATTTACCAGCATATCTCTGTTTTAAGGCCCATTCTATAGGGAGCTTTCGCTGTCTCAGTGGGCAAAAAAGATATTGCATCATAATACCAAGACCCTAATCTCTTAATTAGAACAGAATTTATCAATGTATCCAGGGCAAATATGTCACTGAAAAGGATCCAGCTCCCAGCATCTCCTACGGAATGTACTCTAATCATATGGAAATATGGATTTCCTGATTACACCATGATACTGTTATTAATCTTTTCTTCTGCTTTTGCATATATGAATTCAACTATTTGGTTCAGAAGAGATCAAAGCTGGGATGAGAGAGGCAACTCTTCCTGAGTGCTTTTTATAGCATCTTTATTCAAATTTGTGTGGGTATGTATTAATATCAGTAACAACTTCTGAGTCAAAAGTAGCATGAATTCCCTTAAGAAATGGTGGCCATTCGCTCCTTGAAGGTCTCAAAACAAAAGCCCAAAGATAACTTGTCTGGTATGGTAGAATGAAGATTACTTTAGGATTTATATAGAACTAGAAAACTAAAAACTTTTCTAGTTACAAAGTTCTATGGTTCTAGGTAATCAAACAATTTAGAGCTGAAACAGACCTTAAAGATAACAATCTCATCCCTAATTTTATAGATGAGGAAATTGAATCCAAAATAAATGAGATAACATACTAAATGATATGGAATTGAAGCAGAAGAAGCTCATGCATGCATATACATATATTCACAATATATACACACACACATATATATATATATAAATGTGTGTGTAAATATGCATATACACATATAAAGGTATATATTGTATGCATGTGTGGAAATATGTGTATATAATCTATACTTTATACAATATATAATGAGTTTGCATTTGTATGTATAATATATATGTGCACATAAACACATAATATATATGTGTGTGTGTGTGTGTGTGTGTGTATGTGTATATACAGAAAGACATATATTATAATGCATTGTAAGGTTTAACCAAAGTTTTTTTCTCTCTTTACTTTGAAAAAGCTAGATTGTAGGACTGTCACCACAAAAAAAAAATCTGATCCAATGATGGATCAAGAGGAAAGCACAGATTGATGACTTTGGGAGCATAGTTCCAAACTGTTTTTCAAATTGCTTAATATAATTGTTATTAATTCTTTTTATTTTGTAGATTAGGAAATTTAAGTGGCTTACATGGCAAGTTGTAGACTTGAGAGTCAAGTTCAAGTCTTCTAATTCCATCCTCTCAGGTGGCACACAAGAATACCAGATCTAGAGGCAAGAAAACATGAGTTCAACTCTGACCTCAGACAAATACTAGCTATGTGTGTGATACTGGGCAAATCATGAACCTTATTTCAGTCTCAGTCGCTTTATATGTAAAAATAGGAATAATAATGGTAAGGTTGTTGTGATAAGATAATATCTGTAAAGTATTTTCAAAATTGAAATCAGCGTAGAAATGCTAACATTATTATTTTTCTATCATATTGCTTGAAATATATGTATAGCCTGCTGATTTATGTAGTCCCTGTCAAATATAAATACAAGTACTGCAGGGGCTGAGTAAATGAAGTCTGCTGTTTCTCTTTCACACATTCTTTTTCTCTCATTCTCAATCTGTATTTCTGTTTCTCTGTGTGGCTCTGTCTTTCTATTTCTGTATGTTTCTGTTTTTTTTCTTCTGTCTGTCTCAATCTCTCTGTCTCTGTGTCTGTCTCTTGATGTTCCCCTCTCTCCCTCTCTTTCCTTTCCTCTCCCTTTTCCCTTTCCCTTTTCCCTCCCTCTTCTCCTCCCTTCTCTGTCTCTGTCTGTCTCTATCTCTCTGTCTCTCTTTCTCTTTCTCTCTCGATCCTAAGTGGGGCTACACATGCTGTTTGTAAGTCCAACTACTACTACTTTGGGTGTATACATTGGGTGAAAATACCAGGACAAAGATATTTTCTTTACTGAGGAAACCTTCCAAGGGTTTCCTTAACACAAATATTTAAGCCCTATTCCGGAGTCATTAGACCAAAACATCATTTTCATATAAAAATCTCAATGCAATGTAAAAAATGGTCAATATTTTAGATTATTTTATTTCTTTAAAAAATTTTTCCTTGAAAACAATTCTAATTTTTTTAAAAAAGGCTTTACTTTTATTTAATAAAACATTCATTTAAAGGAGACAGCATCTACATGTCACATATTTAGAAGATTGAAAAGTAAAAGGGGATTGTTGCCAATTTATAATTTCTTTTGTTATCTTTCCTTCTCCCTCACTGTCTCTCTCTTTCTCTTTCTATCTCTCCCTCCCTCCCTCAGTCATTGATTTAATGTTTGCCACATAATCCTGGAAGAGAGAGGGGAGGGGATAAGCATTTATATTGCACCTGCTACATGCCAGGAACTCTGCTAAGTGCTTTACATTTGATCCTTACAAGAATGTTGAGAAATAGGTTCTTAATAAATACTTATTGACTAACTAACAGGCTTATTAACTCTCCCCATGTGCACCTGCCGGTTAACCTTAAATTAAAAAGATAGTCATTTTAAAAAATTTATTGATATATTTTATGGTGACTAATTTCCTCCCCTATATCCTTCCCCTATAATTCAGTCTTAATCTTCTAAATTATATTTCTACTTAAAGGCAAATTTAATTGTTTAAAGAATCAAATACAGCCTTTTTTATTAGACTTGGCAGCCATTCAGGATTCTTTGATCTTGACCATGTATTATGGCAGAACATTCAAAGAAAGATGACAACTGAGGCCATGGAGACAGAGTATGTGTATAAATAGGTGTAGTTTGAAAGGGTGGTGAGTAGGGAAAGGGTGGGGAGGGGTCTCTTAAAGGAAAACATAAAGGGCTTAGTCCAATGTAATAGAGACACAAAGAACAATATCGCTTCTCTGGGCCATCATATTTTTTCAAGTAGAATTTTAATTGACAGCAAGTGAAAAATATGCTTTAGTCAGAGATGTGCTGGGTAATGTTTGATGAATGACTCTCACAAACATAAACAAACACACTTTTATGTTAAACCTACATTATTAGCATTTTCTCTACTAGTTTTTTTCCTTCTTAACAAGATAACAATTATTCTTATTGTTCTTATTCAAAATAATAAATTCATCATTGATTTGGAAGTTCTGCTAATTTCTACTGGTATAGATATTCACAAGGGAAATTTAATAATCAGCTCTTGAGATCTCTGTAGTTTCCAGAATTGGTAATATTTCTCCTTTTCAAATATTTATTATTATCTTTTTTTAAATAACTTTTTTTCTATAAATGGAAAAGAGGTAGCATTCCATTTTAAAGACAATTCTTTAGATCATTCAGCAAGATTTATTAAGCACATGTGATATGATAGGGAGTGTGGTACTGTGTGTGTGTGTGTGTAAATGAGAGACAGAAGCAGGACAGAGACTGAGAGACAGAGAGAGATAAAGAGAAAGAGAGAGACAGACAGAAAGATATCCACCCACACACAAAAATCAAATATACATATATGCATATAGATAAATACAAAATACAAAGTGATCCATGTGGGAAGGTGAGATTAATGACCAAGAATTCCATGTTCCACCTTTTGCAGGTAACATGTGTTTCCCAGTGTTCCCATTACCCGTCAGTGAGCCAATGTTCCCAATACCCAATTGGGGTGAAGGAAAGACTACAGATTTCAGGTCCTTTGCAATTTCTTTCAGTTTTTGGTCATAGTTCTGAGACAGAAGTTTTAAGAAGGCTATGGAGTATATTATTTATATTTTAGAGTTACCTGTTTTTATATCATGACTTGATAGGATTGTATTCTTTTGGTGGGTTTTTGAATGATTTTCTAGGATTCTCTATATCACCACATTACCTGCAAAGAGTGATAATTTTATTTCTTCAGTGCCTATTCTAATTCTTTTAATTTACTTTTCTTTCCTTATTGCTAAAGCCAACATTTCTAGTACAATGTTGAACAATAGTAGTGATAATGGGCATCCTTGTTTCAACCCTGATCTTATTGGGAATGTATCCAGCATCTCTCCATTACAAATAATTCTTGCTATAGGTTTTAGATAGATACTGCTTATTTTTTGGTTTGAGAAGATCAGAGGAGACACAAAGAGTCACGCTTTCACTCTGCCATCTTGGCTCTGCCCCCCCCAATCTCAAACAATACTGCTTATTTTTTTAAGGAAAGCTCCCTTTATTCCTATCCTCTCTAGTGTTTTAATAGAAATTTTTTTTAATATATAAAGCTTTTTATTTACAAAACATATGAGGGATTTTTCAACATTGACCTTTGCAAAAACTTTTTTTCCCAAGCTTTTCCCCTCCTTCCCCCCACCCCCACCCCTAGATGACAGATAAATTATATGACAAATACAATACATGTATACATATCTTTACAGTTATCTTCCTGCACAAGAAACATCAGATCTAGAAAGAGAAGAAGAAAAAAACAACAACATAAGAAGAAAAACAAAATGCATGGAAATATTCACAGAAAGCGTTAAAATGCTGTGTTGTGGTTCACACTCAGTTCCCACAGGCCTCTCTCTGGATGTATATGACTATCTTCATTGCTGAACAATAGGAACTGGTTTGAGTCACATCATTGTTGAAGAGAACCATGTCCATCAAAATTGATCATCGTATAGTCTTGTTGCTGTGTATAATGTTGTCCTCGTTCTGCGATTTCACTCAGCATTAGTTCATGCAAGTCTCTCCAGTCCTCTCTGAAATCCTCCTGTTGGTCATTTCGTACAGAACAATAATATTCCATAACATTCATATATATTCAACCATTCTCCAATTGATGGGCATCTTTTCAATTTCCAGTTTCTTGCCACTACAAAAAGGGCTGCCACAAACATTTTTGCACATGTGGGTCCCTTTCCCTCCTTTAAAATCTCTTTGGGATATAGGCCCAGTAGAAACACTGCTGGGTCTCAGGGTATGCACAGTTTGATAACTTTTTGAGCATAGCTCCAAATTGCTCTCCAGAATGGTTGGATCCGTTCACAGTTCCACCAACAATGTATCAGTGTCCCAGTTTTCCCACATCCCCTCCAACAGCTATCATTATCATTTCCTGTCATTTTAGCCAATCTGACAGGTGTGTAGTGGTATCTCAGAGTTGTCTTAATTTGCATTTCTCTGATCAATAGTGACTTGGAGCACCTTTTCATGTGAACGGAAATAGTTTCAATTTCTTCGTCTGAAAATTGTCTGTTCATATCTTTTGACCATTTATCCATTGAAGAATGGCTTGAATTCTTATATATTTGAGTCAATTCTTGATATATTTTAGAAATGAGGCCTTTATCAGAACCTTTGGATGTAAAAATATTTTCCCAGTATACTGCTACCCTTCTAATCTTGTCTGCATTCATTTTGTTTGTACAAAAACTTTTTAACTTGATATAGTCAAACTTATCTATTTTGTGATTAATGATGACCTCTAGTTTTTCTTTGGTCACAAATTCCTTCCCCCTCCACAGGTCTGAGAGGTAAACCATCCTACATTGTTCTAATTTGTTTATAATATCATTCTTTATGCCTAGGTCATATATCCATTTTGACCTTATCTTGGTATATGGTGTTAGGTGTGGGTCAATGCCTAATTTCTTCCATACTAGTTTCCAATTATCACAGCAGTTTTTGTCAAATAGTGAGTTTTTATCCCAAAAACTGGGGTTTTGGGTTTATCAAACACTAGATTACTATTGTCATTGAGTATTTTGTCCTGTGAACCTAACCTATTCCATTGATCCACTACTCTATTTCTTATCCAGTACCAAATGGTTTTGTTGACCACTGCTTTATAATATAGTTTTAGATCTGGTACAGCTAGGCCACCCTCATTTGCATTTTTTTTCATTAATTCCCTTGAAATTCTTGACCTTTTGTTTTTCCAGATGAATTTTGTTGTTATTTTTTCTAGGTCAGTTAAATAATCTCTTGGGAGTTTGATTGGTATAGCACTAAATAGATAGATTAGTTTAGGTAGTATTGAGATCTTTATTATATTCGCTCGACCTATCCAAGAGCACTTGATGTTTTTCCAATTGTTTAGATCTGACTTTATTTGTGTGGAGAGTGTTTTGTAGTTTTGCTCATATAGATCCTGACTTTCCCTTTGCAGATATATTCCCAAATATTTTATACTATCAATAGTTATTTTGAATGGAATTTCTCTTTGTATCTCTGTTGCATTTTGTTGGTGATGTATAAAAATACTGATGATTTATGTGGATTTATTTTGTATCCTGCAACTTTGCTAAAGTTTTGGATTAATTCTAATAGTTTTTAGTTGATTCTCTAGGGTTCTCTAAGTAGACCATCATATCATCTGCAAAGAGTGATAATTTGGTTTCTTCATGACCTACTCTAATTCCATTAATCTCTTTTTCTTGTCTTATTGCCAAGGCTAGCATTTTTAATACAATATTGAACAGTAATGGTGATAGTGGGCAACCTTGTTTCACCCCTGATCTTATTGGGAATGGTTCCAGTTTATCACCATTACATATGATGCTAGCTGATGGTTTTAAATAGATGCTACCGACTATTTTAAGGAAAAGTCCATTAATTCCTATACTCTCTAATGTTTTTAATAGGAATGGATGTTAGATTTTATCAAATGATTTTTCTGCATCTATTGAGATTATCATATGTTTTTTGTTAATTTGGTTATTAATATAGTCAATTATGTTAATAGTTTTCCTAATATTGAACCATCCCTGCATTCCTGGTATAAATCCTACTTGGTCATGGTGTATTATTCTGGGAATGATTTTCTGTAATCTCTTTGTTAATATTTTATTTAAGATTTTTGCATCAATATTCATTAAGGAGATTGGTCTATAATTTTCTTTCTCTGTTTTTGTTTTACCTGGTTTAGGTATTAGTACCATGTCTGTATCACAAAAGGAGTTTGGTAGGAGTCCTTCATTCCCTATTTTTTCGAATATTTTATATAATATTGGAGTCAATTGTTCTTTAAATGTTTGGTAGAATTCACATGTAAATCCATCTGGTCCTGGGGATTTTTTCTTAGGGAGTTGATTAATGACTTGTTCTATTTCTTTTTCTGAAATGGGACTATTTAAGTAATTTATTTCCTCTTCTGTTAATCTGGGCAATCTATATTTTTGTAGATATTCCTCCATTTCCCTTAGGTTATAAAATTTATTGGCATACAGTTGGGCAAAGTAACTCCTGATTATTGCTCTAATTTCCTCTTCATTGGTGGAAAGTTCTCCCTTTTCATTTTTGAGAGTAACAATTTGATTTTCCTCTTTCCTTTTTCTAATTAAATTAACTAGAGGTTTATCTATTTTGTTGGTTTTTTCATAAAACCAACTTTTAGTTTTATTTATTAATTCAATAGTTTTTTTACTTTCAATTTTACTAATCTCTCCTTTTATTTTTAGGATTTCAAGTTTG
>JAJPUD010002512.1:303649-316528 GCA_023553655.1 Myrmecobius fasciatus
TCATCAGGGGTTCAGTGGTTCTCAATCTATCCCCCTCAAAAGGCAGACCCTCCAAGCCACCTGCCCACAATCAGGACAGATTGGTCCAAGAGGCCCGCAGAAGACTCCCAGGTGTATGAAAAGCACAACACTCCCACTCCTGTTCCGACTCCTGTTCCAACTCCCTGCTCCAGCTCCCTGCCCTGGTCTCCTTGCGCTGCAGTCTGGGGTCAGCAGACCACCCCCCTGCCCAATTAAAACAGACCTGTTTTGAGGTTCTTCCAGAGTATCTTCTTCTAGAATCGTGTTCTTCTCTAGATATTGTGGATTTTTTTGCTTCAAAATCAGTCTAGAGGCTTCATGTTGTTGGTTTGAGGGGAGGTTAGAGGAGGTTACAGAGACTCCTGTCTGATCTCCGCCACCATGGCTCCACGCCTGGAAGAAAGCTAGGAATGGGTTTTAAAAGCTTTTTTTCTGCATATATTGAGATTATCATATGATTTCTGTTGGTTTTGTTATTGTTATGATCGATTATCATAATAGTATTGCTGATAATGAACCAGCCTTGCATTCCTGGATAAATCCTATTTAGTCAAGGTTTATTATCCTGCTGTTAAGTTGCTGTAATCTTTTCTAATACTTTATTTAAAGTTTTTGCCTCAATATTTATTACGGAGATTGGTCTATAATTTTCTTTCTCTGTTTTGGCCCTTCATGGTTTAGGCATCAATGTCATTTTTGTATCATAGAAGGAATTTGGTATTACTTATTCTTTACCTATTTTTGCAATTAGTTTATATAGTATTGGAATTTTGTTCTTTAAATATTTGATAGATTTCACTTGTCAATCCATTTGACCATGGAGATTTTTTCTTAGGGAGTTAATTAATGACTTGTCTAATTTCTTTTTCTGAAATGGGTTTATTTAAGTATTTTATTTCCTCTACTGTTTACCTGGGCAATTTATACTTTTGCAAATATTCATCCATTTCTATTAGATTGTCAGATTTGCTGTCATAGAGTTGTGCAAAAAAAGTTTCTAATTATTGCTTTAATTTCTTTTTCATTGGTGGTGAGTCCATCCCTTTCATTTTTGATACTGGTGATTTTTTTTTCCTTTCTTTTTTTTTTCTTTTTATTATTTTTTTAAATTTTTTTTCGGAGGCAATTAGGGTTAAGTGGCTTATCCAGGCTCACACATCTAGGAAGTGTTAAGTGACTGAGGCCAGATTTGAATTCAGGTCCTCTTGACTTCAGCACTGATGCTGTATCCACTTCACCAACTAGCTGCCTCTTCTTTCTTTCTTCTGATCAAATAAACCAAAGGTTTATCTATTATGTTAGCTTTTTCATAAAAAAACTCTCAGTTTTATTTATTAGTTCAGTACTTTTCTTAGTCTCTCTTTTATTCATCTCTCCTTTGAGTTTCAAGATTTCTAATTTTGTATTTAATTTTTAATTTGTTCTTTTTTAGTTTTTTTAGTTGCATATCCAATTAATTGATCTCCCTCCTCTTTCTCTTTTTTATTTATGTAGCTATTTAAAGATATAACATTTCCCCTAAGAACTGCTTTGACTGCATCCCATAAGTTTTGGTGTGTTGTGTCATTATTGTGATTTTCATGGACGAAATTATGAATGGTTTTTGTGATTTGCTTGAACCACTCTTCTTTAGAATGAGATTATTTAATTTCCAATTTGTTTTCAGTCTATCTTTCGATAGCCCTTTACGGAATATAATTTTTATTTCATTGTGGCTTGAAAAGGAAGCATTCCCTATTCTTGTTTTTTGCATTTGATTGTGAGGTTTTTATGCCCTAATAAATGGTCAATTTTTCTGTAGGTGACATATTGCCGAGAAAAATGTGTATTCCCTCTTCTGTCCCTATTCAATTTTCTCCAGAATCTAGGCTTTTTAGGCTTCTATTTACCTCCCTAGTTTCTTTCTTGTGTATTTTGAGCTTAGAGTTTTCTGATTTTAAGAGGGGAAGGTTGAGGTCCCCCACTAGAATAGTTTTGCCATCTATTTCTTCCTGTAAATGGCTTAAAAATCTTCTCTAGGAATTTGCCTGCTCTAGCACTTGTTGCATACAAATTTAGTATTATTACTACTTCATTATTTTTTTATTTTTATTTTCTTGCTTTTTGCTGAAGCAATTGGGGTTAAATGACTTGCCCAGAGTCACATAGCTAAGAAATGTTAAGTGTTTGAGGTCAGATTTGAACTCAGGTCCTTCTATCTTCAGGGCTTGTACTCTATCCACTGTGCCATCTAGCTGTCCCACCACTTCTTTACTTAAGGTAATTTTTTATTAAGATGTACTTTCCCTTCTTTTCTCTTTTAAGAAGATCTATTTTTAGTTTTGCTTTATCTGAGATCAGAATTACTACCCTTCTTTTTTTTTTTTACTTCAGCTGAAGCATAATAAATTCTGTTCCAGCCTTTTACCTTTATTCTGTATGTGTCTCTCCTCATCAAATGTGTTTCCTGTAAACAATATATTATGGGTTTGTTTTTTTTTTTAAATCCACTCTGCTATTTGCTTCCCTTTTATGGGAGAGTTCATCCTATTCACATTCACAGTTATGATTACCAGCTTTATATTTCTGTTCATTGTACTTTCTCCAGTGTATATACTTTTGTTCTCTCTTTGCACCCTGTTCTTAGTCCTTTGTTTTGCTTTTTCTTACCCACCCCACCCACTACCTTATCTCCTATCACCTCTCCCCCTTCCCTTAGTAGTGGTTTTTTTTTAACCCCCTGCACCTACTACCTTACCTTCTATCAATTCTTTCCCCTCTTCTATTAACTTTTCCCCCTTAGTGTTTCTGCCCTCTTTTCTATCCTATCCCTTCCTTTTCTTTTCCTTTCTATAATTCTCTTGAGTCCTGTATTTGTAAATTAAATTTTCTGTTTAGTCCTGTTTTTTTTTCAATAGAAATGATTGAAAGTCTCTTACTCCATTGGAGCTACATTTCCTCCCCTGAATGATGATGCTGAATCTCTTTGCATAGTTAATTCTTCATTGTAACCCTAGTTCCTTTGCCTTCTGGAATATGGTATTCCAAGCCTTCTGATCTTTTCTTGTAGAAGCTGCCAGATCCTGAGGAATCCTGACTATTGCTCCTTGATATATGAATTGTTTTTGTCTGGCAGCTTGCAGTATTTTTTCTTTAAAATTATAGTTTTGGAATTTTGCAACAATGTTCCTTGGTGTTTTCCTTTTGGGGATTCTTTCAATGAGTATTTCCCTCTCTGTTTCTAGAATATTGGGACAGCTTTCCTTAATGACCTCTTGTAAAATGCTATTCAGGGTCTTTTTTTGGTCATGGCCTTCAGGTAGGCCAATAATTTTTAAATTTTCTCTTCTGGATCTATTTTCTAGGTCAGTTGTTTTGCCAATGAAATATTTTATATTTTCTTTATTTTTTTATTCTTTTTAGTTTGAGTGATTCTTGCTCTCTCACAAAGTCATTAGCTTCCATTTGGTCTGTTCTAGTTTTTAATGTTTGATTTTCTTCAGTTATCTTTTGAATCTCTTTTTCCATTTGGTTTATTCTACTGTTTAAATAGTTATTTTCTTCAGACAATTTTTTCCTTCCTTTTCCAAACTGTTGACTCTTTTATGCATACCTCTCATTTTTTTCTTATTTTTTCTTCTACCTCTATTATTTGCCTTTTGAAGTCTTTTATGAGCATTTCCATGAAGATTCTTTGGACTTGAGCCCAATTTATCACACTGTTTGAAATTTCCTCTGTGGACATTCTGTCCTTATCTGAGTTTGTATTTTCATCTGCTTGTAATCATAGTAACCTTCTATGGTCAAGGTTCTTTTCTGTTTCTTGCTCAGTTTCTTTCCTTTATTTTTGGTATTTTCTCTTTTTTACTTTTAAGGTGAAGCTCTGCTCTTGGGGTAAAAGGCGTGCTGACCCAAGCTTCTTGTGCAGCTCTGAACCTTGGCTTTGAGCGCAGGACCTCCTTGTATTTGCAGGGGGTAGCTTTGCCTGTTGTGTTCAGGAAACAACCTGGTTTCACAGAGTTTGCCTTCTGAGTTGTTTACTTGGGCCTCTCCCCTGATTTGTTTCTCTACTGGGCTAGGACTGAGGGTCTTAGTTGTTGGTTTCCTGTGGTTAAGATTCTCTCATTGGCTTTCCCAGAGTCTATCTGAGCAGGACTGTACACACTTTTCATCCCAGTGAGACTCACCTTTCTTAAAGTTTTTTCAAGTCTATCTTGAGCTGGAGGGTGGGTTCATTCCATCAGACTCTGTTCAGATGTTTGGTTTCATGTGCTTTTCAAGAGAAACTAGGAGAATTCCAGCAACTTCCTGAATTTATTCTACCATTCTTGCTCTGCCCTGGAACTATAGGATTGTTTCCTTAAATGTCATGGGGGAAGATTACTTTTTTCTCTCTAACTATGTTGCTACCTTTTCATCTGCCAGAATATCCAGAAATGAGTCACGTTATTGTGACTACACAATTCTAGGTCTTCAGCAGTAAAAATATAAATTCTCACCTTTAAAGAAACTTTTGCCCCCCATCCCATTCCCTAGAGTTGAATTTTCCCAGAGGTTTCCTCATTAAGAACTCTGAATTCTCTTTTGAATGGGGTTCCTATTTGCTGCACAATGCTGTTTGAAATAGTACTGAATGATATCCAGAACTTATGAGATGCTATCAGCCTCTTTTTCCTTGCTATAGGAAGACATGACTCAATATGTCTTATAACTATAATAAGTACTTCAGTTCACTTAACTCATCTTCTCTTTTATCCCAATATGACCACAAGGGAGGGTCACCTAAAGTCTCTGATTCCCACTCCAGATTTTCTGCTTTCCAAGGTAAGAGATGGTCCCCTTAAGCCATGCTATTGAAGTTCATTCATGATGATGATACTTCTTAGATGAAATGCTATGCAGCTGTATAAATACCTGTTCTTGGTCACAGTCAAACCTGAAACTAGTCTGACTGGGAAGGAATGTGGAAAAGAGATACATGTGATGTTAATAGCTATAGGGGAAATTAAGACTTAAGCTATGATTTGGAAGAGGATGAGATCCTAAATTCGCTCACTCTGAGGGGGGGGGCGGGGGACACACAAAAAAATTGATATGATGTGGGTCTAACTCTACTGAAGATGATAGCATATGAACCCTTTGCTTATATGTTTATTAGTAAACCAGAGGATATATTCAAAATAAACATTTTACAAAATAACAATATTAATAATTAAAAATAATTTCCCATAATCCTGAGGCATATTATTCCCTGAATATTAATACAACTGACATATCAATGTATGTATCAGTGTCACAGAGCTTTCCTGACAACCTCTTCAGTTGTTTTATGCTGGGAATTTTTTTATCCTGATCTTTTGTTGACTCCCATGTTACAGAATTTGATTTGAGGCATTGTTTTAAAGTTGTTTGAAGGGAAATATTGGGAATGTTCTGCTGAACTTCTGCCTCTACTCCACCATGTTAGCTCCATTTCTTAGAGTTTGACAACACATATTTCCGATATTTCATCATCATTTGTGTCTTCTGGTGATGATATGCTTCTTCCATGGGTTTATTCATTGATGGTAACTGCTTCCATGTAGTCTCTGCTCAGAAACACTTTTTGTATTGAATATCTTATCTTGGATCTTTTGATGAACTGTTTTAATGTCTTTTCTGAATACTAATGGAAACTTCAGGATATGTGTGATTATGGAGCTTTCTTTGGCTTTCAGCTTCTCTCCTCAACTCAAGTCCTTAACTTTACTATATTCTTCATGAGAAAACTAGACTCTATCATGCCCTCTTACTTTTAAAGCTTGAGGGTTTTTTAAAAGCTCTTTTAGAAAAGCAGTAGTTTTTGCCTACATAGCAGCAAAATTCTTAGAGGGGATGTAAGGGTGCCATTAGAACTAATTAAAAAAAAAAAGAAAATTCCAACCTTTCAAGGGCTTTCCTTAAGGGATAATCTTTCTGTTCCTTTCAGAGTATTGACTAGAACAGGCTTTCATTTCCAGTAAGAGATTCTCTGCTTCATGTGACAAACCATTTAGAGCACAGAGCAGAGCCCTCCTATATAGCTATTGGTTCAGTTTATTTTTCCCTATGTTTCATTATTTGTTACTTGTGATTAGATTATATATTTAGCTTTCCTCTTTACCCTATATTCTTAAAATTACTATTACAAAAAATGTCAGGATTTTTGAGAGCAAGAGTCCCCTGTTTTTTTTTGGGGGGGAGGGAAGGAGCTCTCTTCCCCTCTTTTCTCTCCTTTCTAACTGGAGGGATGAAGAGAGTAGTACATAAACAAACTTATCTTCTCTGTCTGGTCATATTCCAGGCCTTTCATAGATATATACAGTTCTCCAAATCTAAAAAGGCTTTGAACCACCCTTAAACTTGTGATGCTAGTGACAAGGGATTTAATGAGACCAGGGACTCCCTAGAGGGAAGATAGGAAGATTTGCACTAAATGAATAGTCTTTATTCTGGGCATAAGAGATGTCATGGTTCTCTGTGACACACTTTGAAAGTGGCTGGGCTTCAATAACATATACCCAACTGCCATCTGGTGCCAAATTCCCGCAAAGCCCTTCAACTTAGTTTTATGAAGACATTTTTGCTTTATGGTAAAATGATAAAATTACTAGACTTGAAGTAAGGAGAGACCTGAATTCTGATCTTCACTTTAATACATTTGCTATGTTATCAGAATTACATCACTTAGTCTTTATGAGATTCAATTTCCTCATTTCAAAAATGGGTTAATAATAAAGATTTCCCTCAGAATTACTTTTTATCTATTTCTCTGCACCTCCATTTATATGTAACATATTAATACAGATTTGTCTTATATAGTCAAAGTCCTTAGCATTTTTTTGTTTGTTTCATAGATCTCTTGGGCTAGCTAGTCAAGTCAATAGTCATTAGAATAATGTGTTTAAATACATAAAATGAAATACTTAAAATTCCAAAGGAAATCAATTTTATTGAAATGCAGCTATAAAAATATTAAATAGATAACTTTATAGACCTTAGGTTATAAACCCTTGCCTTACAGGATAATTTTAAAGCATAAATGAAATACTGATAAAGTTGTTTGCAAACCTTATATATTTTGCAGGTGGTGCAGTTGGTAGAGTTTGCACCTGGACTTAGAAAAAAAACACTTTTCTTCATGAGTTCAAATTTGGCCTTAAATCATTACTGGGTGAGTTACTTTGAACAAGTAACTTAACTGTTTTCCTCAGTTTCTTCATCTGTAAAATGAGCTGGACAGAAAATGGCAAATCATTCCATTATCATTGACAAAAACCCCAACAACCCTCAAATGGGGTCACAAAGAATTGGACAGGACTGAAATGGAAGAACAATAATAACAAAAACAACAACATTATTATGACTGCCTTTCTCTCCTGTTCATTAGGACTACCATTCCCATGGGTATTTCCCAATGGCAAATTTGTGTCAATCTGTTACATATCTTATGATGTGTTCAGTTGCCTAATTACAAAGTCTATATTCTCTAAGAAGTATTTTATTAAAAATGTGAGTACATATGATGGGAGAGCATTGAACTAAAATATATTCATGTGTGTTCTGGAACCATCTCTTAATCACTAGTGAAAGTATGTTAACATTTCGGTATGAGCAATGCTGAAATCAGTAAAGGCTACAAATTAGAATTGAATTTATTTATTTAGTTTTTTTTTAATTTTTTTTGTAGGGGAAGAGTTTGTTACTTAGCTTTAAGAAAGTAATGAACAAAATCTTAATCTTGCAGATAAATTAAACTCAAAAGTATGTCACGCCGTACATTTTTCCCTACACAGCTTATTGTTAAACACTTATCAGCATTCCCTTGAGTGTACTTCCTTCAAGAAATAAAGTTTATAAGGACTTTTGAGTCTATAGACACAATCACATGATAAGCATACTAAGATTCTGTGGCAATATCTGTTTACTTCTGAAAGACTTTGTGGTTCTGGGTTGGCCAATGCACTCAATATGGTTTTCTCTCTATTCCTACCCTAGCACAATTCATTGATATGGCAATAGTGTTTTCATTCTTTTTGCTTGAGTTTTTTTCCCTAGGGTTTAACAAGGTGCCTGACTGTAGAGAGTACTTAATAAAGATTGCTGCTTTTCAACCTGTCTCACTCTATATTCCATGATAGGAAGGAGATTGATCAGTGCTCTTTCCTTTCCCCTTCGTTTCCCCTCCCAAATCTGGGCATTTGGAGCAAGGGAACTCAACCAGTCAAGTATATCCCTAGGATCCACGCAATCATTTCTGCAATTGTTTTCTTTCTTGAGTAAACAATTGAACATTGATCTTAGCTTAGTCACTTCAGCGCTTGGAGATGATTTCAAAGAGGCCTTTGAGAAGACCACTGGTCCAATTATATCTACAGAGAAGTTAACTTGTGCCAAGGGCTCTTCAGAGAATCAAACTGAGCTATGATTAGGCACAATTCTGCATATAAGAAGAAAGGTAAAATGAATCCATTTTGATTCAATAATACTGCTGTTAAGGTTGCCAACATTTCTTTTTCAGGACATGATTTTTACTGGATCAGAAGTAGATTCAGTTCAGTAAATTTTCTTGTACATCCTTCTACCCTTTAAGGAATAAAATTATTAGGAATTGGAGCATTGTTACAACCTAGGAAACTTTGACTGAAAGTCAGTGTCCCTGTAGACCAAGGCTGCAAGTTACTTGTATAGAACTTCTAAGTGTATCTTCTCTTATAGGGAATATGTGAATGTCAACTGAAGAGGAAAAGTTTGTATAGGAAAAAAAAAGTCACTAAATCTCTTTACTTTCATTTCAAGGTTCTTTCATTATACCAATTCAGTTTAATCCAAATGGCATTTAGAAGCACTTGCTATTATTAAAAGCACAATTGCAAGCACTGAGTAGTGAAAGTGAAAAGATGTAGTAGAGTAATATTGTTTATTAAGGTATAATGAAAGGAGCACAAACCTTGTAGTCAAAAACCTGAATGTGAAACCTGGTTCTACCATTAATGTCTATGTATGCTTAGGCAAGATCCTCAATTTCCTCCTATGTGTAAATTTAAAAATATATATATATATATATATATACACAAGATAGTATTCAATTAATTCAATTGAATATGCATTTGTTCAAGTGATAACATATGTATTATATATCTCATGCTCCTATAAAGAAAGGGATTTATGAAATATTGAAAGTCTATATAAATATGAGTAATTTATTGTTCTCTTGAGAAAATTGGAAGTGGAAAGTGAAAACATGGCATAGGGCGTTTGGGTAGAGAGTCCCAGAAAGAATATTATGGTGAGAATAGAAAGGATCCAGAAAAATCACTGGAATTAGCAAAACTAATTGATGTTTATCACAGTTGACAGAGTATTCAATATTTTGCTTCTATAGTCCCTCACTTTATATCACAAGGAGAGACGTATCTTTCGAGATATGCACTTTAGGATTAAAACTTACCATTACACTTGCTCAAAATTTAATGTTTGGGGGGATGTTATTTATATTTATATTATTGTAATCATAATTAGTTATTTTTGGGGTTCTGTCTTTTGTTCTTTAAGAGAAATAACCTTCCTGAAGACAGGGGCTGTTTTATGTTTCTTTTTGTGAGTCTTTTATCTGACTCATTTAAAAAACTTTATTTAATAAACTTGTTGAATATAAATGAATTGAAGACACTATTTAAGAAAACTGACAGAAATGTAAAGATGAGTAAGGCATGATTTCAATCTTTAAGGAGTTATAGTATATAGAAACAGTGATGACATATATGTGTGTGAGAGTTGTACATATATACATATCACATATATTTATTGAATATTTGTATTTATATATATATATGTCACATAATACATATGCATAAAAGTACATTGTGCATGCATATATATATATACAACACATATGTCACACATATATATGTGTGTATATAATTATTTAGCTATAATACAGGATAGTACGTATTGTGTGTAGTGAATATAATAAATTATTTGAGTTCAGAGAAAGTAGAAATTACATTTTTCTTGTCTTAGGATGTTTGTAGTTGAAGTAGACTCAGACTTCTTAGAAGTAAGGCATTTAGAATTTCAATGAAACTTAAATATTGATCTAATCCAAACATTCCATTTTACAGAGAAGAACAATGAAATCCAGGGAAGTTAAATGTGTTTTTTTTCCTGATAATTACATGAGTATTAAGTAGGTAGAGCCAGGGTTACATCTCAACTGCTCTGTTTTCAAATCTAGAATTTCTTACATGCTGTAGCTACATAAAACTTTTACAAGACCAGAAGAGTAAACCTTGGTTCTGCTTCATACTTATTAGCTGTTTGCCATTGGGCATGTCACTCAAACTTTCTGAGGTTTTTTTTTTTTTTTTTTTTTTTTTTTTTCCCTATCTGTAAAAATGAGATAATCATGCCTCACTCATATATCTCATGGGGTTGTTTCAAGAATCAAATGAGGTAATATATGTGAAAGCACTTTATGATCTATAAAGCATCATATGTTCATGAACTTAATACTAGCAGCTTCAAAGCCTAACTACTTTGTTATATTTTTAATGATATTTCATTATAGGTTCAAATCTAGGAATGATTTCCCTATTCATTAATATACTATTAATGTCATTATGAAACACTCATATGAACTCATGTTAATATCAATAAAAAGGAAAGAGAAAAAAGTTAGCATATGCAAATCATTCATATTTAAAGCAGTGCAGTAGTATAGACAATAGAATCTTAGATTTGGAGTCAGGAAGAAGTAGGTTCAAATGACACTTCAAACAATAATTAGCTGTGCAAGTAGCAGGTCACTAAACCTTTCTGTGGCTTAATTTCCTCCTCTGTAAAACAGATTTACAGGTTAGATTTCATAGTCCCTCATGTCCTCTCTGGCTCTAAATTAAAGTCCTATGCATCTTACTTTATGAAAATGACTAGATTGACAGTTATTTATGCAAATCCCTTTTCTCTTAAGTTATTCTTTATGTCATGCCCTATACAAGTCTGTGCATATATGTGGCTGTTCCATGTCCTTTTTTTGGACAAACTAAACTGCTGATTTTCTTTTTAATATTTTACTGATGACAAGAGATCTTTCCAAGTATACATTAGAAATTCTATGTTCTTTGCTTTGCTAGTCAAATTAATTGGTGCTTCAATAAATGCAAGTGAATGAAGAGTTATTTTCAATCACTGGTTCTCCAACAGAAAGCCCTGAATCACTTTGAAATGGTTTTTCATGAATTTAACTGGGCAGGAGAGTGAAGTAATGTTGCATATTTGTAGCCTAATAAATGTAAGTAAGGGGAAACTTGCTTGAATATATAATTTTAGTTGAATTATTAAGTATAGTGATTAAAATGATATTAATATTGGCATTAAAATAATCTTATAAAATTCATTGAATCTGTTGAACATTTAACCTGAGGCTGAGACCATAAGTTTATTTGCAGTTTTTATTACACCCCCTCCTTAAATTATAAAGGTATATAGAAAAGAAATTAAAGCAGCATGTTTAAGTAAATAGCTTCTTTCAGTCTCTCCTTTTCTCCTCCAAAAAGTTGGGGAACAGGTCACAGAGTATAGTGGGAAGAATACTGGATTTGATGTTCAAAGACATCATTTCAGATTCCATTGCTGGCAATTGCATGATCTTGAGAATTTTACTATACCTTATTGTCCTCTACTCTTAAAACAAAAGGATTAGATTTAATGAGTCTCTATGTTCTTTTCTGATGCTAAAATTCTATAACTATTTTCTAACTCTGGGCATTATTTCTAAATTAGATAGATTTTAGTGACCATCCATGTACTTTGTAACATAGTTTGTCAGTTTTCTAAAAAGGGAACAGCATATTTTTCTCCCTCCTCTTTTTCTTTTTCCCTCCAACACCTAGGACAATTTTAACACATTTTTAGTGCTAATTCTTAGTTTGTAGTATTTCAATTATTGAAATTTAAAGAACATATAAATTTATTATATTATAAATAATAATATTTGAAATATTATTATTTACAAGATTATAAATCTAATTCTAAATAATTATATTGTTAATTATAAATAATATTAAATTTCAAACCAATGAATTATACTTATTTCACAACTATTTACAATAAAATGTATTCCAATGCATTCGGTATGATAATTTTAAGATCATTGTCTTTAAGTCTCCATGAGTAATTTGATCTATTCATTCTTAATTTTTTATTTTATGTCAATAGATCATGTTTTCTATTATTCTCTTCTCATTTTGAATTACCTCATAAGGATTTTTCTGTATTTATTTTGCATATATATATGTATATATATATATATATATATATATATATATATATATATATATATATATGTGGAATTAAATAAATAAAACACAATTTATTGACCTCTTCCTCTATTGATGAATGTAGTTTGCTTGCTATTGTTTCATACAGTTAAATGTGCTACTATTAAAATCTTTGAATATACATACATGCATATTTATGTGCATGTATATGTGTATCCTTTTTGATAAAATTTTTCTAGAAATGGAAAACATCTGTCAAAGAATATGATTATTTTAACTATTCTTATTGCAAAGTGCCTAATTACTTTCCAAAATTATTCTGAGTTTTAAGTTCACCAGTGATATATGACTACACCTGTTTCTCCATAGCCCTACCAACATTGGTTTCATTGCATTTAATTGTTCTTGTCAATTTGATAGATGTGAAGCATTACCTCTAAATTGTTTTCATTTGAGTTTCTGATCATTAGTGCAAAAATATCTTTACCACACCTCCTCCAGGTGTCACCAAGGAGATACGGGCACTAGAAATGAATCTTCACTGATCAGGCAGAAATCTCTCATTAATCTCTTATAAAAT
>JAJPUD010002513.1:0-36512 GCA_023553655.1 Myrmecobius fasciatus
TAAGGAAATTATTGATTCTATGATTTATTCTTTGATCCACTCATTCTTTTGTATTATTTAGTATCTAATTAATTTTTAACCTATACTTCAAGTGCCCTTTATTGAATGTGATTTTATTGCATTATAATATGGAAATGGTGAATTTAATATTTCTGCTCTTGTGTATTTATTTGTGAGATTTTTAAAATTTTAGTCTTTAATGCTTCTCTTGAGTCTTATATTTGAATGACAAATTTTTGTATTCAGCTCTAGTTTTTTTATTTGGAATGCTGGAAAAACTTTTATTTCTTTAAATATTTATTTTTTTCCCCTGTAGAATTATACTCAGTTTTGCTAAGTAGTTTATTCTTGGTTGTAATCTTAGGTCCTTTTCTTTAGGTTGCTGTTAAATCTTGTGTGATCCTGACTATGGTTTCACAGTTTTTGAATCATTTCTTTCTGGATGCTTTCGGTATTTTCTCCTTTACCTGGAAGCTCCAGATTTTGATTGTAATAGGAGTTGTTTCTCTTTTAGAAGATGATTAGTGAATTCTTTAAATTTGTTTTGCTCCCTGGTTTTAAGATATTTGGACAGCTTTCCTTTATAAGTTCATGGAATGTGATCTCTAGGCACTTTTTTGATTCACAGCTTTCTGGTAGTTCAATATTTTAAAATTATTTCTCTTTAGTCTATTTTCTAAGACAAACAGTTGTTTATTCTGATGAGATTTTTCACATTTTATTTTTTTCAGTCTTTTGATTGTTTTATTGTTTCTTGGTGTCTCATGGAATCATTACCTTCCATTTGATCAATTCTAATTCTTAAGGATATTTTATTCACTATTTTTTTTACCTCTTTTTAAAACTTTTTTTTTATCATTTGATCAAATCTGATTTTAAAGAGTTATTTTCTTCAGATTTTTATGCCTTTTTTACCAAGCTAGTAACTCTTTAATTTTCTTGCAGAGGTCACATTTCTTTTCCCAGGTTTTCTTCTACTGTTCTTATTTAAATTTTCTAATCTTTCTTTTCCTCTCTTTAAAAATTTTCTTTTTTAAAAATCATATAAGAATTCTTATTGGGTTTATGTCCTATAAGTATTTTCTTTGAGGCTTTGCTTGTAGACATTTTTAAATAGTTGTCTTTTTTTTTTTTTAGTTCTTGAGCTTCTCTCTCACCAAGATAGCTTTGTATATTCAGGTTCTTTTGTATTGTTGTTTTGGCTCATTTTCCAGCCTATTTCTTAACTTTGGATTTTGTGTTAAAATTGAGCTCTGATCAACTAGGAGTGAGTGGGTAGGAGAACTAGTCAGCCTAAGCTTCTGTATTTTACATCCTCTTGCTCTTTCCAAAGAGGTGTGATCTAGAGAGATCTAGTCACTGCCTTCTTGGTTTACACTTGGTCTACACTTTGGTCCTTACCCAGGTAGGACCTTTCTCCCTCACAACTGTATCCATTCCTTCCTGCCCTGAAATCCAGAACTGGTAAATGGATTGCAGCTTCCATATAGTCCCTGATCCCTGTGCCTCGTCCTAGTACAGGGATCCCCTGGGATATCTTTCTCACCAGTTTTTGGTACCTTTAATATCCCTGGATGCTACTACTGCCTAGCCAGTGCATTTCTGTAGTGTTGCAGTGCTGTGTACAGTGTCTGCAGATCTCCCTGTCCTAGTTAATCTGCCCTGGGCAGGAAACAACAACAGCAGCAACAACAACAGCAACAACAACAACAACAAAACTCACTACGACTTTCTTGACTTGCCTCTCAGAATTAGTCTGGCTTTTTATGTATGGGAGATATTCTAGGTAAACTGAAGAGAAGTGGCTTTTACCATCTTGATTCCACCTCCATTATTCTCCAATAAGGTCCTCTTACTTAGCTGTTGAGTTTCCAAAAATACCTTTCTCCATTGATACTCACTTTTATCCTCCTTCTTGGATGATCCCTTATAGAATGATATCTAAGAATCCACATGATCATTCCTTGAAGATTAAGCATCACCTCTCATAAGGTCCAGTTTCCTTCTCTTTCTTTCCTTCTGTATTGCCAACTCAAATACATGAAATAAATATGGAGTTAGAAATGGTGAAGAATCAGAAGCAACAAGCAGGACCTGCCTCAGTTTCTCTCGTAAGTGTAAAAGATTTTGAGAAGTTCATTAGTGAAAAAGCTACTTTTGTGGCAGATTTCTTCAAGTTTATTCAATGAATCTCACTCAGAATTCCCAGGAGCATCTACAAATGAGGGAGAATATCCACTTCGAACACACCAGTGTTGATGATCTCATGAAGTATAATCCTGATGGTGAGGGTATCACTTTGTTTTGGTCTCCACATCCGGCTAATACATTTGAGGAAAAGAGTATACTAAACACAAAGGAAATGATATCCAGTGGCAAAACTTAAAAATGTGTCCAGAAGAATATTTTTGTTGTTTTCCCTTACATGACAGAAGCAACAAAGACTTATCCAAGGCAAGGATCTATTTGTGGCTTATGATGATAGGGACGCTGAGATGAATACTAAAGGATCCAGCTACTGGAGAAAGAGAGTAACAAAGGTGGCCCGGAAATGCCTGGAAGCTCAACAGAAACTCAGTGTGCCTGTTGTTGGTAGCAATACTTTTAGCCATGAACTTTCTGATTTTTGACTTGGAAAGAACTTTTGAAGAGGTACCTGTTGTTGCTATCAGAAAACTGTGAAAGGAGAAATATGACATGCAAGAGAAGTTCTCCCATGTAGGGAAGGTCCTTGAGCGATTCCTGAGAATTCCTCTATTGGCAACCTGAAGAGATACTTAAAAGTGTGAGCCTATCCCAGGGAATAGTGATAGAACTCAAGCAGACGATAGTAGCTGAAAATTGTGACTACTGATAAAAGATATTCTGATAGAATTTTATGTCCACTGATGTGATCTGTAAAAACCTGGAACCCAGTTAAAGAATTGGAAGGAAAGTCCAGCAAAGATGGCTACTACATGTAGTCACAGTCTTCCCTATCATCTATTTCTCTCCAGTGAATAAGCAGAATTCACAGAAATATAAAGGTGGTGACCATGAAGTTAGTGATTTTATTAACTACTTACAGAGAGAAACTACAAAGCTTCCTGTGATCCAAGAGAGAAACTCTAAAAAAATTTAATTTAATTTAATTTAAAAAGGCAGAGAAAGATCTCTCAAATAGCAGCCAAAACCAGACCACTTTGTAGAAAGATTTATCAGTGATGGAGCAAGTAGTTCCTCAAGGATGAGTGGACAGCAGGGAAGCCATTTGAATCCTGTTTAATTTTCTCTCATTTTTTCTTTAGATGTGAATGGAATTGGTTAATATTTGTTTGTGGTTTAGGAGGGTGGGGATAAGGAAAGGATAATTTGTGTTGGGAGAATATTGAAGGGGTTAGAGGGAGTTGAATTGGGGGTTATTTTTTTTTTTTTGTATATTTGGAACAGTGACAATAAATAAACCTCCCTTTAAAAAAAAATCACTCCTTTCCCCTTTTAAGAGTAGAGAGGTGTTCCTCAAGTTGCTTTACTTTCTCTTCTAAAAGGACAAGTTTGGAGAAGTCACTTATCTTTTTACCATGTTATAACATAGTCTATGTAAACCATTACTTAAATTTCCCTACCTTTAATGCTTTGCAAAACAAGATCCTCAGTCCTCATATTGTATTTGCTAATAGTTCTTGCTTACTAGTCTTTTTTCTAATTAGTCATTCGCTCCAGCTGGTCCATAAGTATGAACTACTATAGCATTTTTCAGGCTTAGTAAAGTTTGACAGCTCAGCCCTTGGAACTCCTGAATATATTCCTGGATACAAAAGCAAGCCTTGAATTACTAATTTTGCCTCTGGTGACTTTGGTCAAGTCAGTCAGCAAGCATTTATTAAGCACTTACTCTGTGCCAGGAACTCTTCTAAGTAGCCCATCCCCCCAAAAGAGGGCAAAAACAACGTGTAAATAACATGTAGGGTTTAGTACAAAGTTACCTGTTGGGGGGATCATGAAAAAAGAACACTGATCTTTGGGTGAAGTAAACTAGAGAGTGAATAGTAAGGGAACATGAGTTAATATTTCATTCTGATACCTTGTTAGAAAGGCTATAACTTTGAAAAGTTATCTAGTGACGTAATTCAGACTTTTCATTTCTTCACATTAAGATACCATACAAACATTATTTAATAATCTCAGCAACATCTTGAGGTCAGTATTAATTATCTGAGTACACAGGATGAGGGAACCCAGATGCATAGAGGGTGATTTTGCTCAGGGCCAGAGTGAGTCAATTATTGGTACAGCTAAAATTCAAAACTCATTTACTGACCTGTTTCATGCTATATATCCCCAAGAACTCAATATTCCACTCTAACCACCTCCTCAAAAAAAAACAAAAACAAAAACCCACAATTGTGGAATTGATTTGTTTTAGACAACAAATATTAAACTTTGCTCTAATTATTTAAAACTACTTTGCTGAGGTGGGTATTGATGTCTTTTTTTTTCTGTGGGAAAGCTTTATAAGGACTCTCCATTTTGACACACTAGTGGTTCATTCCTTTGGGGATGGGAGGAAGGGTAACAGCTAATATAGCCATATCAACAGCCTTCTGTTCTCAAGAATTATGCAGTCCTCCTGTGCATATTTTCTTCAGACCAGAGACAGCATTTTTCACTGTTTTTTAACTCTATGATTCACTGGCTGCCCCCAGTGATGCTTTTTAGTCCTCAAGAAGAACTTAACAGGGGCAGCCAGGTGGTGCAGTGGGTTGGAGCACCAGCCCTGAAGTCAGGAGGACCTGAGTTTAAATCTGGCCTCAGACACTTAACATTCCCTAGCTGTGTGACCCTGGGCAAGTTACTTAACATCACTTGCCTCAGCAAAACAAACAAACAAAAAGAATTTAATGGTTGATATAATATTGTTCCAATAGGAAGGATGGGCTTTTTAGTCTAGAATAGGTCAGAGATTTGAGATGCATTCTTTCTTTCTAGTGGCAGTGCTCGACTGTCTGGCCATCTATGTTATGACACAAATTGAAACAATAATCAATCTGAATAGTTGTGGTAGAATCGTTCTTCTATGACCTTCCTTCTGGTCACTCCTGATTTTTCTTCAGCCAATGTCTTGCCAAGGGGCTTCTACCTTTGACCCAATTGTTTTGTGCCTGGGACTTTAAGGTGACCACAGACGTATTCTTGTCCAGTGTCCCTTTGAATGGTAACATTCATTATAAAATAGAATTTTCTTTAAGGGCTCAAAATGTACATTCCCTTTAAGATCTAGTACTTCCCTGTTCTCACTCTAGTTGTGTGTTGTGCTTTCTGTCTAGCTTGTGGTCTCTCTCCAAAATCTTGGCACTATATCACAGATTGAGTCTCTTGCTTAAATGGCATCCTGTTTTGAAGTGCAGATTAGTTGGGACTTTACTGAATTTTTCATAGTACAGCTGCTGCTTCTATAGCCTAAGGCAAATTGCCAGTTCTTCTATTATGAATGCTGGTTTCCCCCTGTCCTCCAATATCCTTACCCTTGGCCCAAAAGAATTCTCAGGCCTTGTACTTAATTCAGCATTACACATAGCAAAGGATTGGATGTCCTGAAAGCGTTGTTATATAATTGTGGATTGGCTTTCACCCATTCGGCATTACTTCCTCCTGTGACAGCATACCACCAACTGGCAACAGTAATTGGGTCTCAAAGAAGCATGTCACAGACCCCCAAAAGACAGAACACTTGCAGCCCATTAAGTACATTGTATGAAACCTAAATACCATTTCACTTGCAACTTCATGGTTGTACAGGTGGCAGTTTTCTTTCTACAACTTGTTTTTATTTAAATGATGATACTTCTTCCAAATTGCTCCTTAGCATGTAATGCAGCAATCTGCCAGGTGAATAAAAGTCAAGTAAAGAGCTTTAGCCAGTCCTCAGTTATTGACCATGATGGGAGCCAAAGCAGACAAATTCTCCTATCTCCTCGACCACCCACTAACAGTGACAGCTCCTTCACATCCAGTTTTAGATTGTAACCAAAATTAACCCTTCCTCTTTTTGTGCAATTCAGAGGAATGATAACAAAACAAAAGGGCTTCCAGTTAGGAAAGACCAGGTTCAGGTCCTTCCCTTAGTACTCACCAGACATGCAAAGATGAGCAAGTCCTTTAACATATCTTCAGTTTCCTCAATTTTTTTTTTATTAAAGCTTTTTATTTGCAAAACATATGCATGGGTAATTTTTCTTTTTTTTATATATAAATTTTATTTTTTTTATTTTATTTGCATAACATATGTGTGGGTAATTCTTCAACAATAACCCTTACATAGCTTTCCGTTACAAATTTTTCCCCCAACTCCCCACCCTTCCCCTAGATGGCAGGATATCCACTACATGTTAATTATGTTAAAATATTGGCAAATCGAATATATGTATACATATTTCCAAACTTGTCATTGTTGTGCAAGAAAAATCTTGTCTACACAAACGATATATCAGATAAAGGAAACACAATGTAAGCAAACATCAATCAAGGAGTATGAGAATGTTATATTATGGTCCACATTTCACATCCCTCTCTCTGGGTGTATATGGCTTTCTTCAGTGAACAATTGGAGGTGGTTTGAAACATTTCATTGTTGAAGAGAGCCATGTGCATGGGTAATTTTTCAACACTGACCCTTGCAAAGCCTTCTGTTATAAATTTTTCCCTTCTTCCTCCCATCCCTTCCCTTAGATGGCAGGTAGTCTAATACATGTTAATTATGTTAAAATACATGACAAATTGTTTATCTTGCTGTACAAGAAAAACCTGAGAAGGAAAACAAAATGCAAGCAAACATCAACAGAAAGAGTGTAAATGCTATGTTGTGTTCCACACTCAGATCCCACAGGTCTCTCCCTGGATGTATATGGCTTTTTTCATCACTGAATAACTGGAACTGGTGTGAAACATCTCATTATTGAACAGAATCATGTCCATCAGGATTGATTATCATACAGTCTTGTTGTTGCCGTGTATAGTGACCTCCTGGTTCTGCTCATTTCACTTAGCATCAGTTCATGCCAAGTTTCTCCAGGCCTCTCTGAAATCATCTTGTTGGTCGTTCTTACAGAACAATAATATTCTATAACATTCATATACTATAATTTATTCAGCCATTCTCCAATTGATGGGCATCCATTCAGTTTCCAGTTTCTTGCCAGGACAAAAAGGGCTGCCACAAACATTTTTGCACATGTGGGTCCCTCTCCCTCCTTTAAGATCTCTTTGGGATATAGGCCCAATAGAAACATTGCTGGGTCAAAGGGCATGCACAGTTTGATAACTTTTTGAGCATAGTTCCAAATTGTTCTCCAGAATGGTTGGATCATTCACAGTTCAACCAATGATATATCAGAGTCCCAGTTTTCCCACATCCCTTCCAACATTCATCGTTCCCTTCCAACATTCATCATTATCTTTTCCTGTCATCTTAGCCAATCTGTCAGGTATCTCAGAGTTGTCTTAATTTGCATTTCTCTGATCAATAGTGATTTGGAGCACCTTTTCATATGACTAGAAATAGTTTTAATTTCATCATCATAAAAGTTCATATCCTTTGAACATTTATTGATTGGAGCGTGGCTTGAATTCTTATAAATATGAGTCAATTCTCTATATATTTTAGAAATGAGGCCTTTATCAGAACCCTTAAATGTAAAGATGATTTCCCAATTTATTGTTTCCCTCCTAATCTTGTCTGCATTAATTTTGTTTGTACAAAAACTTTTTAACTTAATATAATCAAAATTATTTATCTGGTGTTCAATTAAGAGTTCCAGTTCTTCTTTAGACACAAATTCCTTCCTTCTCCACAGATCTGAGAGGTAAATTATCCTATGTTCCTTTAACCCATTTAGATCTTATCTTGGTATGTGGTGTTAGGTGTGGGTCAAGCCCTAATTTCTTCCATACTGGTTTCCAATTTTCCCAACAGTTTTTGTCAAATAATGAGTTCTTATCCCAAAAGCTGGGGTCTTTGGGTTTGTCAAACCCTAGATTGCAATAATTAGTGCCTAGTTTGTCCTGTGATCCTATCCTATTCCACTGATCGACCACTCTATTTCTCAGCCATTACCAAATGGTTTTGATGACCGCTGCTTTATAATATAGTTTTAGACCTGGCACAGTTAGGCCACCTTCATCAGCATTTTTGTTTTCATTAATTCACTTGAAATTCTTGAGCTTTTGTTCTTCCAAATGAACTTTGCTACTATTTTTTCTAGATCTGTAAAATAATTTCTTGGGAGTTTGATTGGTATGACACTAAATAAGTAGATTAATTTAGGTAGTATTGTCATTTTTATTATATTTGCTTGTCCTACACATGAGCACTTGATATTTTTCCAACTGATTAAGTCTGACTTTATTTGTGTGGAAAGTGTTTTGTAGTTTAGTTCATATAGTTCCTAACTTTCCCTTGGCAGATAGATTCCCAGATATTTTATACTATCAACAGTTATTTTGAATGGAATTTCTTTTTGTATCTTTTGCTGCTGAACTTTGTTGGTAATATATAAAAATGCTGATGATTTATGTGGATTTATTTTGTATCCTGCAGTTTTGCTAAAATTGTGAATTGTTTCTAGTAGTTTTTTAGTTGTCTCTAAGGTTCTCTAAGTATACCATCATATCCTCTACAAAGAGTGGTAATTTGCTTTCCTCATTACCTTCTCTAATTCCTTTAATCCCTTTTTCTTCTCTTACTGCCAAAGCTCAGTTTTCTTAATTATAAATTGGGGGCTTTACCTGTATAACCCACTTTGAAGAATTGCTGTGAATTTTAAGTGAGATAATATATCATAAATAATGTGTAAATTTGAAAACTTTATATAAAGGTTAGCTACTATTATTGACCTAGACATGCTGTGTGTTCCCTCCTTTCCCCACTGTGGAAGTTTTCCGAAGAAATAGCACATTTTACCCATTAGTTGTATTGTCATATAGTTTTCCAAGTTTTTTTCAGATTCACTGATGATTTTATTCTTACAACAGCACTATGTGATAAATAGAAAGAAAGGAAGGAAGGTGGGGGGGAGGGAAGGAAAGAAAGAGAGAGAGAGGGAGGGAGGGAAGGAAGGAAGGAAAGTTGGAGGGAAAAAGGGAGGAAGGAAAAAACTAGTATCTTCATGTTCAAAGTGAAAACATTTACTTATCTGTTCAAAGGTCTAGCTGTTAAAGATAGGACTAGGACTTAGGAAAACTGCCAGAAGATGAAAAAAGTGTGTGTTGCAGTCCCTGCCCTTCCTATGTAAGAGAGAGCATATAATCTAGTTAACTGAGCACCTGAGCATAACAATTTGAAGACAATAAAGCAGAGAATTAAGTGCCAGATTCTACATGACAGACATGAAGTGCTGTGAAAAGGCAAGAAGATTCCATGCTCAGCACAGTGTTTATCACATAATAAATACTTAATAAATGCTTCTTGATTGAAATGTTTGTTGAAGAAAGGAAAAGATTATAGATTGGTTAGGATTTCAACTAGGCCTGAAAGGATGGTTGAAATTAAAGAGGGAAGATAGTATAAGTTGTGCCATCTCTTTGGGAAATGTCCCCAAAGTAGGAGCACATAGCATGTCTATATTATTTATAATAGTAGCTAATATTTATATAGAGATTTAAACTTTGCAGACTACTTAGAAATCAAGAAGGAAAAATGTATAGACATTTTATGAATCTTAAAGTACTACAAATGTCAGCTGTTACCCAACGTGCATAGAGACTCAATAGAGCAAAGATCTTAAACTTTAATGGGACATATATTAAATTATAGTTTCCATCACGATTCCGTCTTAGTGTTGATAGGGGAAAAGAAAAAAAAAAAAAGAACATAGCAGGTGAGAAACCTTCTAGACAGACTCATGTTTGGACCACCAGATGAGGGTAGAAGATACCTTCAGGACTGACAGTGCAGAATGGAAAACTTGTTGAATTGAATTGAACAGGGTTCTACTGAGGGTGTTGTTGCTAAATAAAAGACACCTAGAATAAACTTGAGCATAATATTAATTGGGGCAAGATTAGCCCCAGGTGTCCCTTCCCACTGTCCATTGATGCCTAGAAGACAGGTACCTGCTGGCTGCTCCCTCCCAGCCTGCTTATCTGGGAAGGAGAGGCCCTAAGTAAGCAGCTCGGAGGCCATGACCTCCTTGCCAACACTGCAGCCAGAAGAAGCTTTCAGAATGGAATCTGTTTGAAAAGTTCCACTTCCTTCACCCCAGAAAAAGTTGGCCCCTGACAGCTAGGAAGAAATGCTTTGAGTGCCAAGTAGACTTTAGAAAGTACAGCCCTCTTGCTTTGGGTAATTGACTTAGACAAAGTGAAGGATGGCAATAGAAGAAAGAGGCAATCCCAAACTCAATGTGGGAAATCCAAGAAAGGTCCATAACTCTGGCAAAGCCCCTTTATCATTCTCTTCTGAAAGAGTCCTGACTTATGCATGCCCCAAAATACACTTTTCCTTATTTCAAGACCTAGCCTTGATGGTACTTCTAGAAGTTTTTCTGACAGGATCTTGAAAAATTCCTCAATTCTTCTCCTTTCTGCTACTTAGGAAGATGTTCCCTGACATCCACTGAACATCATAGCAAAAGGGGAATCTTTGCAGCCGCTTGTTGAATTATAGATGGCCACCAAATTTCCCCTCTGACTGGCTTTGTGATTATATAACAATGGAATAAAATAATTTCTTTTTTTTTTTAATTTTAAACTTAAATACAAAACAATGAGAAAAGAGAAGAAAAACATCATGTGCACTGCAGAACATAAGAAAGGATTCAAAATATAAAGTAATAAAAATTTCCAATTCAAGAAAGTCTAAATAAATACTACACATTGTGTTCAGTTGTCCATCATTTCCTTATTTCTTTGTAGGTTCTTTTGTTCTCCACTGTGTACTTTTTACTTTTTTTTTTCCCTTTCCCACTAAAAGGGCTGTAATTAAGCATGGATATATTTATATAGAGACAGAGAGACAGATAAAGATATATGCACTTACAGTGATATACACATAATATATGTAAATATCTATAATCATACACACATGTATGTATATAGACATACATTCATATGCATTTATGTAAGACTGTACTATGCTTGATTTCTATTTTCTGAAGGATCTTCCTTCGTAAGTCTGTCTTTCCATATTTTTCTCAATCTACTGGCTCATCTTCTACACCACAGCAGTATTCCAACTTTATACTGTTTAGTTATTTTAAATAGTTTAAAAAACAATTGATATGATGAACATGTAGTGCAGTTTCCCTATTTTTCTGTTTTGATTAAATCTTTTAGCTTTAACTTTGTCAGAAATCATGATTATTACCCTTGTTTTTTTACATAATGAATTCTCCTAATCTTTATTTATGTTTGTGTGTATTTCTCATTTTTATAACATTTCCTGAAAGCAGCATATTGTTCAATTCACATTTTTAATCTATCTGTTGCTGTTTTATGGGTGAATTCATCCAATTCACATTCTAAAGTATAATTACTTGTTTATTTTCCTCCTTCCTATTTTCCTCATTATCCTTTTCACACAAATTTTTAATCTGCTATCAGCTTACATTTTATGGGTAAAGTCATCCCATTCACATTATAAGCTATAATGGCTTGTATATTTTCCTCCTTCCTATTATTTTTCCTCATTATCCTTCTCACCCTATTCCTATCCCTTCCCACTTCTCTACTTTACTTCTGTGATCTTGCCTTCCTATTCCTTAATCTATCCACCCCTCCAAGAATCTTTCCCTTATCCTCTCTCCCTTCCCTATCCTCTTGTCCCCTTATTTCTTCTTAATATACTTTTCCACATATATATGTATGTATTTATTATATGTTATTCCCTCTTTAACCCATTCCTGATTAAACTAAGGCTTCAGCACTATTCACTCCACCCCCACCCCTGCTAACTTCTTTTGTATCAATTTTTCTTTTTTTTTTTTTACCTCAATTATATGAGATAATTGTTCCTTTTTATCTCTTCTACAGAGGTTTTCTTTTTAATCACTCCATCATATTCAACTCAGCCCCAAGCTTTTCTTTCAAATTACCCAAATGAAAATGACAATCATAAAAGAACTGAAAATACTTTCATATATAAAGTAAATTATTTTACCTTATAATTGATTCTCAATATTTTTGTTTCTCTTAGATGTTGTTACATGTCAGATTTTCTCTTAAGTCCTACTGTTTTTGTCACAAAAACCTGAAAAAACTGAGTCAGTTCATTGAATGTCTTTTTTTTTTTTTCCTCATTCGGGATTCATGCTTTACCCTTGATCACAGCTCAGCTCTTTTGCTCTATGAAATTTAATATTCCAAGACCTATGGTTTTCACTGTAGTAACTGCTGGGTCTACATAATTCTTACAGTATATCTAAACACCTTAGCCATGTGAGCACCCTTTAACACTATTGTCACCACTCACCCTTTCTTATTTGATTTGCTTCCTCTGGGCTATATTTGAACTTTGATATTCAGTATTGGCTTCATACAATTTTCCTTTGTGATGCCATCAACAAAAGTGTGTGTGTGTAAATTTATAATTTTTATAATTTTTATTTATTTATTATTTAAATGGATTAGCTGATAAATTTATTAGCTCAACAGAAAGCATTCTCAGTCTGAAATAACCTAAGCTTAATCCTGGTTTTCCTTTTAACTTCTATGGCTTTAGAAAGTCCCTCTTAGAGATCAAAAAAAAAAAAAAAAAAAGGAAAGGGACCCACATGTCCTTTTTATAGTGGCAAGGAATTGGAAGTTGAGTAAATGCCCAAAAGTTGGGGAAAGGGTTTTGGGGGGGGAGAAAAGAGAAAGTCATAAGATCAAAAGGAAATAGAAAGGGCACAATTCCAAGAGTCAGAAAACCCACAACCTCATAGAATAACTAGAATAATGGTTTAGAAAATTTCAAGAAATACAATAAATGATGGTGAACATTTTCTACTCTGCCCCTTCTCCCTCTTCACTCCCAACAACTAGATTTCTTGGCCAGAAATAATGAATTAATCCGTTCCTTCTCTCCTTCCTTCCATCCTTTCTTCCTTCTGTAATTAGGTGGTGCAATGGATGGAGCACTAGGATCCAGCTGCACACACTCAGTTGTAACATTGGGATGGTTAGCACCTGCCTCACCACATTGTGCAGATCAAAGGAGAATATTTGTAAAGACCTTAGAAACACCTGGCCCACAGTGAGCACATCATGATGCTAGTTCCCTTCCCCTCACCCTCTTATCTGTTTCAGATAGGACTTCTCAGAAAGGCAGCATTATGTGTAGTAGGGAAAGTATTTGATTTATACTTGGAAGAATCCAGGACTTGCATTATTGTTGGTTCAGTTCTGCCCAACTCTTCCAAGCCTGGAGTGCTCTGCCAGTGCTCCAGCTCATTTGACAGATGAGGAAACTGAAGCAGACAGGGTTTGGGGACTTGCCCAGGTCACCTGGCTGTGTCTGAGGCCAGACCTGAATTCTGCCCAACAAGTCTCCCTAACACCCTGCTTGCAGCTTCTCCCACTGCAACACCATGACTAAGTTGCTGAATGTGTCTGAGCTTTAAGTCTCATTTGTAAATTGAGCTAATTCCTGGGTCACACTGAAGTTTGATGTAAAAATCAAGTATGTTACTCCATGTAAAAGACTAAACCTCATAGTACTAGATCTTTTTGTCATCAACCATAGTCCATCCATCCATCATATGATATCCCTGTTAGAAGTTTGAAGCTCAGTAAGTCTATACCTTTCCCCAGCAATCAGCAAGTCCAGGATTTATTCAGATTAGGAGACAGGGATTCTTACTAGGATTCCGACCTGTGCTCTTCCAAAAGAGACTCAGCATGTGATGGTAACTGCCCTTTCCAAATTCAGATTACCTATCAACAAAATTAAGATCTCATCCAACCCTGGCTAGCCAATTTAATGAAGAGTGTAAAAAGGATCAAATGGCCTTAGGGTATGGATTTTACTATACCATCAAAAATGGTGCATTTGGGTTTTTGAATATTTGGCCTTTAAATTCATCACCTTTTAAATCCCTCCCTGCAGGCTTGAAAGTTGGTTCATATACACAATCATCCATAGAGTTTTATTTGGATTTCTCTGCCTCAGTACATCAGAAAGATGAAGTATTTTATCTTAGAATAATTTATATGCTTCTGATTTGTCTTTTTAGATAAATTGCTAAATGTGGCAGATTGCAGAATATTTATGTAATAAATAAATTTATTTAGTACTTGAGGATCACAAAGACTTTCTTTTCAACATCTCTATGAGGTAGATGGGTTTAGTGGTTTATCTTGAGTTATGTAGCTATCAATCAAATATACAAGCTAGAAGAAAATTTCTGATCTTCTGGTACCCAGTCTAGAATTGCTTAAACTATGCCAGGTTGTTGTCTGAAACGCTTATGATTGTTAAATTTGTTCTATCAGGATGCAGAGAACATCTCCTGGAAGATGCAAAACCTGAATCCATCAGTGACACAGCTGACTTGGCCCTGCCACCTGAAATGCCTATCTTAATTGATTTCCACGCACTGAAAGATATCCTGGGGCCACCTATGTATGAAATGGAGGTGACTGTTCTTGTTTATTCTAAAATGGTTTAATCCAGCTATCACTTATTGTTTTGAAATTTGGGTGTGAAGTCAAAGTAGTAGTGGTCATTTCTCTTGTTTCTTTTATAATTAAGATCTATTTTCCATGTGGCACAAAAAAGGTATCAAGATCTTCCTTCCTTTACTATAATCGAGTCTGCACCGCCTTTTTTTTTTTTTCACCATCCTATCCCACTTTGAGAGAAAAGATATAATTTTTTTCTAATATAACAGATCTTTTTTTGCTTCTCTTTATTCTTGGTATATATTTGCTTTAAATGTAGGATTTCTTAGGATTGGGGGGAAAGCTAGTAATCCAATAATTATTTGAAAATGAACACCAGAGATTACTGTCTGTTGAATCCTAGATCCCATTTTTCAGGATATTGTTCTCCTATTGTTATTTCCTTTTGGCTCAAATTAGTCTGTGTCTCTACTCATTTCCTTTCCTTCCTATATCAGTCACAAACTTTTTAGCCTCTGAGCTTCCAAAAGACCATATCAAACCTGGAAAGGTGATGAGAATTTGAGGAATTTGCTTGAAATAATTGTGTATCTATGAATGAAGTTTTCTTCCTTAATACATTTTATCCTGTTTTTGTAATTAGCTAAGCCACTAGGAAAACTTTTCATGGGAGAGTGTTGTTAATATTTTTTGGCACATCTTTATTCAAAAGTGCAATCAGTGCATCCACCACTTCATTCATGACATGAAGGTTCATTTCCTCATAGGGTGAATGGCAAAAAGTAATCACCTTTATTGGACATTTGGATTGACTACCAATGGAAATTGTTTGACTAAGGTCCCACCTTATCTCATTCTCCCTTTTATAGAAATGGATTTCTATTTGTATAGATTTTTTTCAGTATATAAAGATTGTCTTGTGCACAGGTGTGATAGAGAGCAAAGAAATGATGTTTCTCCAGGGTTTTTAAGATCTTAGAATAATTTGAACATGTAAGCAAAGTTAAAACTTTGGAGTTCTGAACATTGAACTTCTTAACTTTAGGAAATTCTGCTTTATTGCTCTGAAAGATTATAAAGCCCTAAAAATGGTGAAGAAAAACTGTCAGTGGGACCACTAATCCATTTAATCAATTGTAACAAAACTCATTCTAGTAGTTTAGTGACGATAATTAGGACAATGTAAGCACAGTCCATACTGCTAATGTGGAAAAGTAGAAAGCCCTACTAGATTTGGAGTCAGAGGTCTTGAGTTTGAATCCCAGTCTTTGCCCCTGTTCTCAGGCCATCAGTTCCACCTATAATTATGATCTTAAAGTGGACATACACTTCAAACTTCCTCCAAAATTTTTTATGGATATTATTTTTGGAGGCATTGCTGGAACTCTTGGTGCTATGAGAAAGAAAGAGGAGTAGATTATTAACTTTATAAGCACAGTTTAATAGTTCTAAATATTAATCTCCCTGAAGGAATTTCATTTCATTATGTTTATGGAATCTTTCCTCTGTGCAAATCAACCCTTTTGTATTTATGTGAATCTGGAGGGTACACAAAACCTTGTTACTTTTTCCAAATTTTCTCTTTGAACTCAATAGGTCTCAAAGGAAAGAACCTTTGATCTGCCCCAAATTTGCAGAGGAGGTAATGTTCTGGGGGTTCCTCCAAATTGTCTAGATAGTCTGGTCATTAATAATGGCCATTAGCCCTAACTTTCTCACAACACCTTTGTGAAAAAAGCACTAAAGAAATCTAAACTATGAGAAATGAAATATTAAGTCCTGTTTCCCTGCTTCCGCAGTGCTTACGTTTAGTGAGAAAATGCCAAATGGGTAAAATACCATTTTTAGTGGGGTTTTTTTGTTTGTTTTTTTAAGTCATCAAATGTGTACTAAACTCCTCCTATATATGCAAGGCATAGAAAGAATGTGACATAGAAGATAAAGTTCTGAGTGTGGAATCAGAAAGACCTGAATACACATACTACTCTTTGGCATTTATTAGGGCGAATCACTTGCTATCTCGGTCTAGTTTCTTCATCTGTAAAATGGGAATAATAACCAAAAGCTATATAAAATGTCAGTTATTGTTTCTTCCCTATGCTGATAAAATCACAGATCTTTCTTGAATTCAAGGTACCATCAGTAGCTACCAGGAATATAAAAAGACAATCTTTTAGATTCAAAGAAAAATTTTTTAATAATTAGCTGTATGGATCCATTCTTTCTACCTGTGAGTACTCTTAAAGTTGGCTGATTGTATTAGTGAGCTAGATCAACTACCCACCTTTTAGTCAAGTAGAATTTCCCAAATGATCAAGGTCAAATGGTTTTTTAACATTTGTGGACCTGTCATGCAGATTATAACCTATGCAGTACTTTATTTAGGTTACTTTCAATACTAAGCCAGCTCCAAATAAGAATAGTAAACTCTGACTTTGGAAAAGTCTTACTGTAGTTGACAGTTATAAAAGAGGCCTACAACAACAAATAAATATTTCTTGTTTTTGCCATGTAAATTTCTTCAGTTTTCTATTTCAGAAAACCAATCATTGTAGCCAGTAGAATCAATTGTGCTATCTAGTTTTCAGGCCTCATCAACATCAGTATTACATTTTTATTTGCATTTCTTGATTCCATTCAGATTTTAGAAATCATCCAACTTTATTATAAGATATCAACAAACTCTTAAAGTGAACCCCACACACAAACACCAAATGATGGTACCATTTTGTCCAAAGTTTAAAATGCTTCTAATTTGTAAACAAAGAGAGTCAATCTTACTTAACCCAGATAAATGATGCAAAAAAAAAAAAAAAGTTTTTGTCCTATTTTCACTGCCTTATGGATTAAAAAAGTACACAAGACATAGCTTGGTCCTGGAACATCTCAAATTCCAAACTGATCTAGTTAGAAATCAGACATTAGCTCTTCCTTTACAACTTTGTGAGTTTCTATTTTAAACTTTAAATTGCAAACTTTAAAGCAGTTTCTCTTGTCTATAACCTTAATGTACTTGATTCATTATGGAAGAGACCATCAATAGAGTCCTTTTTTTGTAGGTGACCTATGGCAACCTTTTTGTGGTTTAGAAGCTTCTATAATTTTTGGCACTAACTTAAACTGTGGTTTAAAAGCTATTATAATTTTGGTACTAATCTACTAATCTTTAGGTAGATTAATCTAAAGAGAATTTCCCATTTAAAGACTTGCATGGGAAGTCATCTGGTAAATGATGCTTTTATTTTAGAACTTGAGAAGGAATGTTGGTTTGGTAATTTAAAGGGAGAGGTATCTTTGTTAAGATTATAATGAAGTCTAAAAAGAAAATGAAGAAATTATGGTCCCCATGCTCATTAGACTCTATATTTATATTATATAGCAAAAAAAGGGAAAAACAAGGCTATTTTTAAAGATAATCACTTGGTTTTGTAATCTTTTCTTAGAAAAGCCAAAGCATCAAGCTAGTACAAGCAATGAAATTTTGAAAACTGAAGTGAATAATATGCATCTATGTCACTTAGCTTTTAATGCAGCCAGAAGAATTTATTAAAGAACTATAAATATATGAAATATCCCCAAGAATCACAGAAACGCTCTTATTCATTTTTAGGTTCCTTCTCACTCCAGATCCTGTGATCCTATGTAATAAGGCCCTTATTTGTAAAATGGGGCTATCTCAGAGGATTATTCTGAAAAGAGTGCATTATAAATCTTAGAACATTAATATATTAGGGTTTTTTATATAAAAATGAATAATATTTTAAAAAAACCCTCCATCCTATGCAGATCAAATACTTGGACTCATACAAGACAACACTAGTAGTATGTAATTGATTTGAATGCATCTTTCATAATTATCACCTATTAAACTGTTCGGCATGCACAACTCTGCATATTTAAATGTCTCTCTTAAGAAGCTTAATGATCCAATACAAACATTTACAAGTGACAATGGGATAATAACAGATTGGCCCAGCACTTATCACTAAACCTGTTGCTTTTGTACATTTTTGAAACAGATGTGCAAGAAAACCCCAAACCAATTAAAAACCTGAGAAAGGTTTGTCAGAGAAAGGAGTGACCAAAAAGTGAACGAGCTAATGACTAATGTCCAAATGAAAACATTCTGTATTGGTCAATATGGAAAATTCTTAACTAGCTTGGGAAATTACTTTGTATACAGCTTACTAGAAATTAAACAGACAAGTTTAGATTTTTTTTTAAGTAAGTGGATTTTGTGAGTTAGCAGAAAATATTACAAAATAATGCCTGGCAGCAAGGAATAGAGAAGATACCTCTTCCTGAACTGAATCAGAAAAAAAAAAATCCTGCCTTTGCAACATACTGGCTGTGCGACCCAAATAACATAAGTTCTCAGTACCTGTGGCCTTGAGGTCTCTCTCATTCTAACTTGCAGAGATGGTAATGATCTGCAGTAGCTATTAGGGGAAGTTTATTGTTAGATACAAAGTATTGTGTGTAAAATGACTGTAGTAGAGAACTGCCAATAGGAGCAGAAAGCAAGAGTTGCTCCTAGTTGTTTCTTCAGTGAAGAAAGCAGATGACCAAGTAAGTGCTATATTGTTAGGTTCTTCTTAAAGATCACAATGTCCTGAGTATCCAAGTCAAAGTGCTTCCTGTATTTAAAGGTGCTTCTCATCAATTACTTGAGTACCTTGATCAGTGCTATTGTTTATAATTGTGATAAGTGGGTTTTGTGGCCTAACTATATGTTCTTTTTTCTTTCATTATTAGTTTACTATTAGGGGGGAAAAATTAGACTTTTCAAGTTTTAAAAAAAGAGAAATAACAAAGAAATTCCATTTCAGATGAAGAAATCTGTGATACTATTACCTAGCTTTCCTCTGCTACTATTTCTGAAAAACTGAAAATTGAACTTCAGAGAGGATCTGTTATACCTTCTTGTAGGTAGGCCTCAAAAGAGACACAAAGGAAATTCTAGATTATACTGTACAGAGGAGAAAGGATTTGCTTTGCCCTGGCTCACAATGCATTGAGCTTAGGGCCTACAATATCCAAGAGGAACACTTCTCTTTACTACTCTTGTTATATAATTGGATTGGTTCCTCTTCTTGAAACCAGTGTATATGAATTAAG
The DNA here is from genome assembly GCA_023553655.1 of Myrmecobius fasciatus. NCBI lineage: Eukaryota > Metazoa > Chordata > Mammalia > Dasyuromorphia > Myrmecobiidae > Myrmecobius > Myrmecobius fasciatus. The sequence continues at coordinate 19,696 of JAJPUD010002513.1, forward strand.
ACAGGCTTTGGAGTAACAGTAGGGCAATACGCAAGATAATGATGACACTTGAGTAGCTAGAACAGGTTTGTTCCTTGATAAGCAGGGCAGGTGTTAATACTACTCTGTGCTCACATAGTCCTTAAAGCCAAATTTAGTTTCTTAAAGCTTAAGGTAACGTATGCCAAATGGCAACAAGGAAGTTAAGTTATTGCTGGTAGAAAGCCAAAAGGTAAGCAGTGTGAGATGTGCTTATAGCCTTTTTAAATGTTAGTTGTTAAAATTCTTTAGGGGGAAAAAAAAACACAAAGCTTTACTGAAATGGTGCTAAAAAAAGAAATGTTGAAGAATTGCTAATAGTGGTAAGTACAACCGGTGTGCTTTTTTTTTTTTTTTTTTTTTTAATTTAAGGTATCTGAACGTTTGAGTCAGCCAGGAGTGGCAATAGGCTTAGTCTGGAGTCCTTTAGGTGGAGAGATCATGTTTGTGGAAGCAAGTCGAATGGATGGTGAAGGTCAGTTAACACTGACTGGACAGCTGGGAGATGTCATGAAGGAGTCTGCACACCTTGCAATCAGTTGGCTACGCAGCAATGCAAAGAAGTATCACCTGACAAATGGTATGTGACTCTTAAACAGAAGTGGTGTGTGATTTAATTTTGGATCTATTATATGCACCATCCAGATGAGATGTTTTCTTAGATTGTTATTTTACTGTGACATTAAATAGGTCCTTTATAACTGAACTGTCTCCTCAAATCATCTATATACTATTTCCTATAATGATAGTGATTAGTAAGAAATACTTTTGAAAAATACAAACACACTTATGAATTGATTAACTTATTTAGTATAGAAACATGATTTTTAAAAGGATACAAAGTTTAAGTTTTTATCCCTCATTTTTAGTTTTTTATGTAGATTATGACATAGCTAGGAAATACAGAAGACAATGTTATTTGTAAAACAATAACTATCAACTTTGGCTCATTTGAAGTTTCAAAGGGCTTTTGGACTCAATATAGCAACATATTAAAATGATTTTAAAAGATGAATGGGAAGGGAAAGTCCCAAGTACAAAGACCAAGAAAAATACAGGTTTTAATTTCTACTTAATTTTTTTTTCTTCTTTAATAATAGCTTCTGGAAGTTTTGATCTGCTTGACAACACAGACATCCATCTACACTTCCCAGCTGGAGCTGTCACAAAAGATGGACCATCTGCTGGAGTTACTATAGTAACCTGCCTCGCCTCACTTTTTAGTGGGCGGTTGGTGCGTTCAGATGTAGCCATGACTGGAGAAATTACACTAAGAGGTCTTGTTCTTCCAGTAAGTAGCAAGAGAGAATCCGTTAAGTTTCTCAATTTCCCCATGTTTGAGTCCCCCAATTCTCTCAATTTCCCCTAATCCTAGGTGTAGCAGGTTTGCCATCTTTTCACTGCCAGGCCAGAAGAATTTTGACATAATTAGTTCAGACATTGTGTGTGAAGCACTAGGCCTCCAAAACAAAAAAAAAAAAGACAAAAGATAGTCTCTTCCTTCAAGAAGCTTATTTTCTACAAGGGAGAAACAACTATACAAAAGGTGTAAAGGAAAAAAAAATGATATAATTTGAAGGAGCTAGGGCACCAACACCTTGAGGAAAGAAGAGTGGTTCTTGGGATGTTGTGTATGAAAACAGTAAATAGGTTAGTTTGACTACAACAAAGTGGGGGGGGGATGTAAAATCAACTGGAAAGATAGGCTAGAGTCAGATTATGAAGTGCTTTAAAAGCCAAATAGAGCAGCTTGTAGAGGCATGTGCAAACCACTGAAGTTTCTTAAGCAGGAAAATTAACATGGTTAGGTCTGTTTTAGGAATATCAATTTGGAAGATCAGAACACTATCACAATAATCCACATGAAAGATAAAGCCATGAACTAAGAAAGGGGTTATGTGAGTAGAAAAGAGGAATATGAGATATGTTGTAGAAATAAGTTCTCCAATTCACTCTCAGGTTTGGTTGATTCTGAGTGAATGAAATGGTACCCTTGAGAAAAATAAAGAATTTGAGGAGGGGAGAGAGAAATAGTACCATTTGTGTTTACATTTAATATGAAAGGCTTATTTTAGAAGACATCCTGCTTATGAATTATACAGGACTCAGGAAACTGTAAATGAATATGTAGATCCTTGTAAGAATAAATCATTTGCATAAACATGGTATTTGAAAAAACAACAGAACTAGGACATCTCTGGATACTCATGGTTAAAAAATTGGACCTGAAGAAGACTTAGAAGAAATGGACAGAAGAAAACAAGTCAAAAATCAAGGATAGAAGGACCATTTAGGAGGAAAGGGGATGGTCACTGTCAAAAGGTACAATAGGGTCATTAAGAATGAGGAATAAAAAAGCCCTAAAATTTTGCAATTAAGAGATAATTAGTAACATTAGAACAGATTCAAGTAGATGAAGTCTGAGATGTGAAATAAGGTAGAGGACTGATTTTTCTAAGTTTAGCAGAGAAGATAATTTGAATGGTCAAGTTAAAGTTATTTTTATTAGTTATGGGAAAGCTGAATATTTTTTAGATGATAGGAAGGGGGAATAATTAAGGGAGAAAGCTGATGGAAAAGAGGAGGGTATGAGGTCAAGGAGATAAGATATAGAAAAGGGAGCTTACAGCAGATGTTTTCTTAAGTAGATTAAGAACTTTTGCTGAGGTTAAGTAGAAGATAAGAAATTTGAGAAGACATGGTTTGACACAAGAGATGTTAGAATAGTAGTTAAGGAAGAAAGAATAAAAGCAATGCTATAAGAGCCATGGGGAAATTAGATCATATAATAGTAGTGATTTCTTGTAACACTGTTCAGCCTCATATAACTAAGAATGGAAAATTAAGCATCAGAGGTTGACTAAGGGAAGCAGTGATAAAAGGGAGGTGGAGCTTTGTCAGTTGGTATAGTAAACAATTGAAATGGTTAACAAGGTCGAGATTGTAGAGGAAGAAAATCTTACCATTTAAGTTTTTTTGATGGTTTTATGGGGAAATGAACAAGAGGAATAGTTTAGATGAGCACTGGAATAATTCTAAATCACAAGTAATCTAATACAAGTAAAGGTAAAGAATATATAGGAGGATCTAGGTGGATAAAACACAGGACCTGCTTGGAATCAGGAAGACCTGAGTTCAAATCTAGCCTTAGACACTATTGGCTTTGTAACCCTGGCAAGTCACTTAACCCTGTTTGCCTCTGTTCCTCATCTGAAAAATTATATTGAGAAGGAAATGGCAAAACACTCCAGTATTTCTGCCAGGAAAACCCTACAATGTGTCACAATGTGTCAGATATAACTGAAACAAACAACAAAGGACAAAGAGTAGGTTTAGGATTGAAGCAGAGATATGCTAGGTTGTTATAGTCAAGAGGAATATTTTTAATTTTGAAAGCAGAATGCAGAATTAAGAATGCTAACTATGGAGTCAGAAATATGGATTCAAGTTTTTACTTCTATTTACTCTTTCATGGTCTTGGACACATTGTTTAGCCTCCTTTTCCTTGATTTCCTCATATATAAAATGGAGGCATTGAAGCAGATGGTCTCTGAGCCTCTAGTGTAGCCAAGTTTTGGTACTGTACTACAAGGTCATGGGAGTTGGACATTGATGAACTCTGTGTTTGAGAGGACACAAACCTGCTTTGTTGTTCATCCTTTTGTTCTTGAAAAGGACCAATAGTGTTACTAGAGTAATGCCTTGACTTGCATGTGAACTGTTGATTTAAGTCAGGCAAAGCCAAGCAAAGTCATCAGCTGCCTCCCTCCAGAGTTATCAATCTGGTAGCAAGACAAAAGCCAAGATGACTTGATGCAGCAGATGGCCTTAGCCTTTCTAAATTACATTCTTTCCCAGGTCTTGGTTTGTCTGAAGTAATGGATAGAACCTCCACAAAGTAAATACTGCTGAATGATTTTGATAAGAGAAAGTGAGTATGAGGCAAAACACATTCCTTTTTTTCCTTCTTGGCCTACCTTGTGGTAATACTAAGTACACAAAAGAAGATATACACAATATTTAAAAAGATACCACAAAGTCAAAATTAAAGGTAGGAAGGTTGGATAGGATCCTGGGATATGGGAATGAGAAAGCAGGAGCATAGAGATAGAGATGGTAGGAAACGTTACTTGGCCACCTACTGATTGTGTCTCCCGGATTAGGAGAGAAACAGGTAAGAATAATGGTAAGTTTTTCTCCAAACAAACCAAACCTTTTAGGCAAACTTGTAGGTAAACTCTTCAAGAATAAATTAATATTAATCTCCAAGTTACTTCTCATAGAGGTGTCTTGTTTTCTCCTTGTATTTTATTTTTTCCAAATAGGTGTTTCATATTTATTGGATTTTTTGCCATCTAGGGTAGAGGGTGGTGGGAAAGGGAAAAAAAAATTTGCAACAAGTTTTTGCAAGTCAAGTGTTGAAAAATTATCCATGCATATGTTTTGAAAATAAAAAGATAATTCATTTTTTCTTTTTATTTGCAAAACCTATGTATGGGTTATTTTTCAACATTGACCCTTACAAAGCTTTCTGTTACAAATTTTCTGTATACAAATATAAGGTGATCAACTGGCACCAAATGTTGAGGTTCAGTCTTATGATTAAGGGCCCACTTATGGCGTATTTATCTATGGTTTATTTATGAAGAAAGGTTGAAAAATGAAGAGGTAAAATAGACACCAGAAATGGTAAATATATACATTAACAATGGAAAAGATAGGATCATCCCCAGTGTTAACCCACAGGAGAAAGAAAATACTCCATGAGGTGGGAATATGTCATTGGCTAGTAAACTAAATCTATAAAGGAATTTAACACCCTAGAAGAGTTAACTGTAAGAAGGATGAGGATGGAAAGACACAGAATTTGTGGCAGGCTGACCCAAAAGGATCACGCAAAAATCGTGTGGTCCACAGGCAGATTTTAGGGGAAAATTTAACTTCGGGGACTTGGGGATCTGTATCCAATCAATCAGATGCCATCAGTATTTTAGGCTTTTTCAGCCAACCCCTTCTAGTGACCCAAGATCTCATCATTTACAATCCTTTAAGTCTCAAAAGCATTTTAAAAAGTGTTTTTAAGTGGGTTTTTTAAACCTGTGAGACCCTGGGCAAGTCACTTAATCCCAGTTGCCTTTCCCCTCTTCCCTCAAAAAAAAAAAAAAAAAGTTAAACATTTTCAAATTTTCACGTACACAGGAACCTGAGACCCTAATTTTCTTTACCTCTCTGGGCCTGCTTGGTTTATTCTTCTGTCAAATGAGGTTAAGCTAAAAATGATTTAAGGTCATTTCTACTTTTAAATCCCACAACCTTGAAACTTAAAATAAATTCGTGAACATTCACATAATTTCAGAGTTTGTCCAGCATTTGATAGAAGAATCCTTTCTTTCCAGCAACAGACAGACAAGATGTTGTCCAGCTTACTTAGGAGTAAATTTTTTGAGGGCAAGCTTTTCCTTTTACTCAGTACCTAAATATGCCTGATGTAAATTACCTGAATTGTTCTTAGTGCTGCCCTCAATGGCAAATCAAATATTATTTACTGATGTACCTTCAAATACTTTAAGGATAAATGTTTTCCATACCTCTGATATTCTTATAAGGATTTGTAATCTTAATATGTGAAACTATTTGAACTTCTAAAAACATTTAAGTTTACAATTTGACTAAACATGAATTCTCATAATTCAGAATGTCAGTGCTGACCTTCATTCATATTCCACTTCATTGTGTGTAAAAACACTGAATTGTAGAACGTTTAAGGTCCCATGGGGCAAAAACTGTTAATTTGGGTTCTGATGGGTCTGAGTGTAAGTAGCAGCTGTTTCAGTTTTGGCCAGAAACTGAGGATCTTCCTCTGCAAAGTTGTTAATTTTTTCCCTTCTTTTTTTGACTAGATTAAAAAAAAAAAATCACTGTCTCATTTCTTACCTAGCCTTAATTACTAAAAAAGTATTGCTTCAGACAAACTTGAAGACCTGGGAAATCAAGACCTTAGCTTAAAAAAGATCAAGATCTCCCAAGGTCTTTAAGACCATCACTAGTCATTTTGATCTGTATCTTGCCACTGGACTCAGAAAACTCTGGAAGAGAGTATAAGGCTGGCGACTTTCCAAAACCCATCTTACTTAAAACTCCTTTGCAAATCATGACATCACCTTCTTAAATGTTTGAGTCCTCTTTCAGAACAAAGGATGGAACAGCTTAGGACTCCTGATGATTAATCAAAGTGGTTTCTCCATTTAACTCCATAACCCAATACCATATGTATAACTGAATAACTGATATACTCTGAAATATCAAAAAAATTCCAGAGGGCTGGGTATAGTGTTATTGATAAGGAAAACTTACCTTATTGCTTCAACAACTTTTTCTCCATTTATGTTTGTTAGGTAGGTGGAATTAAAGACAAAGTTCTAGCAGCACACAGAGCTGGACTGAAACGAATCATCATTCCACAGAGAAACGAAAAAGATCTTGAAGAGATTCCAAGCAATGTGCGCCAGGATTTGACCTTTATCACAGCAACCTGCCTAGATGAAGTTCTTAATGCAGCTTTTGATGGAGGTTTCTCAGTCAAAACTAGGCTTGGTCTCATTAATAGTAAACTTTAAGCAGATAATTGATCAAAACTTCAAATTTTTGAAATTTAAAAACAGGAATGAAGTACCAAAATTAAACTTTCTAATCACTTTCTGAGGGTATATTGCTTGCTTGCTGATTGGTCATTAATCAGTAGATCATATTTAATTAAAATAGAAATTGAGGTTTTGATTGTATTGGCTAATGTAAGCAGATGGTTATTTAATAAACTGATATTAATCAGACTGTTATGTAGATTAATGAATGATTTCACTTCCAATTTTAGATTTTTTTTAACTTGGCAAAGAACTGCCATCAAGAGCCCTGCAAGACCTAGGTTTCAATCCTACTTCTGACACAGTCTAGGCCTTAGGATCCAGGACACATTATTTTCCTTTCCAATGCTGTAGTAAGCTTTCTAAAGTTGTAGAGGTGTTGCCTCAAGTGGTAGAATGGAACTCCCTTGATCAATGAAACCACAAGTTTAAGTCCTTATCCCTTATTCAGGTGATGTCTGTCGAATCTAGGCTTCAGTGAACCAGTCATAAGAATTAGGATTAAGATGTTTTATGCATACAAAAAAGACCAAAGATAATAATTCCTAAATAATAATTTAAGACCCACTCCATAGAGAACACATTAAAAGGTGCACTTGACGGTTTGGTTTAATTACCTTTGTGTGCTATACATCCTTCTAAAGTGTGGCGCATATATATTTTCAAAGACTTGGTTCATTGCATTTTAGGATTTTTTTAAAAAATTCTTATCTTTTAATTAAATTTCTAAGTTCAGCCCTTTAAGTTGTGCCCTTCAGGCATTAATTTTCCCCCCCTTATGGACTTTATCTATGAAGATAAATAGGACTGGTGATTATGTGGTCTGAATAGCTGGCTTCACCTTTAGACATGGTTAATGGAAGAGGTGTCAGAATGTCTTTCTACTCACCTTCTTTAAGAATAAAAATATAGGGCAGCTATATGGTGTAGTGGATAGAGCACTGGCCCTGGAGTCAGGAGGGCTTGAGTTCAAATGCAGCCTGGGACACTTTCAACTACATTCACTAGCTGTGTGACTCAGGCAAGTCACTTAAAACTCAACTGCCCTAATAAGACACACACACCAAAAATAAATAATTTATTGAAACAATTAGCAAGAACTCCATATTATAAGACTATGCTATTACAACTATTTTTAAAAGATAAAACAAGTATAATTTGATAACTTTCCAACTCAAATATTTTATAATTTTTCTTCACTCTTACTCTCACTAACAGCTACTTTTACTTAGAAGAAAAAAAATTACATTACTTTAACTCTAAGTTCATCTCTACACAAATTTAAGATTTAAAAGTAGTTTCATCACAGGGCTCACAAGTTATAGACTCTCCTTTGGTATTTGGGAAGAAAACTGGCAGAGCAAGAAAGGAAAGAGGGGTGAGTTGGTTGCAGACTAAGTAAATGGAAGATAATCTCAATCCTTCCATTAAACAGCTTGATTCAGTTAGAAAGTGAGTATGTAGAAAACAGGATACTCCAACTTCACCTTATCCAGTAAGATTTTCCTGATAGCAACTAAGGAGATCTTCTATTGGTCAATCTTGAACTGTAGCTTCCTGGTCCGAATGCAGAAGGATTCAACAACAACTAAGGATTAAAACCCACCATGTTCCAAAAAGTGCAAAACATGAATGGTAGCTCCCCCATAGGGGCAAATACTGTCCTTGAGCTGTCCAGAATGCTCCTTTGAGTCTAGAAGCATCTCCCTTGCAAGAGTAAAAAGAATCAGAAAGAATACAGTCACTAAGTGATTTCATTAGACTCCTTGAACAAAACCTTCAGGACAAGGTTTCTTAACTTGAGGTCCATGAATTTGTGTTTATTTTTTAATTTTCAAAAAATATAGCAATTTCCATTTCAAGAAAGTATATATCATAACACATTGTATTCAGAATTGTTTTATTTCTTTGTAGGTTCTTTTGTTCTCTGCTCCCAAGTTTTATTCTCTATCTCAATTTCTCTCTCCTCCCCCAGGCTAGTTAAGTATAGATGTTAATGTATACATATACACACATCTAAAGATGCCTATAATACACATATACATTCATACACATCTATATAAAGTTATACCATGCTTATTTGTCCTGTTTCTCTGAAAGTGATAGACTTCCCTTAGGTCCAAATTTTTCCATTTTCTAAAGCCACCGACTCATTTTCTATACCCCAGCATTATTCCAATCTTCTATTTATCTATTGTGAATAATCTAAAAAACTATTAATATGGCTGACATCTTTTTTTTATTTTTTTTACTTTGAGATCAATGATTACTATCCCTACATTTTTTCCTAATTCTACTCTTGTTCAGTTATGTTTGTGTTTATCTCTAATTTCCCATCTATACTAAATTGTTCTATGTTATTTTTACCCCACTAGCCAGACCTCTCCTCCTTCCACCTCCCTCTTTATTCCATTCCCATCAATCTACATACCTTATGGGATTTTTTTTAAAGCCATTTTTTAAACACATCCCTCCCCCCCCACTAAAGTCTCTCCTCTCCCTTCCCAGAAGGTCTGTGTAGGTAGGGAGGGAGAAGTAGAAGGGAAGAACACAGCCAGATATGCTTACTCAAAACACTTTCACACTTGCCAGACTATCCTAGTGTAGTTGATCATCTATCAATAAAAAACATTCCAAATCACTGAGCCCTTATCAATATGTTGACAGTTAAATCTTTTAAAAAAAGAAAGTGTTGTTGATATTATATATGTTGTGATCAGTAACTTCATTCTTGATCAATTTGAAGCAATATTCAAGTGGCATTTGTTCCCAGTGCTCTCATGGCAGATTTCTGATGTGAGTTAAGTACCTATCCTGTTCCTCCCTTTTTCTTTTCCTTTTAAGATCAGAACATCAAATAAATAAATAAATGAGCCATTCTCAGGACCTCCATCTTTTTTAACTTTCTGAACCCTGTTGGCAATCAATTGTTAGAAGTTGCTAGTATCACCCTCCTTCTCCCCTATTATGTCTTCCAATCACTCACTTGTAAACCTTTTTATGCTTCCTTTTACTCACGTGTTTGTATTTCAATTCTCTGGTCTTTGTTGCTTGGAAGGCCTCTGTTTCATCAAGGAGCTTTTTCCCCTACAAAATTATACTCAGTTTTATTGGTAAATTCTTGTAATCCTTTGCCTTCTGGAATATCACATTCTGAAAGAACTTTAAGTGTCTGCTATTTATCACAGGATCTTAACTAGTATTTGAGTACTTAAGCTTGCAGCATTCCTTTTCTTTTACTCAAAAGCTCTGGATTTTTTGCCTTAATCTTAATTTTATACTTTCTTTCAGTAGATAATCAGTGGATTCTTTCTATTTTTACCTTGCCTTATAGTTTTAAATAAGGCAAATTTTCTTTTATATATTTTTTTGAAATGCACGTTAGTGAGGCTCTCTTTTTGATCATGGGCTTCCAAGGAGACCAATGAATTTTGTATTGTTTTCTCTAACCTGTTTTCCGGTTGTCTTTGATATGTTATAATTTTCTTGGGTTTTTAAATTTGATTTGTTTTCTCACTGAATTTTAACTTTTATTTAATCCATTCTAATTTTCAGTCTATTCTTGGAAAATTTCATATTTCTTGTGCAAAGCTATTAATTTTTTTCAAGCCTTTCTCCCCCACCCCCAATTCTTCTATCACTCTACATCATTTTCTTCTTGGAATTATAACTGATGTAGGCAACTTTTTCTTCAAGGCTTTGCTTGTAGTTTTGGTAATATTTTTATAGTTTTATTTTATCTTGAGCTTCCTCTGGCTTTATAATAGCTTTATATCTCTTTTCCCCCAGTCATTATTGCAGCAAACTGCTGGAAGCTCTTTGGGGCAGAGTAGCTTATAAGAAATTATGACCCCCTCATGATCTTCTTCTGGACACCCTGCTTTAGTTTCTTTTAGCAGTGTTGACACATTGTAGACACTTAAATACTTGCTGATTGATATTTTGTCCTGCAAATTACAAAAAGCACAAATTCTTTAACTCCAGTTGCGAGGATAATCCTCTTGGTACTTAATTGCTACAAGTAAGCTACATGTAATACTGGTGTACACATATGCTACAGCAACACTGAAAAATCTACTATATAGTCTTCCCTCTAAGATTATTCACCTCTTAGGATGTAGCACTCAGCAGACCACTATCAATTTAATTTACATTCTACGAATTAAATCATGCCTAAACTTTACCAACAACACTGCCATGCTATCACGTTAGCCTTGTCTCACCCATAAACAAAAGGAATATGGTTTACATTGATCTTAACATGTACCTTTATCCTTACAACAAACATTTATGTATCCTTGCTAATAAGAAGCCTTTGGGGCTTCTGAAAATAAAAACCATTATGAGAAAATAATCAGGTTGTATACTGTCATTCTCTAAGCACTGTGCAGAGTTCAGTTTTGGTCAATTCTTCAATTCACCAGAATTTAACAAGATTTAACATAAGGACTGTTACTTTGTGGTTGTTCACTCATTCACTTCTCTAAACAGCTAAACAATTTATGATATATGAATGTAATGGAATACTACTATCATAAGAAATTTAGATTTTTATTAAGTGAAATAAACAGAGACAGAATAATTTAGGTAACATGGTAGAAACTGAAAATCATAAAATTCTGATCAACTACTTCCCGAAGTCTGATGATAAAACATGCTACCTATCACCTAACAGATGAACTCAAGGTACAGAAATGTGGCATATTTTGTTATGCCTGACTACATATTAGTTGCAGGAGTTCTTCCCCACTGTTAGCTTGTCACTTGAATATTTCACTCCCCTCCCCCAAATTAAGGAAGGAATGTTTGATGAAAAAAAAAAAATCAAATTAATTGGGGGAACCCAATTCTAATATCAATGCTCATGTTCCTTCTAGAAAGATCTTTATTTTATGGCTCTAGTCCCAAAGATCTATCAAGAAGTGAAATAATTTTATAATTTACTATTTTGAGTGTATGTTTAATAGAAATGCATATCCTTTTAAAAAGAGGTGTTCCTACATTATTGCTCCTTTTAGAAGCAACATGGTATAGTAGAGGGGTGTCAAACATGTGGCCAACTACACAGGGCCCACAAAACTCCTGAGTGTGGCTCAAACTAGATCGAAATATAGTTGGGAAATATTTAACAAAATAAAACAGATTCCTGAAGTCTCCAAGAGCCTTATATACAGTTTAATGACACTTGTCTCTATTTGAATTTGACATAATTGACATAATGAATACAGAACTCACCATGAAAACCTGGGTTCAATTCATTTGCTAATCAGGTGCAAAACTGAAGGTAAATGATTTACCATAAGATTATATGGCCCAGGATGAAATCACAGGAAAAGAATATACCTACATACATACACACATCTATGTATGTATATGTCTATGTATACATATAACTTTACAAATTCATTAAACATAAAAATGTTCAGATACCCACCAACTCACCTTTTACTTAATCCTTTTAAATATCCATATGGTCTCTGGCAGAAAAAAGATTCCCCACCCCATATCTAAACAGACTAAATATAATAAAAATCCATAGAATAAAATTACACTTGAGGAATCAAAAAAAAAAATTACTAAACAGCCCTGCCAAACTCATGCTCTTTTCCACTGCTTTAAGTTATGTTGTTAAATTATTCCCTTTAATTCAATTCAGAAGTTATAGCAATATACCTGACTTAAAGCCAGAATTTTATGACCAAATATTAAACACTGATCAAGATTTCATCAGAAATGAGATTTTAGCACATTAAAATAAAGCCTGTTAAGTTTTCACTAGAATCAAAAATGCCAAGTTCCTTCTTTCACAAAAAGCAAAAGAAGACAGTCACTCTCATGATAAAAATATTTTTTAACTTAGTTGTTACACATTTAAGTCTATAGGGCAATGAAGCTGCTGCTGTCATTTAGCTGCTTAGTTTCTCAAATTGGTGGTCTTCATCCCATTTCTTTTAGCAGGATAAAGTCATTATATAGGGCGGAGTCAACAGATTCTTCTCTTACCCCTAGAAGTACATTATCCAAAGAAATCCATATGAGGAGAAAGCTGGCATTGATGCTGCCCGCTGTGTCACTTCCTTTGTGGTGATCTACCAGAATCTATTTCCTCACTGCTGTCAAGCTAATTTTCACCAGCACAGGACTCACTGAAAATAAGGGAAGCAACAGAAATAGAATTTACTATAGTCCATTAACTTGCTTAAAACAAAGGCATAATTGAACAACTGCAAATGTAGCAAGTTATTTAGTTAACTGTGCATTATATTGGGGTAAAAAACTGTGAGTGTTGGGAGTATAAATATATACAACATAAATGTTGCAATATATAGTTGAGATGAACAATCTAGTCCTCAAGCAAATGCAATACTGACGAGATTTCCTAATCATAATTTTAAGCTGTCCATCAATCCACCAAGGAAATTGAATAAAACCATAAAAAGTAATTTATACACAAACTAAAACACATTACCAGTACAATAAGTTAAGTACCAGAGATTTCTTGATATCAGGCTGCTTCTCTTAAGATTACTTAGGACAAAAAAAAAAAAAAAAAAAGATTACTTAGGACACCAGAATGTGAACTTTATTTTTTAAAAACAGTATCACTTGATAAAGAGGTAGATATAGATAGATACAACAGGCTTCCTGAAACTAAATACTGGAGAATATGTCCACAGTACCATGGAACAATATTGCACTCAGGCAAAAAAAAAAAAAAAAAAAAACTTGGTTCAAGTCCCAAATACCATTTATTGCTGAGACTTTGAGTAAATACCCTTATCTTGTGGCTTTCTATTTGAACATCTTTTAAATGGCTATAATCCCTATTCTATCCCAAAGGATAGGTCACTAATCCAATGAGATTGTGGATATGAAAATACTTTGTGACCACCACAAACCATATTTTATAGTGATTCATTAGTATTAGGGCAAAATATAGAGATAACTAATAGTGAACAAAGTGAACGGCATTTTTTAAAAAAAAGTGATGTTTTTCGTCTATCCTGGTATTAATCAGATTGTGTATTTAAAATCAGTGAGGGAGGGAAATATTAAGGATACAATATTAGCATGATAAATTTAAGAACTTCAAGATCTATACTTCATAGTTATTTGATTAAATTTGAATTTTTGTACTATAAGTTTGGAGGCAACATGGCAGCATAATAGATGAAGAGCAAGCCTTGTAATCACAAAAAACTACGTTTAAGTCTTAACCTCTGGTTGCATAACTGGGCAAGTCACTTAATAGTGCCACAGACAACTAACATAAGTAGCAGAGAAGTCAGTGATCTTCATTGATAGGCATTTCTTTATGGAGATCTCCCTACACAAATTATATCAATAGCCCAGACCTCCCAGACTTGGGGCATCATAATTTAAATGAACTGGTAATGAAGTTACTTTTCTAATGATTTTCACAGTCCAGTTAAACCAAATTAAGCCACAAATTTGTTAAGTATGCAGCCACCTTCTTTTATTATCTCAGAGCAAAACAGCCATCACACTTCTAAGCAAATTATGAACCTTATTTGCTCTACTAGCACAAATAAACCCCCAAAAAACTTCATTTTATTCAGTTTCTGCTGAGCAACTTGGGGGGAAAAATTCAAGCTAACAAGTAACAAACCTGTGCTATTCAGTCTGACTGGGAATAGGTCTTCTAGTTAATAGTTTATTACACATAGTACCATTATAAAATACCAATGTTCAAAAAGTAGAACAAAATGACAAATCTACTGAACATTATTTTCTGATTCTGAAGAACTTTAGGATCTTTCAGTTTACTTCAGTCATTGATGGCATCAATTTCTAACTAACTATAGTGCTGCATTATTAATGAGATAACAAGAGGAAAGTGCTCTTTTCCCTTAGTCATCTCAGTGGAATGACCAGGAAGAAGTTGATTTAAGCAAAAATAGGCAGCTGCAGGGAGAATAAGTAAGAAATCTGGCTGATAGGTTTCTAAGTAACTGAGTTAACTACATGATTAAAAAAAAAAAACACAAAAACTTTTCTTATTGTGCATTACAATAACTATGCCATTTCAAAAAGAAAAACTAAAAAACGGGAGAAAGATAACTTTGGGGATGCAGTAACACTAAAAACTGCACTAAAGTAAAACACACAAGTTTTTAGTTTGCCAGATTATTTTTAATGACAATTATAAAAGACCAAAAACATCTTTTTCCCCCCAGACTGCCTTTTTAAACAAATGATTTGCTTTTAGTTACAAATACTGTATGACAATGCCTTTTTTCTCCAAAACTAATAATACAAGAACAATTTTTGAACAAAATGTCTGATTTTTTTCTAAATTCTTTGGGAGTGGGGGTAAAAGGGTGGAGAGAAAAGCCTGATCATTAATATGTTTTAATCAGAATTTTTCTCTAACCCTCTAACAAAACTGATCTGAGGATATGAATAATTTTTTTTTTTTAATCTACATCTGCTTTAGGAGATTCTCTTGGCCAATTCTTCCAATATAATTAATTGCTCTACTGTTCAGATCTTCACAATAGTTGAATTAAAATATTTCTAACAAACTGATTACTGTGGGGGAAAAGAAAAATTCAAACATACATATGTATATACTTTACCATAAACAATTATGCATATCAAAAAAGATAAGACACCTGTAATTAACTTTTAAAAGGTACAAAAAAGTGAGAAAACCTGAATTACAGAAAAGAAAGTCAAATTTAATGAAAAACTAGAAGTTAATAAAAATTAGCAAATACACAAAAAATATACACAAACAGCAGCAATACTATGTAGTGACTTACAAAGGGGGGAAAAAAGCAGCAGTCAGAAACTGCTCAACATGGCTTGTCAGTCAAATAAAAAAACACAAAAAAAACAGTATTCTCTTCAACAGTACAATCAATCTACAAATACAAGTTTATAATTATTTTACAACATTTCTTGTAGGATCAACTTTCTTAATACAAAAGATGCCCATTTTGGGTGTATATATATTTTCAGTGGTTTACTGTTGACTTATTTTTAAATATATTAGTGTTATTACATGCAACTGCTTCCTGCATTTAACAGCCTTTTATTTACCTTCATTTTGTCTAGTTTCCATCTACCAAAAGAGTTTATATTTGGCAGTCAAAGATGGTTACCCTATCTTCTGTGAAATTAAATGATGTAAAGGTTTTAAACACTGGCCTGAAAATATTTGATTGCCATTTCAACACATGGAAATAGTTACATTGATGCCTAAATTGCCATTTTCTGCAAAAAGCTGTGCAATGCTGGTGTCAAAAACTAGACAGTCACTATTCATAATAGCTGTTGCAATTCCCTCATGAATAGATCGAGGAGTAGCTTCCCAAGTCAATCGCCGTCTATGACCATTTAGCTCAAGTCGATAAGCAAAATTTTCTGCTTGTTTACGTGTTCCTATCAGCTGTACGATTGCGAAGAACTGCTGGTGACCATCATATTTTTCCTGTTTCTCTAAGACTAACATGAAGTGAAAGCCAAAACAAGACTGCATCATAACCCAGTCAACAGCACCAGGAAGATTAATGTCTGTAGCAAGAAAAACTATATCTTCTCCCTGTAGTGTAGTAATAGATTTATGCTGATGCATCAAATGTGGCATTACAGCATCCAAAGAGCCTTGCCATTTACACGAAGCACCAGGACACGGACATGAATAAGGCCTAAACTCACACAGCTCTTCGTGGTCTGCTTTTTCTGTGTGTGGCAAAGTTATCTCACATCCAGAAGAGGCATATTTACAAGGGAATAGTACTGAATTGGCCACTTTCTCCATAGCCAAGTTGCGAATGGAACCCAATGGGCCTCGACAAGTTGGACAACATGTGAGTTTTGGACGACAGTTGCTACAAACAAGATGGCCGCTCTGACACTGAAGAATTGGGGGTAACACATAGTCAAAGCAGACGGGACACTCAAATAGACTAGCCAAGTCATTGTTCGAAGCTGTTGTGCCAGTCAATGCAGGCACCCTCTGGGATGGTGTACACTTGGAAGTACCAGTAGGGAGGGCTGTAGCAGTCTGGCGGCTCATTTCTGCAATAGAATGAAGAAAAAAGTCACCATACAGAAGAATTTACCATGGGTCTCCCCCCTCCCCACTTAAAATGAATTAGGGTCTCCCCCCTCCCCACTTAAAATGAATTA
>JAJPUD010002513.1:36992-76384 GCA_023553655.1 Myrmecobius fasciatus
GGGGGACGGGGACGGAGGGGGACGGGGACGGAGGGGGACGGGGACGGAGGGGGACGGGGACGGAGGGGGACGGGGACGGAGGGGGACGGGGACGGAGGGGGACGGGGACGGAGGGGGACGGGGACGGAGGGGGACGGGGACGGAGGGAGAGTTTAAGTGGGGCTTGAGTATAATTCCAATAAATGCAGTATGCTATAAAAATCACTCAGGTGAGTATATTGGAAATACCTGAACAACTTAAAAAAAATTTGTTCCAGGGATAATACAACTTACAAGACCACTACTAGATTCTGTATCCCAAAGAAATAAAAAGAAAAGAAATGCATTTATATATGTATGAAAATGTTTTAGCAGCTCTTTTTGTGGTGGCAAAGAATTAAAGATTGAGGGGATGCCCCCAATTGGGGAATGACTGAACAAATTGTGATATATGACTATGATGGAGTATTATGCTGTAAGAAAGTATTTTCAGCAAAACTTGGGAAAACTTATATGAACTCATGCAAAATGAAGCAATCAGAACTAGGAGAACATTGTATTTGGTAGTAGCAATACTATATGAGCATTCTGTAAGAAAAGATCAGCAGCACGATTTCAGAGGCCTGGAAAAACTTGCATGAACTGATGCTGAGCGAAATGAGCAGAACTAGGAGATCATTATACACGGCAACAACAATACTACATGATGATCAATTCTGATGGACAGGGTTCTCTTCAACAATGAAATGTTTCAAACCAGTTCCAACTGTTCAGTAAAGAAAGCCATATATACCCAGAGAGAGGGATATGAAATGTGGACCACAACATAACATTTTTATGTTCTCTATTGATGTTTGCTTACATTGTGTTTCCTTTCTCTTGATTTTTCTTCTTGTAGATATAATTTTTCTTGCACAACAAAAATAAGTGTGGAAATATATGTACATATATTCAACTTGTCAAATATTTTAATATAATTAATTAACATGTAGTGGACTTCCTGCCATCTAGGGGAGGGGAGGGGAATAGGGGGAAAAATTTGTAAAGGAAAGCTTTGTAATGGTCAATGTTTAAGAACTACCCATATATATTTTATGCAAATAAAAAGCTTTATTTAAAAAAATACATGTACTATATGAGCAACTGTGAATGACTTAACTATTTTGATCAATATAATGTTCCAAGACAATTCCAAATGGCTTATGATGAGAAATGCTATCTACCCACTTGAAGAGATATCGAGGGAATCTGAATGTATACAGAAGCATTTTTTTTTTACTTTATTTTCCTGAATT
The DNA here is from genome assembly GCA_023553655.1 of Myrmecobius fasciatus. NCBI lineage: Eukaryota > Metazoa > Chordata > Mammalia > Dasyuromorphia > Myrmecobiidae > Myrmecobius > Myrmecobius fasciatus. Next base: position 38,267 of record JAJPUD010002513.1, read on the forward strand.
ATTATTGCAACATGGCTAATATGGAAATGTTTTGCATGATTTGACATGTATAATTAGTATCATTTCTGACCTTCAAAGAAGATGGGGAAATAATGGGAGGGAAGAACTCAGAACTCAAATTTTAAAAAACAAATTTTAAAATTAAATAATTTTTAGAAAATAAATCTTGAAAGACTATATTTAAATATATATTTAAATGTTTCTCCCCCCCCCAAAAAAAATAGTATGGTACATTAGCCAAAGGACTTTATTTTTTATCTCAAAACATTGCCATTACCTATATTAATATCTGGTCTTCAATTCTGTCATCTATAAAATAAGAGCTTCAATTATATTGCCAAGGACCAAAATTGCTCCAAAAGCTTAAGATTTTAAAGAAGTAAAGACTGTTTGAGAGAAATAAACACTACACATTCTTTTGAGGAACTCCACTCTAGCTTTTGGTGGCCAGAAGCTCTACCATGCCCATACCTACCTACAAAATGACTCAGTCACACACAATGCCAATTACTCCTGGGAGGCCACCAAAAAGTGATCACAAAGTGCTTCTAAGAATTAAACTTAACTAGCCCTTGTCTGATGTGGGGAAAAGATCCTCATATAAGAATTCTCTGTGAGTTACATCTCTCTGTTTCTGTGTATATCTCTCTCTCTTGCCTTTCTGTGTCTCTCTCTACACACACAAACCTTATTTCTTGAATGGTGCTTTGCACATAATAGGTGATTAATGTAGAGTTGTAGGCCAATGACCAACAGAAAAAACATGGCTTAATACTAGTTTGGCTCTTAATTTTTTTCTTAAGTTTAACTCATTTCATTATTTTAAGAGGACAATGCATATATAGCACGAAATCATAGCCAAACAGCAGGTTAAAAAAAAAAAAAAAGTCTTCATTTCATGTTATGGACAATAAAAAGAAATGAAAGCAAAGGGAGAAGAGGAAAAAAAGGAGTTGGGAAAAGGAGAAAGTTCAGACACAGAGACTTATTCATAAGCTCTGAGGTGAATGTTAGGCAAAACATTCATTACATCCCAAGGTTCACTTAGAACGTGGTCTTCAGAACATAACCACTAAGACTTCTGCCACTGTTTTAAGTGTGTATGTGTGTACACACACATATTCCCTCCCCAGAAAGGAAACTGATAATGGTGGAGAGTGGAGCCAAGAGGCCATGAACTATAACAAAAGACATAAAGAAGCCTTTTTCTATCAGCCAAAAACCCACTCTCAATGAAATAGGACAGAACACTAGTTATGTCCTCTTAGCTTATCATACCAATCTTCTGATATTACAGTGTAGCTTTCTAGCCAATTGTGCAAAAACAATTTTCTAAAGTTGAAACCAGAGGGAAGAAAAAACACAGCTAAGTAAAACAGAAGTTTATTACTATATTAATTCAAATATATTTTAGTTCAATATCACATATAACATCAAAAACCCATTATAACTGGAGTTTAGTTTTGTTCCAAGTACCAGGGACAAAAAGTATATTTCTACAACTGTTATTTTCTATTGTGTAAAGTTTGTCTCTCTTCCTAACTATGTATACAGCAATTTTATCAGAAGTCATACAATGGAGGTTAATATCATACCACATAGCCTATAAAAATCATTTGCACATCTATTAGTATGTATGCTTAAGAAGAAATGGAAAGTGTTCAGATGAACAGTGACAAGATGAAAAATGATTTTTAGGCACTATATCAATTCATCATCTGCCCTGTAAACAATTAAAAAAGCTGTTAAGCTTTGTTTCCATTCTCAAAAAGTAGTTAATTTGGGGGCAGCTAGCTAGGGCACAATGGATAGAGCACCAGCCCTGAAGTCAGGAGGACCCGAGTTCAGATCTGGCCTCAGGCACAACACTTCCTAGCTGTGTGACCCTGGGCAAGTCACTTAACCCCAACTGCCTCAAGGGAAAAAAAAAAAAAAAAAGGTAATTTTATATTTAGCGCAAATCCTGGGCAGAAATAGGTTCTGTAATACTACCTTCTTAATGTCAATGTTTCACGCATTTCACATGGGTTAGGATGTGAAAAAAGTTGATTTTTTCCTCATAAAAATTCAATTATATTTATTGCAAAATCAAACCTACAACTTTAGTAGTCTTTTTACCTAACTTATTTTCCATGAATTTTTAAAAAGATAATGAAGCAAGATTCTAATTCCTATGATAAAATGAAAACATGGGGGCAGCTAGGTGGTGCAGTGGATAGAGCACCAGCCCTGAAGTCAGGAGAACCTGAGTTCAAATGTGGTCTCAGCACTTAACTCCAATTGCCTCAGCAAAAAAATAAAATAAAATGAAATGAAAACTTTTTTTTTGAAACATACTGGAGGGGGCAGCTAGGTAGCGCAGTAGATACAGCACCAGCCCTGGTCAGGAGGAACTGAGTTCAAATTTGATCTCAGACACAACATTCCCTAGCTGTGTGACCCTGCGCAAGTCACTTAACCCCAATTGCCTCAGCAAAAAAAAAAAAAAAAAAAAAACTGGAAAGATGTTCAAATTTGCAACTAATCTAAACAATAAAGTTAACATCCATACAAAACAGCAGTGGGAATATTTTACCACAGCTATATATAAAAGGGGCAAACTAAAATCAAGCACCTCAAAAAAGATGGGCAATAAAACACTTATGCACAAAATAGATTGGCACTTTTAATAAAAGAAATCTCAGACTCCATTTAGTGAGGAACTCTTCATTTTACTGAGATAAATAAAACTGAGGAAACTGTGAAGCAGCTTGTCCTACACTACACGTCATACATATAGAGCTAATTAAGTGGAAATAGTACTTTAAGTAATAGAATGGTTATTCTGACTCCCTTTCCAGTATATCCTTTCTATTACACCACAGAAGGAAAGTCTAAAGAATTCAATTTTTAACCTTTAAAAGTGCTAAATAAATAAACTAGTAATTTTAAAAGTCCATTGACTCTAAAACAGTTCAATAGTCTTTTAACAGTTTGAAAACGGGGGGGAGGGGGAAAGCCCATCCCTTAAAAAAATAAAATCTCAAAAGTTGAATACCTTTTCTCTTTCTTGTCCTAGATGCTGGTAAACATGTAAGCAAAACTCCCTTCCACGAATACAAAAAGTGAAGAGTAGGTTTCCCCGTCATGAGAAGTCAAAGAGTTCACCCTCTTTCCCGGCAGAAAGGTAAACAACCCATAACAGAGACACCTCTTGGACACCTCCAGAAACCAGACATCGAAAAGTCAATCACGGAAAAGGATCAGGTTCCCAAGAGATGAGGGGTATTCGTTATTCTTCATGAACCTCGTCTCCCAAAAGGGGACGCCTGCTGTACAAACAGAAAAGTGGCGACTTTCCTCTCAAAAGACTCATATTGAGTTGGCGCTTACTTGCAGAAGTCTCCTACACAATGCAGATCTGCCTCTCCGAGCACTGGGACATGTTTGGCTTGTAAGTTTCTTTCCTCTTCCCTTAGTTTTGTCATATAAAACACCTTGAAAAAGATTTTTTATGAGAATTCCTACCCCATCATCAATTAAAAAAGAAATTAAGAAAGAAAGCTATCTACTAGACACTAGAGAGTGGTTTCTAGCCGTGGTAAGTGCCTTTTGCAAGCAAGGAAGACGGCTAGACTCTCCAGCTTAGCTAGAAGCTCCTCCCAACCAGGTTTCACAACCAATTGAGAAGAAAGAAAGAAAGAAGGGCGTGTGCTAGACACACAGCTGCCCACTGCCTAGGCCTGCAGTATCACGTGAGGACTGGGAGGTGCCAGGCAAGTTGCTCTCCCCCAAGGCTTGGTCTCCACCCAGGCAAATCAACAGCAAGTAGAAGCATAGGAGCCAGAGACACTGGCCAGTCCGGACTAAAAACAGGCCAGACCAGGTACAGGCGGTACAGAATATCTGGCCCGCCCTACTAGCAAGGTTATACCAAAAACTCACAAGAGCAATGTGCAGGTTCAATGGAGGTAAGTTAAGATCAAAACAGGGTAACCTTTAACATCTATAGATTGTTAACAGTTTACCTTTCAGAATTTTTACTTCACGTATTTGATGCAGTGCTGTTCTGAATTAACCAGCACCTCTGTACCAAAAGTATAAACTTTACTAAAAGTTCAATTCCTGAAGTAGATAGGATTAGAAATGACAAATTCAAAGAAAAACCTTGTTCCTGTATTATCTTGTTGAAATGTTAAACTGCTGGTTCAATTTCATATTCTTTATTTTCTGGTGTAATATGAAATTTTTAGTTACTAAAGACAATAAATTAAGCAGAAATTGTAAGTATTACCATATTTGCAGAGGAAAACTTGAGACAGGTGAAAATGATTAGAGGTAGATGGAAGACTAAACTAGAATGAAAATTCTGTGGTGGGATAGTGCTCTGAATTTACAATTCATTGGTTCAAATTCAAGCTCTGCTATGCACCTGGCATTGTAAATGGATAAGAGCACTGGACTTTGAATCAGGAGGCCTTGAGTTTAAATCCAATACTTGCTATGTGACTCTGGGTAATAGGTCACTTGATGAGGATAATGACACCTATCCCTCACAATTATGAGGACAAAATGAAATACTTGGAAAAAAAAAAAAACGAAACACCTTTTCGATCTTAAAGACTATATAAATTCTAATTATTTATGAAAATCAAGTCATTTGCCTCAGTGTTCTCTGTAAATTATGTTGTTCAATTGTTTTCAATGGTGTCCAACTCTTCATTGCCCCCATTTGGAGTTTGTTTTCTTGGCATAAATGAATGAATGAATGAATGAATGAATGAATGAATGAATGAGTAAGTAAACAAACAAACAAATAAATATATAAATAAGAGTGGTTTGTCCTTTCTTTCTCCAGCTCATTTGACAAATGAAGAAAATGAGAGAAAGACTTGCTCAGAATCACAAAGCTACTACATATCTGAGACTGGATTTGAACTCAGGAAGGTAAACCTCATCCTAATTCTAAGCCCAGCACTTTGCCATCTAGCTAACTCATCTGTAAAATAAAGGGTTTGAATTAGTTGATCTTTAGATTCTCTACAACTCTCAATTTTATGGTTTTTGGCTGAAAGGTGGGAACAGAAGAGAAGAAATTGCCATGACATACATACAACCCTACAGACCTGAATCCAAATCCTACAAGTGATTCAATTAACCTCATGCTTAAGCAACTTTCATTTTTAAGCAACATCAATAAACTTAGTAAATAAGTCAATCTGTACCAGTGGAAGGAATTCCTACCCTTGTGAATGAAATAAGGAGTCCTTTTGTAATAACAAAACTTTCAATGGGTTTATTGAGAAAAAAGGTTTAAAAAAAAAAAACCTAACATCACATTAACGTATGAGATTTAAAAAACAAAAACAAAACAAAAAAAAACAACCCCAAAAACCCAGTCAGTTCTTGATTACCCACTTTAAAAATTCTAAATAGGGGCAGCTAGGTGGTGCAGTGGATAGAGCCCCAGCCCTGAAGTCAGGAGTACCCGAGTTCAAATCTGGTCTCAGACACTTAACATTCCCTAGCTGTGTGACTCTGGGCAAGTCACTTAACCACAATTGCCTCAGCAAAAAAAAGCAAAAAAAAAATAAAAATAAAAATTCTAAATAATCAAATTTCAACTATATCTTGGAAGTTCTAAGAATTCTCCACCTCACACAATTGCCATATATCTTTTACATATTGGTACATATGTGCTGAAACATTAATGTTAGGATCAATCTTAATACAACCACAAAGATAAATAGGCAATGAAATTCACAGTACATTCCAATATGTTCACTATGTGATATTTCAAATTATTTGCACTCCAAATTGTAGAAGTATCCAAGATGCTATCTAAACCAATTCTCTCATTTTATGGATAAGAAATCTGAAGCCCAGAGAAAAACAATTTCTTTTTTTGTTTTATGTATACATATTTATAATTATCTTGCTGTACAAGAAAAATCAAATCAAACCAGAAAAAAAAATGAATAAAATGCAAGCAAAGAGGGAGAATACTATGTTGTGAATCACACTTAGTTCCCCACAGTCCTCTCTGTTGGTGTAGATGCTCTTTTGATCACAAGACCATTGGAACTAGTCTGAATCATCTCTTTGTTGAAGAGAAGGCACGTTGATTTAATCATGGTATAATATTGCTGTTGCCAGGTACAATGATCTCCTGGTTCTGCTCATTTCACTTAGCATCAGTTCATGCAAGTCTCTCCAGGCCTCTGAAATCGTCCTATTTATTGTTTCGAAAAGCAATTTCTTCACAGAGGCAGAGCCAAGACAAGCTTTCAAAATGCCTGACAATAATAAAAAACTCAATTAGCTCAAATGTGTCCAAAAAAAAAATTTTTTTAATTAAGATCTTGAACCATTTGAACTAATTTCAAAAAATTTAAGTTATACTTGGCTTGTAAAGTGATCAAAAATGGCTATTAACTAAAATGAAATGTATGAATATTAAACATAGTGGAAAAAACTGGGGGAAACCAAGAGGCACAGTAAATAACTCCATCAGCCCTGGAGTCAAGAGGACCTGAGTTCAAATTCAGTGGCAGACTCTAACTCGCTGTGTGACCCTGGGCAATTCATTTAGTCCCAGTGACTTCCAAAAAACATTTTTTTCTCCCAGTAAAAGTTTAAATGATGACTTGATTACTGTAGTTTTTCCTCACTACTAGAACACAACTGATATACTTTTACTCAAAGTTGAAAGTAACTTTACTAACAATGTTATTTTTTTTTCTTAACTGAAATTTATTTTCAAAACATATGCAAGGATAATTTATCAACACTGACCCTTGCAAAACCTTGTGTTCCAATTTTACCTCCTCCCCTTCCTCCTACACCCTTCCCTAGATGGCAAGTAATCCAATATATGTTAATCATGGTAAAGATAGATAACAACTACAGGATAGTATACCAGAAAGAGTGCAAAAATCAGAAATCATGGCAGTTTTTAAAGATTTTAAATAATTTAATCTTAATGATAAACAAAAAAATTAAATATCAACTATACCCGAATTAACTTACATATGGTCAATTTCACATTGTTCTAATTTAAAGATTTATCAATTATTATTCTACCACCTTCATTTTCCAATACCAGGTTTACAGCAAGTTGTTTTTTTACCTACTCAACCTATGATAGTATTTAAGTTAAAGTCAATTTAAAAACAAGTTTCAGAAACAATAATAAAAAGATCATAGATATAGAATTACAAATTCCCTCAGAGGCCATTAGTTCAATCTCTTCCTTTTACAAATCAAGCCCAGGGACTTGTAACTTGTCCAAGGCCATGCAAAAGTAGCTGTGAAAGATATGTCTCCTCTCTTGATTCTTGGGCCAAGAGTTCTATTATTCTACCAAATGCATCCAAAAAGGGCCTTTGACTAACTCTTCAAGCAATTTCACATATGAAAACTGCTCTGCTCTTTAAAACAAATATCTTTTTATGGTTCTGTTCATAATACCTCATGCATCAACTTTGTTTTTCTTTATAAATAGTCAAATCAAAATGTGAAAAGGATATGGGATAAGTGGTAAAACAGCTAGTAAACATATCTACTTAGCCATTTTCATACTTGGCTACTATAACTTATTTGCAATATTGTATTAATTTGAGTATTTTTAAAAAGTTATTCCATATTATTCCATTATTTTTTCATGAAAACCATGTCTATAAATGTTAGGTATCCAAAATAAACACTACAACATGCCTACAATAATGGATCAAACAAATTAGCAGATGTATAATCTGGGCCAGTAAAAAGAAAAACATCTTCATTAAAAACTGGCATCAGATATGCAATTATAAAATGAGGTATGGAGGTTAACAGCCAAAGCCTGATTTTTCTAAACCTATTTCCAATGCCTTAACAAAGCAAAAGAGATGCTTTCCCACTGCACCCCACTGCAAGGCCACTGAAGGCATAAAATTTGAATTTGGAACTTTTTTAAAGCACACAAATAAGCACAGTCAAGATCATACTGAAATAATAAAACTATATATCCCCTCCCCATAAGTGGTATTGAGAGTTTCAAACAAAATCTTCTTTGTATTATGCTGTGAAGATATATATATATGTATATATATTTGGTGTTTCAAGTTCAGAATTTTTAAAGAGAGGAAAAGAGAACACTAAATTAAGATAGTGGAAATGGATGTTTAATTTATATAATTTTTTGGAGAGTTATGATATCTAGACCTAACACCTAAAGCAGTTCTAAGCCCTCTCCAAAGACTGGGACTTTGTAAGTAAGAAATGTATTTGAGAATTATGTATATAAGGCTTTATTAGTCCTTATATTAAGACTTTTGCTAGTTCATGGGAGTCCAGGGCCCTTTCTGGAATTGGGGATAAAGGCAAATGTGACAGAATACTACTGTTTCATAAGAAATGATAAAAGTTTCAGAAAAATCTGTTAAGACTTGTATGATACAGGATAAAACTAAAAAGACAGGAAATAATTTATATAGTAATACTTTAAGAACTACTGTGAACGATATTAACAATTACGATGAATGCAATTCTTAATGATTCCCAGAGTACCAATGATGAAATATCCTAGTCACCTGAAAGATGGATTCAAGATGCAGAACGATACATTTTTTAATGTAGCATAGAAATTTATTTCCTTGACTATATACATTTGTTACAATTTTCTTTTCTTTTGGGGGAGGGGCTGGTGGTGGGAAATGAAGAGGGCAAGAGTGTGAAGGAAAGAAAATAAATGCTGGGGGGGGGGGGGGTGTTTAAGTTTTAGGCTTTAGGAAATTTTTAACTTAGGCTCTCTGGGACTTCTGGTGAAGAGAAGATGAAGGGCCCCTAAGGAGTCATAAGGGATGTCCAAACATAAGAGCTCTTTCTTTAAGGTACATATATATGTGCATGTGCGTGTGTGTGTGTACACCTTTTCTTCTGCCAGCCTTTTCCTACATCTACTAAAAGAAGATCTTTTAGTGTAAGATCCTGTTACATAAGGGCTTTATTGCCAGACAGCATTCTAGCTCCAGGATTATGGTCTACTAAGCAAGCTAAATTAACTAAAATGTCCCAAAAATTATATTCCCCTTCCCCAAGAAGAAAAAAAAAAATCTAGTATATTCATTAAAACTAATCAAGATCAATTTCTATTTACTTCTTTATACTAATGGGAGTCTATTGTGATTTATCTGACACTAGTTTTTATTGAAATTTTTATCTTGGACCCTTTACTTTTATGGATCTGTAATTTTCACTTCCTCAGATTGAACCAGCTGCAATCCATCCAAGACTTATCTTCTGAAAATTCCTTAGGTTTTCTTCACATTGTATGGATAAGAATGAGACATTTGGGCTATTCTGTTTAGTCTCACAATAAGACTGACTTTTTCATATGTATTTCTTACATCTTTATTTGCACAAGAGAAATCAAAATTTGCATAAGAAATTTTGAAACAGTCTACTCATGCCCACAACTGTTTCATTGCCCTTTGGATGACCCTCAACTTTAATTCTTTTGAAACTATTGTATTTCATGATTCACAACCATTAATCATCACTGTTATAATACAAGTATCAAAAGGGGGTATTCTCAAGAAGTCAGAGCCTTCCTTTCTAGAAAATTCAATGTGAATCAAAATATGAATAGTAATATTTTATAGTAACTTAGAAAATAGCACTTGATTCCAGTTAATGGACGAATAAACAAATTATGCTACATCAATGTAATGGACTAGTACTATGTATTACTATACATAAGAAATGTTAAAAATTCAAGTATGTATGGGAAGACATGATTTTGATGTAGAATGAGGAAAACAATATACAAAACTACAATGATGTAAAACTGAAAGAGCAAGAAGGAAACAAACCAAGTGCAAAAGAAATGAGAAACTACACTTCTTTTCCTCCTTTGCCGAGATTTTTGTTGTTTGTCCTTCATTCTTTTTTTTTTTTTTTTTTTTTTTGGCTTTTTGCTGAGGCAATTGGGGTTAAGTGACTTGCCCAGGATCACACAGCTAGGGAATGTTAAGTGTCTGAGACAGATTTGAACTCAGGTCCTCCTGACTTCAGGGCTGGTGCTCTATCCACTGCGCCACCTTAGCTGCCCCCCCTATCCTTCATTCTTAAAGAGGACTACAACATCAGGGAAGTGATGCCATGACATGCAAGTGAATTGGATTTAAGTGAGGGAGAGCTGTGCAAGGTCACTGTTTCACTTTCCCCTCTGGAGCCATCTGGGTCCTGTGGCAAGATACAGATCAGGCCGACTGGAAATGGCCCTGGATTCAGTGAAAAACCTTGTCCTTTTCAAATTAGGTCTTCAACAGGGCTCAGAACAGGACTAAGTTTGACTGAAGCCATACCCATTCAATGATTAAGGATGAGGAAGGCAAAAGGCAAAGGCATATATATACTGGAAAATGGAGATCATATAAACACAAACCCTACTGGAAGGGGAAGAAAATGCATTAAAGAAAACAAATAGGAGAAATTGGACTTTTATTACCATCACCCCATGTCTTCCTCCTTCCCCACCTCTCAGTCACAGAATATTAACTACTTACACAGATTCCTATTTTCCTATTCAAAATTTTTTTTTGTTAAGCTGAATTGCATAAAGGAATGCAGTTGAATGAATGGTTGAGAGAATATAAGATCTCACATCTTCTTTGTCAAAGCATTGGTAAGGGAGAATACAGCCTTAAAAGTTTTCCAAAAATAGTGTGTGCTGTGCATTTATCAGTTATAAACAAAATCCTTAAGTTTCTTCCACCCCTAGTTCATCCTTCTCACAGAACTGCCAAATTGTCCTGAACTCTGTTCTACTCTCATTTCTCACACTAGAAGGAAGATGCTATCTAAGGGGTATACCTTTCTAATGGTGGATGGATATGTAGAGGGGAAAAGTAAGCTAAAAGTGCACAGCAGAAAAGAAAAATCTAGTCACAGAACTGCAGAGTTGCTTTTTATTCCTTTTTAATACAAATAACCCTTCTTGTATCAGAGACAATGCTATTAAAAATACAAATGCTGTGGTTCAAAAGTCACTTTCTGGTGATGAAAAAGTTTATCAGAAAAACCTTTACAATCAACAAAAATGGAAAGCCATGTAAGAAGTGAAGCCAAGTAAGCTGGAGCAGAAAAACAATTTACACAAAATGACCACAATACAAATTTAAAAGAACAGCCCTCCAAAAAGATAGTGAGAACTATATAATTATAATAACCTGGTTTGGCCCAAGAGAAAAGTTAAAGAAATATATTTCCCTTCCTTCTTGGGGGAACTGGGAGAGAGGGAGATGAGGGAAGGAAAGAGAAGGGAAGGGGTATGAATGTGGGAAAATACATGCATCATCAAATATAGTCTATGTGTAGGGTTGGTATTGCTGAATGGCTTTCCTTCGATTCTTTATTCTTTGTTGCAAGAAATGGCTTTTGGGACACTCAAAGAAAAGGAATATGTTCAGAAATGGAAATCATTTAAAGAAAAAAACTTATCCACAATAATTTTTAAGAATTTAAAAATCTTTATCATTCTTTTCCGTTTTTCATTTTATTGTTCCACTTCTTCCATCCTTAAATATGCTTAGGGTGATTTTGCTTATTTAGGTCTATCAGTTTTTCTTTAAAATGTGTTTTTCCTCAGCTACCAGTAATCTACCACCATCTTCTGTCAAGTTTAATAAAAAAAAAATTGTATTTTCCTAGCTGTGTGATCCTGGGCAAGTCACTTAACCCCAATTGCCTCAGCAAAATATATATATATATTTAAATATATTTTAAACAGGTGCAGCCATGCAAAGAGTTATGGCAGTCAACAAGAAAACAAAAATGTTTACTAGGTGAATAAAGTGATTTCTATACTCTTTTGGACTGTTTATATTAATTAGGTTGCAACAACTGCCTCTTGAAATATTAAAAATCTGTGTTAATGTCTGTTTTACCATTTCTTACTTTGTATCAACAGCCTATTTATATTAGATTAGAAAACATTCAATTATATATCCGTATCTTCTCATTTGTATTCTCTCTACTGAGGAAAACAATGAATATCATTTATTACATAATGATTAAAAAAACCCAAAGGCCTCATTTCTAAAATATATAGAGAACTGTCTCATGTTTATAAGAATTCAAGCCATTCTTCAATAGATAAATGGTCAAGGGATATGAACAATTTTCAGATGATGAAATTAAAATCATTTCCAGTCATATGAAAAGGTGCTCCAAATCACTATTGATCAGAGAAATGCAAATTAAGACAACTCTGAGGTACCACTACACACCTGTCAGATTGGCTATGACAGGAAAAGATAATGATGAATGTTGGAGGGGATGTGGGAAAGCTGGGACACTAATACATTGTTGGTGGAACTGTGAACGGATCCCGACCATTCTGGAGAGCAATTTGGATCTATGTTCAAAAAGTTATCAAACTGTGCATACCCTTTGACCCAGCAGTGTTTCTATTGGGCTTATATCCCAAAGAGATCTTAGAGGAGGGAAAGGGACCCACATGTGCAAGAATGTTTGTGGCAGCCCTTTTTGTAGTGGCTAGAAACTGGAAACTGACTGGATGTCCATCAATTGGAAAGTGGCTGAATAAATTATGGTATATGAACGTTAAGGAGTATTATTGCTCTGTAAGAAACGACCAGCAAGATGATTTCAGAGAGGGCTGGAGAGACTTGCATGAACTGATGCTGAGTGAAATGAGCAGAACCAGGAGATCATTATACACGGCGACAACAGTATTATATGATGATCACCTCTGATGGACATGGCTCTCTGCAACAAAGAATTGTCTCAAACCAGTTCCAATTTTTCAGTGAAGAAAGCCATAATACATCCAGAGAGAGGGATATGAAATGTGAACTACAACATAACATTTTCATGCTCTTTATTGATGTTTGCTTGCAGTGTGTTTCCTTTCTCTGATTTTTTTTTTCTTGTAGATAGGATTTTTCTTGCACAACAACTTGTCAAGTATTTTATCATTATTAACATGTAATGGACTTCCTGCCATCTAGGGGAGGGGTGGGGACTGGGGTTAAAATTTGTAACGGAAAACTTTGTAAAGATCAATGATGAGGAACTACCCAGACATATGTTATGCAAATAAAAAGCTTTAATTAAAAAAAAAAGAAAGAAAGAAAGAAAGAAAAATACTGACATTTGGTATAGATACCTTTTTTTTTTCCATTTCCATTTTTGTTGTCAAGAATTTGTCCAAATATGCCATGTTGGAATTGTCTCGATTGTACTCCATATCTTAATTTTATTCTTTCCTAAATTTATATTGATTTTTAGCCTTGTTCTAACAACTCAATAATCTAACTATACAAAAACTGTGTAGATTCAGAAATCACTCACCACCAAGTAGCTGTTCTTGTCTTAATATAATCAATTTCATTTTCAAAGTTATTTTAAGGTTATCACATTCAGTACCTACTTCTCATAGTATTTGTAACATTTAGGCAAAATACAAATATGTGTCCTGAAGAGGGAGTTATGTTAAATGGGAATGTGTCATGGAATATTATTCTGCTATATGAGACAAAAATGACAAATACAGAAGTATGAAAAGATTTATATATACTAATATGGTGAAGAAAGTAGAACCCAAAAAATGCCCACATACACAATACAAACACACACACACACACACACACACACAGAATTCTCTCACACACAATATAAGCAGTAAGAACTACCACCACAAAATAAAAGAAAAATTAAAAAGAGCAATCTTGGTCCCAAAAAATGAAATGAGAAGATACCTATCCCTAATTAACTCCGTTATTGGGGGAGAGAGGGAAGACAGGGGGCAGAAGAAAGGAGTGAAAGGAATTTGCCAATATAGAAATGACATATCACTGATTTTGGTGATATTTTTTCACTTCTTTCTCAATAATCTTTGTTCTACAAGATGATTCACTGGAGAGGCAAAGTGATATGGGAAATTAAGAAGTTAACAACAAAGGATATAAATAAAAAAATTTTTCCCTGAGGCAATTGGGGCTAAATGACTTGCCCAGGGTCAAACAGCTAGGAAGTGTTAAGTGTCTGAGGCCACATTTGAACTCTGGTGTTGCTGACTTCAGAACTGGTGCTCTATCACTGTACCATCTAGCTGTCCCCAAAATTACTTTTTAAATCCCTCCTTACACTAAGACAAAATTTGATTCCTCACTGATCTTCCTTCTTTCCTATGGAACAAAAACAACTATTTCAAAACATGTTGACTGCAGTCTCTACAACTCTCATTCAATTTGGCTGCCTACAGAACCACCGATAACAGAGCTAAACTAACTCAAACCAAGAAGTTGACTGATCATTGGATAACTCAGAAACCAGAGACTTTAACTGCTATTCACAATTTAAATAATTTCTTGGACAAATCTATAAGAATCCAAAAATACTAACAAAAAATTTTCACATGAAACTACTGAATTCACACAGAATTTAGACAGGTTAAATTCCCCTCCACTATCTTTACCAAAAAGAAACCCAGTTGGGGTCACAAAAAGTAGGATACAATTAAACCATAAGCAACATCACTTTAAATCTAGCAAAAACACATTGATCCTCATATAGGATTAAGACTGCTGGCTTCCACAAAAGTGCCACTTAGCACTAAAATTATTCCTTCTTAGGAAGTCTCCAAATGATCTCTTAACTACTGCAATCCTCTAATCATATGCTCTAAATTTATTTTCCAAGTCACTTATTAGATAATTTTAAATCACTTTATTCATACTGATATATTGTAATTTATTTCTTTCCATACCAATTTCAATAATTCTGGATCCACCTCTCAGCTAGACTATTACTATGATTTTCTGACAACTCCCCCTCCCCAATCCAATTATAACACATCACATTCTACCATCGTTTTAAAATTTTATTGACCACAAAATGAAATCCCAAGTTCTTAAATTGGAATTTAAGGTTCTCCTCTATCCAGCTCCAACTTACCTTTTAATTTTTATTTTAAGCTCTTATTTTTCACATACTATACTCCAGTCAAAATGTACATTTTACCATTTTCTAACTCTTAATTTAATTAAAACTCTTAATTTTTACCTGCCAAAAATCTCTTTTCAAAATCCCTTTGAAATGCTACCTCTTTCCACTAGTATGAAATTAATTCTTTTTCTATTGTGAATGATCATACATTTTTATTTATGATTCCCATGATATATTTTGCCTTATACTGCAAATTACTTGTGTAATTATCTCCATTATTAAAATTTAAGCTTGTGTAAAACCTTTTCTTAAAGGACCTTTAAGAGGTAAAAACTACATAATCAGGGAATCTGCATTTGAGTACTGATTCCACCATTTATTAGTTTGTGACCTTGTACAAGTCACCTCACTTCTCTGGACACTACCCATCTATAAAATAAAGATAATAATTATCCATTTCACAAGAATTTTCAGAAAGCAATTTGTAAACCATAAAGCACTACATAATGAGATAATGATGACACTAATTAGTAATCATCTCCCACAACACCCAGAAAAATATTTTTGCTGAAAAGGCATTTATTAAGCCCCTATTATGTACAATAACTTTACTACTGGACATTGGGAAGATACATATAAAATCTAGTTCAGGCACTATGATACACATGCATACAGACATTTGTTGTTCAGGTGTTTCAGTCATGTTCAACTATCCATGGTCTCATTTGAGGTCTTCTTGGCAAAGATACCAGAATGGTTTGCCATTTCCTTCTCCAGTTCATTTTACAGATAAGGAAACAGAGGCAGGAAGAGTTAAGTAGGTCATAAAGCTAATGTAGGAGGACAAATCTGAATTCAGGTCTTCCTGACTCCATTCTACCCACTGAACCATATAAGCTGTCCAAAACACACACACACCCCCCCCACACACACCCCACACCCACCCCACAGGAGAATCATGTCACTGGGATAGTTTTCTAATCTCTTCATAATATATGATTGTGCTATTTGCAAACAGATTTTTTAATAAAAATATATTGCTAATGATCACTTGGTCAAATCACTTCAGTATTTCCTTTAAAGGACCTACTATTCTACTTCAACCATGTCTGTGTCAGAAAAGATACTGCTACTAATATAGATTGCATACCTTCTATGTCTTAAAAGACAGTCCTGAGAATAGCAATATCGAAAAAATTCATTAACTGGTAATGTGACAATACAATTTTCCACATTCTCAATGGGCTAATGCTCAGAAGACATACATATAGGGTCAGGGGTTGGACTTATATTCATATAGCTTTTCCCACTTGGTAGGACCTGTCAAATTTATACTTCTCTAGCATACTAGGTTGGGTCAATTTTCCCAACTACAATGAGCCAACAGAACTTAAGCAGAGGAAAAATGAACAGTCTTATAATCATTGTCTATATATTACAAAAAAAAAAAAAAAATGGGAATAATAAGAAATTCAAACCAGAGAAACTTTTCTGTGATCCATTATTTCAGAATCCCAAGCTTATCTGAAACTTGGATTTCCCCAAATAAGCCAATTCATTCTTGTTTCAAAACTCTGGACACTCAATTCTGTTTAGACCATTACACTTTTACATAAAATGAGCATACTAATCACCTACATTAGTTGACATTTCAACTCAGCCTCCTCCTACTTAGATATCCTACATATTTTGCCACATATACACTAGAATTTGGGAGATGTAAGTGTGATATAATTTCAGATAGAAATTTCTTGCTATATGGTAAGACAACTTAAAAAATCACATTAGCAATTTGGGAAACAAAAAACAGTTCTATAAGTCAACAGCAATAGACAAAAGGTGAATTTTTAAAAAGTTGATTTAATGTCTAAACTCAAAAGGACCTCAAAATAAGAAGAGACTTCTTAATACAACAGAAGTCTCTTCTCCACAATATTCTTGAATGAAATCTTCTCATCTCCTCTTAGAGTCTGGTTTCCTAGGTTAAGTATATTCTGAGATGATCAATCCCACTTTGTTTCTGCAGCATCCATCCCGTGCTTCTAAGTATGTATTCTGAATCCCTGTTCTACATGATAACCTTTCAAACACTTTAAAACAATCACTAGATCAACCATGAAACATTTATTCAGTCTCTATGTGTCAAGCACTAAGCTAGTGTAGCAAGACTTACAAAGAAAAAAAGGCCCCTTTCCTAGATGAACTTACAATCTACTAAGAGAATATATGTACATATATTTCTAATAAACAGATACAAAATTGATGGGGAAGGGCCTAGCAACTAAGAGATCAGGAAAGACTATATAAAAGACAGTGTTTTGAGGTCAACCTTAACAGAAACAAAGGTTTCTAAAAGCAAAGTTCTTTCAAAGAATCAAGGGACAAATAATACAAAAGATATAAAAAAGGCAAAACACAGAAATGGCACAGTGCATATGTGAAAGCATTAAGAATACCAATTTGGCTAAATCATACATAATATACATGAAGAAAAACGATATATAAGTCTCGAAATTGAGACTGGTTGGGAGTGAGGGATGGAAGAGCACAGAGTTTATAGATGATCTTACACAGTAATAGGGAACCACTAGAATTTATTGAATAAAAGAAATCAAATCTACCTTTTAAAGGAATGTCACTGGCAAAGTGTAGAGAACAAACTAGAGTGGAAAGTCAAATTAAAAAGTTGTTTTATAGTCCAGATAAAAGTTGAGAGCAGGAGCTGGGGTGATGGTCCTGTGTAAAGTAGGTCAAAGAATGTGAAATGTGAAGACAGAATGTATAAGACTTGGCAACCAATTGGATGTATAAAATGAAGATGCAGTGATGATTACAATGAAGATGGAAACCCAAGTGATTGGAAGAATGAGGTTCTGCTCAGCAAAAATGGAAAAGTTTAGAAGGGCAGGCTTAGTAAAGACAGGAGATAAAAAGTCCTGTTTTGAAGAAAGGAATCAATTTTGACTGTTTGGTCCTAGGAAGATAAATAGAAGTTGCCAAGAAACAAATTTAAATCTAGTCAGGAAAAAATTTTTCTCCAATATTTATAGTTGTCAAAAAGGCTATCTCAAAAAAGAATGGTTTTCCTCTCCCCTTTCAAAGTGAGTTCAACCAACATGAAGCTGGACAAACATTTTTCTGGTATATTATAGCTGGGATTTCTTTCATGAACTGGACTAAATGACAGCTAAGATACCTTCCAATATTCAGATTTTGTGATTCTGGATATGCTGAGTTTGAGGTACCTACAATAGGACATCCATTTTGAGTCAATAAGAAGTTTATGACGACTAAAGTTGAGGAGGTACTATCTTGAGAATAGATATACAGGTCTGAAAATTATAAAAATGATAATTAAACCCATGGAAGTTAATGAGATCACCAATAGAGAAAAAGGATCTAGAACAGAAACCTGGGATCTACTTAAAGTTAAGAAGACAAGAGATGGTTGATGATCCCACAAAGACAACTAAGTACTTCTCAGTCACATGGGTAAAAGAAAAAGCAAAAAAGAAAGGTAATAAAAACCCAAAGAGTAGAGAACATTCAAAAAAGGTCATGAAGCAGTTATAAAATGTTGCAGAAAGGTCAAGAAAGCTATATACAAAGTGCCATGAAATTTGGCAAGTAAAAAATTATTGGTGACTTTGGATTGGATGTCAGACTGAAAAAGAATGAAAACCTGAGAAGAGAGGAGACTAAGCATAAGAAATCTTTCCTATGGTAACTTGAGATTTATACAGAGTCTAGAGAAGTTACTGAGGTTAAGGATAGGGGATGCAAAGACATTCTGGTTGATAAGTCTAATATCTCTTCTCTTCCATACTTCCCTTTGGAATCCCCAAACTCTGAGTTAGCTCTGACAATACATATGTCAACCTCATCACCAATGTGTACATAAAGTATACTGACAAGGTAAACAAACACCCACAGAATGGATGTTTTACCATTTATAGTAACCAATGGTTCCATGTCTGGATGATATGGTGCTGACTGATGAAGAACCTCTGTTTTCTTGGTGAAAAATTAGTACAAGCAAAAAGAATCATTCCATACTTTGTTGCACCATCCACCTTAGAGGATGCACTGATGGAACAATCAACTACAAACAAAGAATTCTCTCTCCACTTAAGTAATGGTTTGTAGCCTTTTCAAACAAGCTAACAGCCCAGCCCTGCTTTATTCTACTGGTAATTGGGAAAGCAAGAAAGCACCACCCACTATCCAAAATCCATACAAACATACAGCATACCCATCATGAAAATAATGTGTAATATGGTATAATTAACTTCTCCAGGCAACCAAATTTTGCCATCATCTTCCCCAAGTCCTTGAAAATGACCATATCAAAGGACTTGGTATAGATTGACAAACAGGTATTCAAATCTCTGTTCTGCCCCTGAAATTTCTGCTAGAGTTGTCAGGCAGCCAATACTATGTCAACTGTTCCTTGGCCCTTTCTGAAATCACATTGATTCTTTGGTACATGATCATCTTCAAGATTAGCCTATTAAGGATGACTGTGACAAAGATCTTGTGAGCAAACACTAACAGAGCTATCTGTGATTGTCACAAAGAACCTATTTCCTTTTCCACGGAGGCATTCTTTCACTCCTGAGAGATAACCTCTTGCCATATAACCCAGAAAATTTCAGTCAGCTTTTGTATATGCAGTGCCCTCCCCATCCCACCCTTTTTGTAACTCAGAATCAAGAGCTTTGCCACACAAGAGGAGCCTAGTAGCATTCAAAACCTTTTCTTCAGCTGGAAATTTCAATCTGAATTATGTACTCATTGGTTTCAACATTTCCATTAAAGGTTGCTTCCCAGGATAATGGAAGCAAACATTGAGCTATAAGTATTACTATTACAAAATATCTTGGGTTCAGGGTCCTGGTGTTTCTCTACTTGTGGTCTGAGGAAAGCCATAATCATAGTTATGAGAGGTCTGACTTACCGGGTTATGTGCTGGTTTCCATCTCCTCTTAGGGTGTGTATTCCTTTGACTAAGCTGGGTTACCTATTCTATAATGGCATTTGGTAGGGATAGCTGGCCCATTCTACACAAGAGTTATTTCCCAAAATAATGATTATCAAGGTTGGTTTAAAAGAAAAAAAAAATTAGGACCAAAGAGATGAGAGGGTACTACCATTTCCTAGGTTCTTGTGCTTATTATACAAATACAAATGTCTTTAACCTCAAGGACCTTACATCTTACTTTCTAATGAGAGAAATGCAATATATAAAAATGAGCTGAAAATCAGGCAAATGAGCATGTAAGGATGTACAAGCTTTGGGGATAAATTCTGAGGGTAAAGTCTGGAATCAGATATACAGCTGGGAAGGGAATCAAACACAGTTAGGTTAAACAGATATCCAAAAAAGAAAGGAGATGGCTTAATAAAGGAATATTACTTGGTGAAAAAACGCCAGCCAAT
The DNA here is from genome assembly GCA_023553655.1 of Myrmecobius fasciatus. Classification (NCBI taxonomy): domain Eukaryota; kingdom Metazoa; phylum Chordata; class Mammalia; order Dasyuromorphia; family Myrmecobiidae; genus Myrmecobius; species Myrmecobius fasciatus. The sequence goes on from JAJPUD010002513.1 coordinate 58,640, forward strand.
GAAAGAAAACCCAAGGTAGGAAGGCAGTTGAGGCAGCAGGCTAGAGAGATAATCAATTAGGGAAGAGTAAAAAGACTACCTTACTACAATGAGTACTCAATTGAAATTAAGTAATAAATTTGTAATAAAATTGTATGACCCTCTGTAGACCTGTTAAAATCCAAGTAAGTGGGAACAAAGAAGGTAGGTGGTGGGAATATTCCAGAATTAGGGTTTGGCAAGCAAAACATGAGCAGTTCTAAGACAGAAAATCAAGGAATTCGAGTAAAGGAATTAACTAAAGGGTCTAAATTGGAAAGGATGAAAAGTGAAGCCAGAGCAAGTGATAGATGATAAACTACCAAGGAGTGGAAGATCTTGTAGTAGATTAAGGACAAAGATTAAGTTTAATAGGAAAAGAGATGGAAGGAATCTGAGTTGATCATGGAATTGGAATAATTCTGATAAGATTATAGATAAATGATTGAAGTAGAGAGGGAACAGGTCAAGGCAACTATCATGGTAAATTCCAAGTCTTATTTCCAAAACAAACACCCCTACTTCTTTCAAATGATCCTTATGTCACTAAGCTTCCAACACCATCATCACTATGGATCAGCCTCCTCTGGCCATCTTCCACTTTGTCAATGTCCTTCCTAATGCAGGGCACCTAGAACTGAAAATAATTGAACAGACCTTTAAAGACCAGACAAAACTCTTAAAGTTCATTTTCCACACAAATACAAAGATTATCAGAAAAAAAAAAAAAAGGATCTGAGTGTTACAAATTGCTCAAATGGATAATTTTTTCTCCAAATACATCACATAAATGGTGGAAATAACTTCAATTTGTAAAATTTTATTAGTCAAATCAAAGATATATAGCGTCTTAACAAAAAGTATTGTTAACTAAGCACAAAATTATCAAAAGCAGATGAGAAACAGGAGGACAAAAACCCAACAAATCCCATGGCAGCTACTAAATGTAAATTCTCTTAATGTTATCTATACCCAGTCAACTAGGTAAAGATGCAATGGTAAAAGAGGTATGTTCAACAGATACATTTAAACATGGGGACAAAACAGAGATGGAACACCAAGTAGGTGTTGAACATAACCAGCTTCCAGGGTTGCTGAAAGATAAAACTACTAGGTTTCAATAAGACAAAGAGGAATAATAAAAAACATTATGCTGTGTGACCCTGGGCAAGTCACTTAACCCCAATTGCCTCAGCAAAAAGCAAAAAAAAAAAAAAAAAAAAATTTAATGGTCCCCAATCAGCTACAGCAGCCAGTGGCTAGCTACCTCTCTAGAAGGTTAAGGAGAGTCTAACTATTAACATACTTTGTTACTCAATTCCTCTGTGTCACTGTGTAATGGAAAGAAGAGGCTTGGTACTAGAAAGACAGAGCACTGCTGCAGAAATCTAGACTAAAGGGACTCATTCTTTGACACCAATTATGTAAAGATTTGATGAGCTCTTAAACTTGAACTGTCCTATTGTAGTCAGCTATGAAGCAAAATCCTTTTATGTTAGCTATTTACTGATTGTTACTGGACATCCTTTTCTATCTATTCTTTTATTTCTAATAAAATTATTTTTTGTAAAGGTCCCACATTCATCAAAATATTCACAAGCAGCACTTTTTGTGGTAACAAAGAATTATAAATTAGAAACATCTGTTCATTGAACAGAAAATAGTAAAGCAAATCATAGCACAAAAATGTAATGCAACATTGTGCTAAAAACAAAATCAATATGAAGATTGTAAGAACCATGGAAACAAATGAAATGATACAAAACGAAGTAAGAAAAAAACAGGAAAACAAGTTACAAAATGATGTGCAAGGGAAAAAATACTCCACTCTTTCAATTTAAATTTGTCAAGAGACATTTTACTTGTTATCATAAGCAATTACAGGGATTACTATTGAACTGGCAGTTATCCTTCTGCCAACCAAACAGCTCTGATTACAAGCAATTTTCAACTAATACAAGTAGCATAATGAAGGCCAGTTAGATTGAATTATTTGCTATTACTATGTATCAGAAAAACAACATTTCACATGAAGAGAAATTTGGACAGAATATGCAGTTCTCTAATATTGGTCATCACTGTGATAAAATGAACAGTGATAACATATTATGAAAAAAAAGTTAAGCAGTTTAGATTCTCAAGGACTTCGTAAGACATCTTTGAAATATATGCTTGTAAATAGGAACCTGTGGCTTCAATTATTTAATTAGAGGAGATGGGAAAGTGATTGTCCTAAATACTTTATAAATATTATCTTACTTGATTAAAGAATCTCATGGTTCCACAGGACTTCCACAATGTCTACAATGTAAACAGAAAGAATGGAAAAATGAATCTTAATGATATATAATTAAATGCAGTCTTGTCCCTGAAGTGATAAAGGAACACGCATTCCTCTCTCCTTTTGTAAAGGGTGGGAAGGAACAGATGAGTACTGGTGTGGAATACAACATATACTGTCAGATTCAGTTTATATGTCATTTTTAATGAAGTGCTCTCCTCAAATCTTTAATTTTTATTTCATTATAAGGAATGGCTAAATGGAGAGGAGAGTGGTGGAAATATTGTGAAATGAAAATATAAAAACTGAAAGTCCAAGAAAAAAATACTTTTCAAAGTTCTGAAAAATTAATGAAAAGTAACAATAATAAAAGGAAGCAATTGTGGGGCAGCTAGGTGGTCCAATGGATAGAACACCAGGCCTGAAGTCAGGAGGACCTGAGTTCAAATCTGGTCTCAGACACTTAACACTACCTAGCTGTGTGACCCTCAGCAACTCATTTAATCCTAATTATCTCAGCAAAAAAAAAAAAAAAAAAAAGAAGGAAGCAGTTGTATATTGTAACACAAGATGTTGACTGAAGAACAGACATAAACTGAGGTACTTAGTAGGCAACGTAGAATACATGTTGACTAATATACTGACTAAAATGCCATCAGTCAATCTGATTAAGAAATTGGGTCCATCATGGCTCTCTTCAACAATGAAATGTTTCAAACCAGTTCCAATTGTTGAGTGAAGAAAGCCATATACACCCAGAGAGAGGGATATGAAATGTAGACCACAACATAACATTTTCATGCTCTCTAATGATGTTTGCTTGCATTGATTGTGTTTCCCTTCTCAGATTTTTTAATAGATCCGATTTTTCTTGCACAGCAAGATAACTGTAAAAATATGTATACACATTCAATTTGTCAAGTATTTTAACATAATTAACATGTAGTGGATTTCCTGCCATCTAGGGGAGGGGTGGGGACCATGGGGGAAAAATTTGTAACAGAAACCTTTGTAATGGTCAATGTTGAAGAATTACCCATACATATGTTTTGCTAATAAAAAGTTTTAATAAAAAAATGGAAAAAAAAAAAAAAAGAATTCACTATGTACGGATCCAACCATTCTGGAGAGCAATTTGGAACTATGCTCAAAAAGTTATCAAACTGCATACCCTTTGACCCAGCAGTGTTTCTATTGAGATTACACCCCAAAGAGATCTTAAAGGAAGGAAAGAGACCCATATGTGCAAGAATGTTTGTGGAAGCCCTTTTACAGCAGCTAGAAACTGGAAACTGAATGGATGCCCATCAACTGGAGAATGGCTGAATAAATTATGGTATATGAATGTTAGGCAATATTATTGTTCTGTAAGAAACAACCAGCAAGGACCCACACCTAACACCGCACACCAAGATAAGATCTAAATGGGTTCATGATCTAGATATAAAGAGTGATGTTATAACCAAATTAGAGGAACATGGGATAGTTTACCTCTCAGACCTGTGGAGATGGAATAAATTTATGTCCAGAGAAGATCTGGAACTCTTAATTGAACACCAGATAGATAATTTTGATTATATTAAGTTAACAAGTTTCTGTACTAACAACTAATGCAGACAAGATTAGGAGGGAAGCATCAAATTGGGAAATCATCTTTACATTTAAGGGTTCTGATAAAGGTCTCATCTCTAAGATATATAAAGAATTGTCTCACATTTATAAAAATTCAAGCCATTCTCCAATTGATAAATGGTCAAAGGATATGAACAATTTTCAGATGATGAAATTAAAACTATAATCATATGAAAAGGTGCTCCAAATCACTATTGATCAGAGAAATGCAAATTAAGACAACTCTGAGGTACCACTACACACCTGTCAGATTGGCTAAAATGACAGGAAAAGATAACGATGAATGTTGGAGGGGATGTGAGAAGACTGGGACACTGATGCATTGTTGGTGGAACTGTGAGCAGATCCAACCATTCTGGAGAGCAATTTGGAGCTATGCTCAAAAAGTTATCAAACTGTGCATACCCTTTGACCCAGCAGTGTTTCAATTGGGCTTATATCCCAAAGAAATCATAAAAGAAGGAAAGGGCCCCACATGTGCAAGAATGTTTGTGGCAGCTCTTTTTGTGGTGGCTAGAAACTGGAAACTGAGTAGATGCCCATCAATTGGAGAGTGGCTGAATAAATTATGGTATATGAATGTTATGGAATATTATTGCTCTGTAAGAAACGACCAAGAGAACGATTTCAGAGAGGCCTGGAGAGACTTGCATGAACTGATGGTCAGTGAGAAGAGCAGTACCAGGAGATCGTTGTACATGGCAACAACAGTACTATATGAGGATCAGTTCTAATGGACATGACTCTCTTCAACAATGAAATGCTTCAAACCAATTACAATTGTGCAGTGAAGGCCATATACACCCAGAGAGAGGGATGTGAAATGGGGACCACAACATAACATTTTCATGTTCTCTATTGATGTTTGCTTGCATTGTATTTCCTTTATCGGATTATTCTCTTATAGATACAATTTCTCCTGAACAAAAAAATGATGTGTGGCAATAACTATACATATATTCGATTTAAGTATTCTAACAATTATCATGTAGTGGATATCCTGCTATCTAGGGGAGGGGTGGGGAGTAGGGGGGAAAAATTTGTAACAGAAAGCTTTGTAAGGGTTAATGTTTAGGAATTACCCATACATATGTTTTGCAAATAAAAACTATTAATAATAAAAAATAAAAAATAAAATAAAAAGAAAGAAACAACCAGCAGGATGATTTCAGAGAGGTCTGGAGAGACTTGCATGAACTGATCCTGAGTGAAATGAGCAGAAGCAGGAAATCATTATACACAGCAACAAGAAGACTATATGATGATCAATTCTGATGGACATAGCTCTCTTCAACAATGAAATGTTTCAAACCAGTTCCAAATGTTTAGTGAAGAAAGCCATATACACCCAGAGAGAGGGATATGAAATGTGGACCACAACATAACATTTTCATACTCTCTATTGATGTTTGCTTTCATTGTGTTTCCTTTCTCAGATTTTTTTTTCTTGTAGATAAGATTTTTCTTGCACAACAATAAGTGTGGAAATACATATACATATATTTGATTTGTCAAGTATTTTAATATAACTAACATGTAGTGGACTTCCTGCCACCTAGGGGAGGGTTGGGGACTACGGGGGGAATTTGTAACAGAAAGCTTTGTAAGGGTCAATGTTGAAGAATTACTCATACATATGTTTTGCAAATAAAAAGCTTTAATAAATTAAAAAAACACTATGTGCAACAAACTATGCAAGGCACTGAAAATATAAAAACAAAAAAATTTTTTTCTAACATCAAGCGTTTTCTTACATTCCACTAAAAGGATAATATAAATAAACAGAAAGGTATAGGCATAATATTAGGAGTAGAGGGGCAGCTAGGTGGCGCAGTGGTTAGAGCACCAGCCCTGAAGTCAGGAGGACCTGAGTTCAAATCTGGTTTCAGACACTTCCTAGCTGTGTGGCCCTGGGCAAGTCACTTAACCCCAATTGCCTCAGCAAAAAGCAAAAAAAAAAAAAAAAGAGTAGAGGAAAATACTAATTAGAACATCTTCCTCCCGAATTGGACTTATTAACTGTTTTCTATACTGTTTATGTAGTTTCCTTACTATGCATTAAAAAAAGGCAATGTCCCATTCACTTTTCAAAATTCTTACCTGAGAACCTTTCATAATCACCCCAGTTGGTGACATTTTTCTCTCTTTAAATTTTCCAAGACGTTTTTTGGGGTCTTACCTTTCTCCAACTTTGTTCCTAACCTTGGCATCACCCCTAACTCCTTATTCTTGCTCACTCTACATTTCCAAATCTCTTGCCAAATCTTGTAATTTCTATCTTCAAAACATTACTCATCCAGCCCTGAAGTCAGGAGGACCTGAGTTCAAATTTGGTCTCAGACACTTAACATTCCCTAGCTCTGTGACCCTGGGCAAGTAACTTAACCCCAATTGCCTCAGCAAAACTTCAAACAATTGCCTCAGCCAAAAAAAAAAAAAAAAAAAAATTACTCATACACATCCCTTTCCCTCCTCTCTCTCACAGTTATCAAGTCTTCTACATTTCATATCATATCAAGTCTTCTACATTTCTCACATAGACTATTGCAATAGTACTTGATTTTTCCTGATCTAGATCTCAACACAGCTGCCAGTATATTTTCTAAAGCATAAATCTAACCATGTCTCCTTCCTACTCAAAGAACTCTAAGGGATTCCAGGATAAAATGTAAACTCCTTTGTTGGGCATTTATAATTTATATATATATATATATATATAGAAAAGTTTGAAGATTTTATGATTAATGATTTATGATTAAATAAAATAACTACAATAATAAAAAAAGCCCCTCAGTGACAGGGACTGTTTTTTGTCTGTGTTCCCCCAGAACTTTAGCAGTGTCCACAGAATAATGCTTCATAAATACTCAAACTAGATGACTATACATGTCTCATGCATTTCCACAGAAAAGGAAAGAATATAAAGCTACATGAGGACAGGTACTTTTTTTAAAACCTTTATACTTTAGTGCCTAGAAGTATCCTACATAGCTAGGTACTAAATATTTAGTTTGGCAAAAACACACAAAAAGATTTATTTTTTTGCTTTTTATATTCTAAAACCTTTCAATAGTTTCTTGTAAGTCTAGATGCCTTAACTTTACAAAAAACATTTTATTAATTTGTTATTAGGACAGTAATAAGTTGCAAGTAGAGTTGAACTCTGATATAAAGATTCAAGAACCACAAAAAATACAAAAAAGGAAAATGACAATTTTTTATAAGGGCAATAAGAAGACAGCACACAAATAATGCTCCTGGTGGAGCTATGAAGAGCCTCAACCATCCTTTAAAGTAATTTGGATTCATATTGCCAAAGTCACTAAAACTGCAAATCCTTTGATACAGCCATATTATAACTAAGCATAAACTCAAAGAGATCAAAGAAAAAAGGGGAAAGAACCGGGTTTTTTGTTGTTGTTGTTTGTTTTTTGTTTGGATTTTTTTTTTTTATCATAAGAACTGGAAACAAGCTGGGTGCCTATCAATAGATGGACAAATTATAACATACAAAATACATTATTGTGCTGCATGAAATTATAAAAGAAGTGGTTTCAAAGACACCTAGGAAGAATTGTATAAGCTGATGAAGAGTGAAAAAAATCAGAACAATTTATACAATACAATGTAATAATCATTATTCCAAACTAACAAAACCAAATGAGACATGCATTTTCATAACTAGCCAATTATGTGGCTCTGTCTTGAAAACTAGTATAGTACAATCTAGACATAATTCTTTTACTCTTTTTTAATATGAAAGTGTTCATATCTGTAAAATTCATAATAAAATTTTACAAAAATTCAAAAATTTTAATTTTACAAATCACAAAAAGGAAATTAAGACAAAGATTCAATTATTTCCTCATATTGTCTTGCATCACTTCAATCAATTTCTCAATACTCCAAGAAACTTTTTATAAGAGTATAAATCATACAACAGGCCCAGATACACACTGGTACAAAGAAAATTTCTTATTAAGTGTTCCCAATACTGAAAAATAAAATCACATATCTAGGACCCCCCCCCCAAAAATGTAAAGTGACTTTCAGCAATACAATGGAGTAAGTGATCATGAGTAAGATTCCCTTGTGCCACTTCAAACAAAGTGGTGGTTGGATGGAAAGGAGAGTGACAATTAAAGATCTTAAGATCTAGGTACTTAAAGAAGGATAAAATAAATAAATAAAACCACAGTCCCAAGTACAAGCAGGAAAAAGCATGAGTAGGCAGTAAGATGGAGATATGTTGCAAAGTAAGATCAATTTTATATGCTTTCAGTATAGACAGAGATCAGGATGATATTAAAGAGATTGCCAGTTCCTCCTATTTCTTTTTAAATTAAATATAAAATAAAATAAACATTTCCATATACAAAGTAGAATAGGAGAAGATTGTGCATCAAATCGCAAATCTCCATTATGTGTAACTTGTTTTTTCTTTTTAAGTAAATTCAAGATGTAATTTTCCAACTTGTCCTGCTTACCTAAAAATGATTTTATCCTTTTCTCACTGGGAGAGAGAAAGGGGAAGAGGAAAACAGGAAATTCCATCACTCAAATCCATCCTCTCTACCTAATTAAAAAAGGTAGGAGACAGTTAGATAGGCAGTGGATAAAGTACTGGATAAAACACTTAATCCCAACTGGCTTGCAGGAGTGGGAGTGTTCTGGGTATATATGTAACCAACATAATGTAATCCACAAACAGGTATAGATAGTAGTAACAGGTATTAATATTGTATCCACTATACATAAGGCACTGTGCTAAGCACTAAAATATTATTCATTTTTATCCTCACAACAATGTTGGAAGAAGTGCTATTTATACCTTTTACAATTGAGGAAACTAGGCAACTTGTTTCACAAGTTATTTGTCACAAACCTACAAAAATGACTAAGACTGGATTTGAACTCGGGTTTTCCTGATCCAGTGCTCTGCCCATTGCACCACCAAGCTGCCTCATCTAGATCTGAAGAACATCACATTCTGGAATTAATTCTTCACTGTACTAAGATGCCTTCCATGACCCACTGGCAAACACCTGTATTGAGCATATGTTCCCATTTTATTCTCTATGGAAGATGAAGTCTTTCAGATGCTCCTAGTATGACATCATACTGATAGTATCAAACCTTGAAATAAATACTACAAAGTCTCCTGGACAAAATATGTAATTACTCAAGTTAGTTCCCACAACACAAATCAAGTGGATAAAGAATATCTATTATCAAGGCCCATATTTTTTAATAGTGGCAAGTTCTGAGATATTACATTCATCAAGTCCTAGGATATATACATACTACATTCTACAAGGAATTTAAAACGTTCTCTCACAGAAGTTCTCACATGGAGAACTACATGGCATTTATGAGAAAACTACATAAAGAATAGCTACAATAAAGGATCTCACCAAAGAAATGTATAATCAAAAAAGATGGACTGATTAATCACATGGCAAAATTTAGAAAAATTCCATGGACACAGCTTATATGTGCCATTAGCATCTTGTACACTATCAAATCTTAAATTCTTAAATATTGGGTAGATGCCCTGTGATGAATTGACAAGGGTCAAAAGGGGTGAGCAAACACATGATCTAAAAAACATATACAATAATAAATTCATTTGAATATCTGAGTTTTCTGCTGATAATTTTGGCTGTGAATCATGGAATACCATTATATCCATGGAATTAAAATTATAGGGTCCCTCAAAAATCAATAAAGACCCACAGTTGGCATAAATAGGCTGCACCACATTATAAACTTTGAACTGTGAACATGTGCAGTGGAAAAAGATGTTATTACTGGAAACAGTGGTAGACTAATCATATAATGAAAGTAAGGTATAAATGATAGAATTGCTGTATACATGCAACGGTATTCATGTAATAAGATTAAAAAAAAAAAAGGCTCCTAGCAAAATCTTCAGAACCCCAGTGAAAGATTTATGGGATAACATGGTCAAGTTTCACAGAAAGAAAAAGCATGCATGAGTTGCAATCTCTACCAATGAAAGGAATACTTACTTCAACATTTATGAAAGTAATATTCACTTTAATAAGAATATGGGCTCCTTGAAATATATATTGCTTCAGTTTTAATAGCTATGCTTTATAAGCAATCAATCTAGCTATTTAAATAGAAAAATGGCACGTTACTATTTCTTAATTCCATACTGCTCATTTTCCTATCTTTACATTTATTTAACAGTAGCACATTAATCCCCATTGCTACAATTACTCCCCATCCCCATCTGCCTTTTGAAATCTCTCTTATTTTTAAAAATTATCACAGCTGCCACTATTTCCATGAAACCATCCCAATCCACTCCCAGAAAAAAAAAAATTCTCTCCATTCCCTAATTTTTATCTCTTGTCATTTATATTTTGATCTGTATTAATTAGTTTTCTATACACATCTTATTCCATTATACTGACACTATGAGAACAGAATTTCATCTCTTTCCCACATTTTCATCTAAAGATCTTACAAAGTAGGTCCAGAATACTGAATTAAAGGTTCTAAGCCTAAAGGAGAAACTATCCCAGGAACAGAAGTAAGGGAATAATAAGTAGTTTTCCCCACACAACAGAATTTAGGGAAAGGGCTTCAAAGAGAAGCTGATAAGCTTAGAAAATTATATGCCTGCATAACAAAAGCAGCACCTGACCTTGATATATAGAAAAGAGGAATATATAGCATTAAATCATTCTCTAAACCCAAATGATTACTGCAGAATAAAAAGTTGTTATTCTGAAATCTATAAGCAAACAGTACTTGGGCTCTATCTCCATGAGTCCCATCATAAGAACTGTTTGTTTCTTCTCTCTTACATGAGGTGGAGGGTGGTATGGAGAACAACTAACTTATTGCTTAGAACAATTACTAAATATTAATATAGGCTGAATTTCTTTTATTTGCTCAAAATTTCCCTGGGTCCCATATAAAATGGGGGCAATTCCATGCCCCCACAATATTTGCAGATTTATAATCAAAAGTACTTTTTGGCCAACAAAATTTGAAAAATTTTGGTTACAGCTATATAAAGACTAAGAATATAAGAAGTCACTGAAAAAAAAATACACCTTTTACATGTTAAAGCACACTTTTTAGACATTCTTACTGACTACATGACAATAAATCACAATATCATATGGTACGTTAAAAGTTGATTTAACCATTGCTTTTACTTTTCAGATAACTTCACTCTCTTTTCCTAGAAAGAGGATGTTGACGTTTATAAAACACTTTAAAGTTTAAAAAGAGCTTTGTCTGGGGACTTGATAAGGTTAAGTGACTTAGGAAAGTCAAAGTACAAATCAGAAATTGAATCTAGATCTTCTAACTCCACATTCAACATTCCCTCCATTATATCTTTACTAAAGGTATTTACCAAAGGAAGGGCTAGATCACTAAAAAAAAAACTTTTAAAAGGTGAACTTCTGACAAGTACTTAATGACATTTTCAAAGCTAATTACAGAACAGTGAATTTTCAACTCAAGTATTATACAACACTGGATAAAAAACTTGATTGTAACAGAATATTTGTGCTAAATAATTCAGCCCTAACCTGGTATAAAATCAGTATCCTTAAAATGTAAAACATTAAAGCAGTAACAAGAAAATAGCTTAAAATCTTATCAAACTTCTTTTCAAGGATGTTCAGTCTAGAAAAGAACTCTATATAATCCACCTCCACATTAAAAACAGAAAACATTTTGCATAAACTTTTTTTGCAAAAATATTTGCTCAATGTTTCACTATTCCTCCCACAAAACATCATATTTTAGCCTTCACTTATGATAAAAATATTAACATTTAAACTTATTCATAAAAAATGAGAATTCACAAAATTTCTAACTTCGAAGGTTCTAATTTTTAGTCTTCTAATAAATTTTGTTGAACAAAAGAAAAGGGCTTTCTTTTTTTTAACCCTTAAGTGTTGACAGAGGCAGGAGGAAAAAAAAAATGCAGACTATTTTCTTTAATTGCACATTGGATGGCACGAATTGTCATTTCCCACTTTAAAGTAGAAATTTTCAGCATGTTTCAAAGAGTTTAATGTAGGGGCAGCTAGGTGGTGCAGTGGATAGAGCAGCAGTCCTGAAGTCAGGAAGACCTGAGTTCAAATATTATCTCAGACACAACACTTCCTTGCTGTGTGACCGTGGGCAAGTCATTTAACCCCAATTGCCTCAAAAAAAAAAGTTTTTTTTTTAATATAAAGTAAGGAAATGGATTAAAAAAAACCCTATTAAAACATCCTAAGTACTGTTTATTCATTTCTTTCCTCTTATGTGGGAAAGCAAGTGGAATGAAGAACAATTCTGCTCCCCTTAAGAAGCTCACAAAGTAGAATCTGGAATCCTGGGCTTGCACACTTACTCCCTCATCTCTCTAAAAAATCAGGGCTGAATTTCAACATTATTAACATGTAGTGGACTTCCTGCCATCTAGGGGAGGGGAGGAGACTGGGGGTAAAATTTGTAATGGAAAGCTTTGTAAAGATCAATGTTGGGGAACTACCCATACATATGTTATACAAATAAAAAGCTTTAATTAAAAAAAAATAAAATAAAAAAATCAGGGCTGATCCATGATAACAAGATTTAAAACTGAAAGGACCTTAAAGAGTATCTAGTCAAATCCCCTTATCTACAAAATGAAGAAAATGTGGCCCAGAGTGGTTAAATCACTTCTCAAGATCACATAGGTATTTTCCAGGATTTCTTCAGATACAGGACAAAACAAAGACAGAAATTAGTTCTGCTCTACAGTAAGCCTACACAATTTAGTGTCATCCCTCGGTCACCATACCTAATCTAAGAGATTTTTGGGAGAGAATACTACAGCATAGGATCATTCCCAAGTAAATCTTAAATTGAACATGAAAATACTTAATTTGTGTATTCAAAGCTTCCTCTGTCAAGTCCTGAACTTCCACAGCAGCCCCAAATTTCCCCAAGGCCACTATAAAGTGAAGAATATTCATCTATCTAGAATTATAATTCAAATTTTGTATTGGAACCAAGTGTAAAAAGGTTTCTATCTTATGGTCTCTAGGAGTAGTGCTTAGGATTTTAATTCCCATAATTGCTGCTAGTAACTTCAACCAGTCTCTTTTTTTTTTTTTCCAAAAGTAAACCTAATGAATCGATTAAACTATCCCACCTCTGAAGCTTACCTTACCTGACTTGCCCAAGATTAGCCTGGTTATCTCCCTGGGATATTTCCTCATCTGTAAAATGAAGTCTAGATGGTTTCTAAGGGGCCTTCCAACACTACAACTTTTTTTCTTTTTTTTCTGAAAAACTTGAATGCTACGTTTTCATATTCCCTGCATTTATCAGTGCCTGGCACACAGTAGGTGCTTAATAATGTAATTTAGTGACAACAATCTTCCATTTCCTCACCATCCATCTTCTCCTCAAATATCTGTGGTATGGCTTTCACCACCAATGTCACTACTTGAAACTGTTGTCTTACTTCCTGCCATCTAGGGGAGGGGTGGGGACTGGGGGGGGGAAAGTTTGTAACGGAATGCTTTGTAAGAGTCAATGTTGAAAAATTACCCATACATATGTTTTGCAAATAAAAAGCTTTAATAAAGGGAAAAAAAAAAAGAAAAAGAAACTATTGTCTTAAACATTATTCAATAGCCAAATTGGACTGCTTTCATTTTCACCACCAGTGGCAATCAATATGGTTGACCACAACTTGACCCTGATTTTCAGGTGCACATCATTTATCCCCAAGGGAATTCCATTCTCCTACAAACATTTCTGTAACTGATTAAAACTGTAACATTGACATTTGTAATTATATTTTATCTTCCTTTTTGTTTCTTGAATATTATGGGGGGAAACTGGAAACTAAATGGATGCCCATCAATTGGAGAATGGCTGAATAAATTATGGTATATGAATGTTATGGAATATTATTGTTCTATAAGAAACGACCAGCAGGATGATTTCAGAGAAGCCTGGAGAGACTTGCATGAACTGATGCTAAGCAAAATGAGCAGAACCAGGAGATCATTATTCACGGCAACAACAATACTATATGATGATCAATTCTGATGGACATGGCTCTCTTCAACAATGAAATGTTTCAAACTAGTTCCAATTGTTGAGTGAAGTAAGCCATATACACCCAGAGAGAGGGATATGAAATGTGGTCCACAACATAACACTTTCATGCTCTCTATTGATGTTTGCTTGCATTGTGTTTTCTTTCTGATTTTTTTTCCCACACAGATATGATTTTTATGATTTTTCTTGCACAACAATGATAAGTGTGAAAATATGTATAAATATATTTGATTTGTCAAGTATTTTAACATAATTAACATGTAGTGAATTTCCTGCCACCTAGGGGAGGGGTGGGGACTAGGGGGGAAAAAATTTGTAACAGAAAGCTTTGTAAAAGTCAATATTGAAGAATTACCCATACATATGTTTTGCAAATAAAAAGCTTTAATTTAAAGAAAAGAATATTATGGGGGGAGATAAGCATTTATTAAGGGCCTACTTTGTGCTAAACACTTTACAAATACTATATTTGATCCTTTAGGGACAGAGGGATTATCAATAAACCAAGAAAATCCTGCCATTTGGATTTATCTCTAAACTAGGGGTCTTAACCTGGGGTCTATTAACTTTTTTAAAAAACATTTTTTGATAACTGCATTTCAATAGCCAAGTCAACACAAATTTATTAAATGCCTACCTACTCTGTACCAGGCACTTGTGAAAAGTGCTGGAGATAACAAAAAAGTGAAAAACAGTCTCTGCTTTTAAGAAGATAATTTAGTGACAGAAGACATGCAAATAGCTATGTATGAGAAAGAGATAGAGAATATAAATTGAAGACAAACACATAAAGACATGAACTAGCATTAAGAGGAAATCCACAAAAGCTTCTTGCAGAAGATGAGATTTTAGTTTGAGACTTAGAAAAAAAAGAAAACAGCAACACAGCAAGACAGGAAGCAGAGACAAAGAGGAGAGAATTCCAAGTATGGAACCAGTATAATCCTTGTTAATTCTTTATGTATTCAAAATGTCATTCTGAAAAGGGATCCTCGGATTTCACCAGTTTTGTAAAGTGGTCTCTAACAATAAAAAGGATAAGAATCAATCTCTGCACCAAGTAGAAAATCTTGAATTTAAATAATTTGTTGTTTCTGACAGCCCTGTGCCAAACAGATAACCTTCCCCCCCACACACACAAATCCAAAGGCCTTTTAATATTAAATTAAAAGTAGAAGCAACTCTCTATATTTCCAGTTTCTACTACCAAATCTCATTTATGAATGCCTACAACATATTTTCTTTAGGCAAACCAATGAACTCATACAATTATCTTATTTTGCATGAGGAAACCATACCACAGACATTAAGTGACTTTGCTAGAGTATGA
The DNA here is from genome assembly GCA_023553655.1 of Myrmecobius fasciatus. Classification (NCBI taxonomy): domain Eukaryota; kingdom Metazoa; phylum Chordata; class Mammalia; order Dasyuromorphia; family Myrmecobiidae; genus Myrmecobius; species Myrmecobius fasciatus. Next base: position 73,999 of record JAJPUD010002513.1, read on the forward strand.
GGTAGGATTGCGTTTTCTAAAACTGCTACCTTCTCTCACCATTTCCTAATTTCCTTAAAGGAATCCAAAAATCATTGTAATTATATGTAGTATCTCAAGAAGTACAAAACAAGATGCTAGAGTAAAGCACAATTACATTCTGAGACTAAAAATTATTCCCTCCTCCAAAAAGACCATTAATAAGTATACATACCTTCATACAATATACATCCTCTATCTTCAACAATTTTTACATTATATCCATAAGCACAAATTTACCAGTATTTATACACTGGGATTTACCCACTGGGATCAAAAACCTAAAATTCTTGTAAGCTCCATGATATTGAATATAAAACTATGTATTATGTGACTAATTACTAGAACTGAATTAAACCATTTTACCCCAAAAAGAATTAACATAGTATGAGAATCAAATGTAAGCAAATTAAATAGGCCTAATTTTATAAATTTATCAATGAATTTGTATAAACAAAATAAATTCCAGGTGACTGATTTTTAGTCTAAGCAATAAAGAGTTTCAATTAATTTTGCCAACTTGTTTATGTACTTTTACGGTAATTTCCTTTTCAAACAGCATTTATTAAGCTGAACTGTGCTTAAGTACTGGGAATACAAAGACAAAACTCAACAAAGTTAATTGAAACTCTTTTAAAAAACAAAATACTAAAATATCCTAAACAAGACCATGTCTCTCTTCTCCAACAATGCTTCATTGGGATATCAGTGCAGTTACATTTTGACTTAGGGATCCCACTTGTAAGTGCAAAGACATAAAAGGAGGGGTCAGCATTAGGTTCACAGGACAAAATAGTCAATGACTATAGTAATATAGTGTTTGATAAACCCAAAGACCCCAGGCTTTTGGGATAAAAACTCACCATTTGACAAAAACTATTGGGAAAATTGGAAATGAGTATGGAAGAAACTAGGTATTGACCCACACTTAACACCGTATACCAAGATAAGGTCAAAATGGATTCATGATCTAGACATAAAGAATGATATTATAAACAAATTAGAACAATGTAGGATGGTTTACCTCTCAGAACTGTGGAGAAGGAAAGAATTTGTGACCAAAGAAGAACTACAGGACATCAATCACAATATAGATAATTTTGACAATATTAAGTTAAAAAGTTTTTGTACAAACAAACCAATGCAGTCAAGATTAGGAGGGAAGAAATAAATTGGGAAATCATCTTCACATTTAAGGGTTCTGATAAAGGTCTTATCTCTAAAATATACAGAGAATTGTGTCATATTTATAAGAATTCAAGCCATTCTTCAATCTATAAATGGTCAAAGGATACGAACAGACAATTTTCAGATGATGAAATTAAAACTATTTCCAGTTATATGAAAAGGTGCTCCAAATCACTATTGATCAGAGAAATGCAAATTAAGACAACTCTGAGATACCACTACACACCTGTCAGATTGGCTAAGATGACAGGAAAAGATAATGACAAATGTTGGAAGAGATGTGGGAAAACTGGGACACTGATACATTGCTGGTGGAACTGTAAATGTATCCAACCATCCTGGAGAGCAATCTGGAACTGTGCTCAGAGTTATCAAACTGTGCATACCCTTTGACCTAGCAGTGTTTCTAATGGGCTTATATCCCAAAGAGATCTTAAAGGAAGGAGAGAGACCCACATATGCAAGAATGTTTGTGGCAGCCCTTTTTGTAGTGGCTGGAAACTGAATGAATGCCCATCAATTGGAGAATGGCTGAATAAATTATGGTATATGAATGTTATGGAATATTATTGTTCTGTAAGAAATGACCAACAAGATGATTTCAGAGAGACCTACATGAACTGATGCTAAGTGAAATAAGCAGAACCAGGAGATCATTATACATGGCAACAACAGTACTATATGATGATCAATTCTGATGGACATGGTTCTCTTCAACAATGAGGTGATTCAAACCAGTTCCTATTGTTCAGCAATGAAGATAGTCATACATCCAGAGAGAAGCCTGTGGGAACTGAGTGTAGACCACAACACAGCATTTTAACACTTTCTATGAATATTTGCTTGCATTTCATTTTCCTTCTTAGGTTGTTGTTTTTTTCCTCCCTCTTTCTAGATCTGATTTTTCTTGTGCACTAAGATAACTGTATAGATATGTATACATATATTGGATTTGTCATATAATAACATATTTAACATGTATTAGACTACCTGTCATCTAGGAGTGGGGGTGGGAGGAAGGAGGGGGAAAATTTGGAACAAAAAAATTTTTCAAAGGTCAACATAGAAAAATCATTCTTATGTTCTGCAAATAAAAAGCTTTATTAAAACAAACAAACAAAAAAAAAAAAAAAAAAACAGGGGTCAGCAAACTGCAGTTGGCCTGGGGTCAAATGTGGCA
>JAJPUD010002513.1:82191-97106 GCA_023553655.1 Myrmecobius fasciatus
CCCAGAGTGAGGACAGTGGGAACTAAATGTGATTCACAACATAGCATTTTCATTCATTCTGCTGTTGTTTGCTTGCATTTTATTTTGCTTCACTTTTTTTTTAAACCGGCTTGATTTGATTTTTGTTGTGCAGCATGCTAATTGTCGAAGTATGTATGCATAAAAAAAAAAAAAAAAAGTTTTACCTAAGGGGCAGCAGGTGGTGCAGTGCATAGAGCACCAGCCCTGAAGTCAGGAGGACCCAAGTTCAAATCTGACCTCAAGACACATAACATTTCTTATCTGTGTGACCCTGGGCAAGTCACTTAACCCCAATTGCCTCAGCAGAAAAAAGAAAAATACTATGCTAAACACCAGAAATAGACAAATTGGGGAGTAATCTCAGAGGGAATGCATTAAAAAGACAAGGAAAGGCTTCTTATAGGTAAGATTTTAACTGAGACTTGAAGAAGGAAATAAGAACTGGGGGCAGAAAGCAGGAGGGACAATCGGTGAAAATTCTTAGAGTCAGCAGATGGGAGCAGAGACTAGTTTTTGCTTTCTTTTAGTCTTAACACTTAGCAACGTGCTTAATAAATGTTTGATTTAACATGAATGCGTAAATGGAAACACTAAAAAAAGGCCAATGAACTCAGATTAACTACAACAATCTATATTCTCACAAAATACAACATATTCCTTCTCTCCCTCGAAGTATATGGAATGTGGCTTACACTACTGCTAAATTGGTCAATTCTGCTTATGCTTTTCTTGGTAACAAGGAAGGGTCAATGGGAAAGAGATATATTAGGATAACAATAATGTAAAAAGGGTAATAAAATTTTTTTTTGTTAATATTATATAACATAGCAATGTGGAAACTTCCAGTCTGCACTTGAGTTCTGCCCCAGAATACTACTCTAATCACCAACTACAATCCCCAGAATAATTTCACCACAATGGACTTTCTTGATTATTCTACTCAGATAACAATTCTTTTAAGTTTATAAAGTAGTTAAGAGCTATAAATATGCATGTTTCAAAGGAAAAATTAAGAATTAATAGTACTATGACATGTATTTAAAGAACAAAAGTTTGGCCAAAAAGTAGTTTAATAGGAATTCGGAATCATTCATCAGAAAATTCATCATTCTCCCTAACATTCTGAGTACTAGAGACCATCTAATTCAACTCCTTTATTTTACAGATGAGAAAAACTCAGAAAACTTAAATGATTTGTCTATGGTTCCACAGTTATTTAAGAGTCAGAAGTTAAACTTCTTTGAAAGTCTTTCCTCTCTCCCACCATTAGCTCAACTGGCCAAAACAGAGATCCTGAGTATATTTTAAAATATATTCAGTAACATATTCCCTGTATGTAACTTCAATTGGGTGAGCTGAACCTTTTATATTATATTAAAGAATTATAATATAACCTTTTAATTAGAAAAGAACCCATTAAATTAAGTTGCTACTTTGTCTTACTTTCATGTTGCCTGTCCGACTCTCTCTATTCCAATTTGCCAATGTTCATAAAGCCTAATTTGTCAATGTTCATAAAGGGGGAGGGGGGAAAACTTCATTTTGATATAATTAAACTTTAGCCTATATTACAGAATACATAATCACCACAGGCAGAAATAGTAACAATTTATAAATTTATGCATTGTTTCATCTTATTCCCAGAACACTAAAGATTTTTTTAGAAGAACATAACTTCTACCAAAAGTATTTGTAGGTGCTACAATTTTGACTACAAATTAATCCAATTTTGCTTTGTTTTAGAATGCAAGCTCCTTTAGGGCAGGAAATATTTTGTTCCTCTCCACAAAAGTCTTCCTAAAAAAGTTATAGAAAACCAAGTTCTATTTTAAATGGCTTTAAAGAGTCCAAGGATTCTGTCAAGAAATCCCTTTGTAATGAAAACCGTAATTTATAAAAGTCCATAAAAAATGTGGGCTGTATTTGAAAGATACATATTATACATGCAGCACTATCGTTAAGTATGTGAAAAAATAAATTTAATAATAAGGAAGCATCACCTTGGTTTATATGCTCTCCATGTATACAGATTCTTAAAACAAACAACAAATAGGTTCTCCTTCATTAAAATGTTTAAGCAAAGAGAGGAGGGACCACTAATCCAGAATGTTGGAGAAGGACTTCTCTTCAGGCACAAATTAGAATAGATATCCATGATGTCATTTCCAACTCTTGAGGTTCTCTAATCTTATTAATACACAATGCTGCTTATATGCACAGTAAACTTTGGTACAGATTCCTTGGTAATTTAGGCAGTTTCTAGAACCTATTAAGTTGCTTGCATATATTTATTAACAAATATTGCTTTTTCACTTAGATTTATCAATGCTTCTGGAAAATGATTAGATAAAATGAAATGCTTCTCTACTAAAATATTACATTGGAAGCTGAATGGCATAATATATAGAATCCAGAAGAGACTTGAATTCAAGTCAGATTCAAATCCACTAGCTGTGTAAACCTGGCAAGTCTGTAGCTGACTGACCTATATGTCTCAATTCCCTTAAATGTAAAATGACAATGATAATAACAGTACTTACTCCCCAGAATTGTGAGATTCAAATAAAATGTGTAAAGTTCTTAGCACAGTTCCTGCACATAATAACAATGTCTACTTCCTTCCTTTTGGGAATATTATTCCTGTTTCAATCAATAAATATAAAGCATCTACTCTTTGCTAGGCAATATGCTAAGTCTGCTGAAGAAACAGAATAAAAAGCAGTGCCTGCTCTCAAAGGGCTTACAGTCTAATAGGAGAGGCAACATGCAAACTATGTACAATCAAGCTATAAAGAAGCTAATTTTAAATAATCATAATTGGAAGACACTAGGGCTTCCTTTTCCTGTAAAAGGTGGGTAGAATGACATTGGGAATAGAGCCAACTTATCCTTACCCGTAGAATGAGGACCACCTGGGTTAATTACTATGTAATTGGAACAAGTTACTTAGCTTCTCAAGTCCCTAGGTAACTCTCAAACCATAAATTACAGAATAGTTGTAAACTTGAATTCATCAATAGCTCACCAGATAAAACTGCAGAACCAAACAATTATATGTGTGTACATTTAAATATATACACACATATGTAAATAAAAATTCCAATGTATATACAATCCACCATGTTCTTTAAATTAAGTGTTTTCATATTACACTTACATTTAAGTGTAATTTTATTTTTATTACATTTTTACATATTAATACCTACCTCCCAGGATTATGTGGATAAAAAGAGCTATTATGTAAAGAACTTTTCAAGCCTTAAAGCACTATATAAATTCTAGCTATTATACCTATTTTTACATCATCTGTCAGACTGTTTAAGTTACACAAGAAAAGGCAATTTATCTAAACTCTGTATCTCTCCAATGCTCTGAGGACAGAAGATTAAGAATGTTTACTGAACGAATTCTTGAAAGCAAGTTCCCCAATCATAAACAGAAAAGACCCCTTTTCCACTGTAATGAATCCTTCATTTGCCAAACACCTGTTCTGCATAATTCCATAATATAGCCTACTCCATTTTTCAAATTCCAAGAAAATGAAATTCCATAGCAAGCTTTAGCAATGAATTTTTCCATCCTGTAACTCCTAGGATCACAATTATTTTCTAACATCTAATCAAAAATCCTTTTTACTACAACTTAAACCTACTTCCTTTATTACAAAATTACCATATTTTCACAAATCTATATTATCGTATTGTATGCCTTCTAGAAAAAGCAGGTTAACACTACAGCTTTTTTCACTAAATGACACCTGTCCTACTTTGCTTATAATTAGTTTGGCTAAAAGTTGCAAAGTGAAGTAATCCTTAATTTTAGGCAAATGGACTTTCATCTTCGATGTATACTTGCTAGAGTCTATTTAAATAATTTTTTAAATCACAATTACAATAAATTGTCAAATATCAGCATCATACACCCCATAAGTCTTAGCTTCTCCAATCAAAGTACTTCCCTAATATACTACCCAATGAAATTTTTTAAATGTTGATTTATAGATTCTAGTTTATATACTTACGACGTATTAAACATCGAATACACATTTGCAGTTGTTTATCAAAAATTTGTTCAACTAAAACAGATACAATCCTAGTTCATTAAGACAGCATGTGCTAGGCTTCATATATGAGATAAATACAATTTTTAAAAAAATTCCACTTTCAAAATTACTTTTAAAGTAAATCTAATCAATGATAAATATCCTTCCATTATGTCACGGGGTGGGGGACAATTAAAATGTCCTGTGGGCTCTAAAGAAATACATGCTAACAATTGAGAGATTAGGGCATTCGGATTATGGCCCGGGATAAAAATAAATGCCCCCTTCCAACTGTCTCAAACTTCTAGCCGAGAAAAGATCAGAGGGCAGGGCTATCTTGGACTTTAAACTAAAAGGCCAAATCTTTCTAGTACAGCAACCCATTCATTCATAGGACCTTTTCTAGAATAAAGAAAGGATTGCATTCTCTGCACCGCACAATACAAAGCACAGGATTAAGAAAGGGAATGAACGTCCCACTTTACAGGGATGTTTGGGACGTCTGAAAGAAGAGAGCAAGATGACCACAGCCCCAGAAGGAGAGAAATAGTGGGAGCGTCGGAGGGTGCTAAGTGGAAGGAGGGAGGGGACAGCTCGGTAGCTCATGGTACAAGACTCAGCTGACCTCCGCCATGTTGGCCACAAACACCGGCCCCATCACAACAAAGCCCCGCACGAGGGAGCCCAGCAGAGGCCGGCCGGCACCTCCCCCTCAGCCGAGGCCCGCCTCTCCGGGCGCCCGAGCCGAGGTAAAGCATTTCTCAGTTCTCCTTCACTCGGGGCCGTTAGGGCTCTTAGAGCCATCCTCCCTCCCCAACTCCCAACCCAAGTCTGCTCAGGTCCCGGGCGCCAAGGAAAGCCCCCGGTGAGAGGGGAAACCCGACCCCGGGGGCGGGGCGGGGCCGGCCTCCACAGGGCCGCGAGGCCCAGGCTTGCTCCCCCTTAGAGGCCGGAGACAAAGGCAGGCCAGGGGCCGTAGACTGACCGCGGGGGCGGCTGCGCCGCGCCGGGCAAGGCCTGCCCTCCCTTCCTTCCTTCCTTCCTCCCTCCCTCCGCGGCGAGGCGGCGGTTTCTCCTAGGAGGACCAGGCCGCCGCCATTAGTCGGACCCAAGCCCCGCGCGGCGCCACTTCCCCCCCCCCCACCGAGCACCCCCCCCCCGCTCTGGCTCCCCCGACTCCTCCCTCAGGCTGGGCCGCACTTACCGGTGGGCGGAGAGCGCGACCGGGGCCCCGTTTCTCGCTCCGTCTCAAACGCGCGGCTTCCTCCGTTTTTTCTTCCTCCTCCTCCACCTCACCGCCACTGCCTCCAGCCCCCGCCACCGCCGCTGCCGCCGCCTCCGCCTCCCCCTCACACAGAGGCCGCGGCGCCGCCCGACGGGACACGCTACTGCTGCCGCCGCCGCTGTAGCTGCCGCCTCTCGAGAGCGCGCCCTGCAACCGCCGCCGCCGCGGCTCCTTCTGCTGCCCCAGCCGCCGCCGCTTCGCTCGTGCTCGAGCCTGTCGCGCGTTCCCGCTAAATACCACACACTGCGGCGGCGGCGGCCCTGGAGAGGAAGGCGCAGCCCCGAGAGGAGGGAGCTGAAGAGCGCGCGGCGGGAGGGGGGAGGGAGGTGGAGAAGAGTGCGCAGGCGCAGAAATCCCTGGCTCCGTCTGGGCAGCCCGAGCTTCGGGTCACCACAGGTGGCGGTTAGTATCTCGGCTGCCTCGGTGACCGTTGCTCTCCACACAGGCTCACGTAGACAACAGAGCCTTCCCCGCTTCGGACCAACCGTCTCCCATCAAAGGAGAAGTGACTGCTTCCGTCCCCCCTCCCCCACCCAAAGCCTGTCAGAGGCATCCGCCCATCACCCCACCCTGGGATTCCCACCCCACCCTGGGATTCCCTCCCCACTCACTGCAGATGTGTTCTTGCGAGACGGAAGGGTTTTGTTTTGGGGACTACTCCACGACCCTCCTGTCCCACTTCCCTGTTTTCCCAAGGAGGAGCCCTTGCCACTGCCCTTCCGCCGTCTCTATACTAGCTTTTGTTCACGTCGTTTAATAACCCCTCCCCATTCCTGCTCACCTAAAAAAAAACAAACACCAAAAATTGCGTCGGTTAAAACTGAAGGGAAACCACACCCAAATGTGACTCCCCTTCCCTCCCCTCCCCCCCCCCAGTCGTTGCACCATCGTCAGCTACTTCCAGGGGCCCTAGAGTTTAGTTTGAAAGAAGGTAAGGAGAGCTGGATGCTCTTCTCAGAATCCTCGGATCTCAAAGCTAAACTTGAAGCAATTTTTCCTTTTCAAGTAAAGTATATACAAGATTTCCTCTTTCCCCACCTCCAGTGACTTTTGCAAGTAGGTTCAAGTCTTGTACCTTAGCAAGAGGTACAATCATTTTGTCTCGAGCATTGTGCAGAGACCATCTTTTTATCTTTTTGTGGGAGGTTCATGAAAACGGATATCATGTCCAGAACTACATACCTTTTGTATCTCAGCTTGAAGTATATATCTTTCCTATAATTGGTTGGAACCATATGCCTTTTATATGTGAATTTAGGGTACACATGACAACATAACACATGGCATTCTTGTGCAGTGATTAAGTAAATGTTTATTGAGGACAGGTTCATTCTCTTTCTTTTCCTCCCTTTCTCTCAAAAACTGAGTTTAAAGGGCCTCCTTTGACACATACCTGCTGTGACTCCGGACAAGTCACAGCCTCTTAGTGCCTTTGACAGCTCTCTTAAACTATATAGTAAAAGAGGATCTGTAATCAGTTTAGGGAATTTCCCAAAATCAAAGTACTCTATGCCAATGAAATCAAAGCTCCACTCCTAATGCCTCAATTCAGGAGAAGGATAGATTGGGGTGCAGAGATTAGAATTATTCTGTTTGGTCTCCAGGACAAAACTAGTCCCTGAGAGGCAAAGAAACAAATGTTAGGCTTTTTGTAATCTCACAACCAACAAGCATTCATTGAACACCAGCAAAGTACTAAGGCCTGAAGACACAAAAAGACTAAAAATAAAATAAATTCCTGGATTCCAGATTACTTTCTACATTTGGAAACAACCTTTTCCCTTCAACTCTCAGTGGTACTTGAAGGTTCCCAGTACTTTCACATTGAAAGTGGGAAGATACACATGTTGGTAGATAAACTGGATATACAGCATGAAAATTAATGGTGCAATTAGCTCATTTCATTAATCTTCAAATTAGTATATTGTATCACTATGTTTTGATTTTTGTTCTTAATCCAAAATTCTGTAAACTGTCTTCAGGGACATAATACTTCTTGAGGCTGAAATAGTAATAAATTGTTTTTACCAACACTTTTCTTTCTAGTAATCAAATAGGGTCTGTTTGGCTTTGATTTCTTTGAATTATTTTTTCCCATGGATTTTAAAGGATTAAATCCCAGGATGAGACATTAATCTTTATTTTAAGAAAAGAAATGTTAGAGATATAATTTGCTAATGTCCCTTACATGTCAATAATACAGATTTTTAGTGGAATATTTAGATCTGTGTAATGTTTGTACTCATATGTTCCTTATAGGCAAAGGTTCAGTTTTCAGTGTCACTGATATAATGTCATGTAGTAAGTACTTGAATTAATACTTCAGTACTTTAAGGATCCATACTTTTCCTTGGTATCATGACTCCCTGAACCCATGTGAATCACAATCCTACTTTAGTTATCAGTCTTCACCAAGTTACTGGGACAGAAAAATTCATTATCCTGTGATCTCCCTGAATTAGTCTGGTACTCTGATGACAAGCACATTATGTTACTGGTTATATTTGTAATTTTTCCAGCAGAGTTAGAAACCATATGTATTCTAGGATAGCCTTCAAGAGCCCCCAAGGTCACTTCCATGTTCCAGTGAGATTGTGAGTTTTCTCTGGATGTTAAGTTGATAAGTAAAGAAGATCCCAAAAAGAAGGTACATGGGATAAGAGACACTCAAGATTTTAATTGAATTAATGGTGCTGGTGGGCCAACACTATGAGGTTTGAATTATAGAAAAATGAAAAAATGAGATACAGGCTCTGTCATTATGGATCATTAAAGCTAAATAAAAAAGATGGACATATGGATAATATTTTATATGCAATTAAATATACATACTGTGTTAGACATATGTAGTCTTAACGGTAGAACAAGGAATACAGAATTCAAGTTACTAGAGATAAGAAATTGAATTTTAAAAAGGAACCCTTCTCAAACATCATGGACTTTGAGCTCAGTTTTTGAAGAATATGAAGTATCCTGATCCAAAGCATCTTTGTAAGTAGAAGAGTTTCACTGGAAGCTGTGGGTTGTGATATACTTTTAAAATAATATTCTATTTTTCCTACCCCAAATTCTTCTCTTTTTAAAAACACTGTCCTGCACAAAGAGTGATATTATAAGAAAATTAGAGGAACATAGGATAGTTTACCACTCAGACCTGTAGAGAAGGAAGGAATTTGCGTCGAAAGAAGAACTAGAACTCTTAATTGAACATCAGATAGATAATTTTGACTATATTAAGTTAAAAAGTTTTTGTACAAACAAAACTAATGCAGACAAGATTAGGAGGGAAGCAATAAATTGGAAAATCATTTTACATTAAAGGGTTCAGATAAAGGCCTCATTTCTAAAATATATAGAGAATTGTCTCATAAGAATTCAAGCCACTCTCCAATCCATAAATGGTCAAAAGATATGAACAGACAATTATCAGATGATGAAATTAAAACTATTTCTAGTCTTATGAAAAGGTGCTTCAAATCACTATTGATCAGAGAAATACAAATTAAGACAACTCTGAGATACCACTATACATCTGTCAGATTGGCTAGATGACAGGAAAAGATAATGACAAATGTGGGAAAACTGGGACACTGATACATTGTTGGTGAAACTGTGAGCGGATCCAACCATTCTGGAGAGCAATTTGGAACTATGCTCCAAAAGTTATCAAACTGTGCATACCCTTTGACCCAGCAGTGTTTCTATTGGGCTTATATCCCAAAGAGATCTTAGAGGAGGGAAAGGGACCCACATGTGCAAAAATGTTTGTGGCAGCCCTTTTTGTAGTGGCAAGAAACTGGAAACTGAGTGGATGCCCATCAATTGGAGAATGGCTGAATAAATTATGGTATATAAATGTCATGGAATATTATTGTTCTGTAAGAAACAACAAGAAGGATGATTTCAAAGAGGCCTGGAGAGACTTGCATGAACTGATCCTGAGTGAAATGAGCAGAACCAGGAGATGGCAACAATAAGACTATGTAATGATCAATTCTGAAGGATGTAGTTCTCTTCAATAACGAAATGTTTCAAACCAGTTCCAATTGTTCAGTAATGAAGAAAGCCATATACACCCAGAGAGATGGATATGAATGTGGACTACAACATAACATTTTCATGCTCTCTATTGATGTTTGCTTGCATTATGTTTCCCTTCTCAGATTTTTTTTCTTATAGATCCGATTTTTCTTGCACAGCAAGATAACTGTAAAAATATGTATACACATATTTCATTTGTCAAGTATTTTAACATAATTAACATGTATTAGACTTCCTGCCATCTAGGGGAGGGGTGGGGGATGGGGGGGATCTGTAACAGAAAGCTTTTCAAGGGTCAATGTTGAAAAATTACCCATGCATATGTTTTGCAAATAAAAAGCTTTAATAAAAAAAAAATTTTTTTTAAAAACCACTGTCCTGAAAATAAAAGTAAATATAGTTTGACAATGTGGTGAATCAATTTTAAATGCCCTTCTCTGTTACATAATTGGGCTCTGCCCCATTTATGCCCAGACTTCTACCTCCCATCATTCCACAGTAGTTTGATATTGCAACAGTTGTACTGTCATACACTATTCATTGAACTTCATGGAATTAGTAGCATTTTCAGCTTTAAAATCCTATGATTTCTATGTTCTTAGATTACTCTGCACACACAAAAGTACATACTCTACATATTTACTTCCTATGTAAAGATAATGAAAACTTTTATTCAAATCCTTAAATATTAGAGGATTGTACTAAAAATCAGAAAACCTGGTTTATTTCCATCTCTGCTACTCACTAGCTGTATGAGCTTAGGTAAATCTCTTAAAACTGTATGAATTGAGTTTAGCTCTGATAGCCTATGATTCTATAACTTCCCCAGATAATCAGAACTTTTGTCTGAAATGACTTTTGTCTCATTTTATTATGCTTGATCAACTAGACATAACTCAATTACAAGGTTACAATCTCTTTTTTGACTACAAGTTTATTTATCCTGTCCCCTACATTGATGGTGTTTAATTGGTTGTATGCATTAGAATTTTCTGCTTTATGTATAATCCTTGGATTTTTAGGACACTCTCTAGTCTTTTCCTCCATTTGGCCATAGTTTTTGGATGAGTCACTTGCAGAGTCTAAGGATTTCTAAAGCATTGGTTGATCTATGGGCTGTTGGAGTGGGGGGGGGGAGGGAGAGGAGGGGTTGCTGTACAAAGTCCTATTGTCTATTCAGCTAAAATGGATTAGCAAAATGAAAAATCCCCAAATAATCTTGCCAACCTTGATTAAGCCAATTCAGATGATTATAATTTGTTTCTAGTGTCTTGAACAAACCATAATGTTGCTTTTCTGATACAAAACCAGGTCACAAGATCAGAACCTTTAACTCATCTAATTATAACTAGGCCATTGTCAAGCAATCACTAGGTACTCATTGCTGAAAAAACTTCTGAGGTTTTCTTCCATGTTAAACTATTAGTACCCATTAAGCATTCACTGTAGATGAATAGCTATCCCTGCATGCCTAGCAGTCTCAAGGATAATTTTTCAGCTAGCCAAACACAGAACACTTCTTCAGCTAGGATGGTCTTCTGATTAAATACTGATACAGGAGCTTTGGGACAAAAGGTACCTACAAGGCACATTCCTACACATTAGACATCCTGAAAACATCTCCAAAATAATGTTTTCTTTTTCAGATCCACCTATTTACTGTAATTTCATATGTCCTTTAGCTTATGAAGTAGAATACTCCACATAACCTCCTCTATTAAAGACTGTGGAAAAGGAGTTGAGATATTGTATGACCATTCAGATATGACCAGTGAAACCGAAACTAGGCTCTAGGCTACTTTGAGTGTTTCCTGAAAATCCAAACAGTCTGGAAATGTATCTGCTATAATAAGTGTGTGAACCAATTTGTGTGGGCAGATTTTCAAATGTCATTCAACTACTGTATTCCTTGAAAATAGATGTTTCTTTAAACACTAGATTAAGTGTTACAAAACCAGATTTTTCATCCATGAATGTACTACATGGAATAAAAATTGGGCACTGATTTGTCTAGTATCTTGTGGTATTTATATTCTTTAAAGGAAAAAAAAAAGTTGATGAGTCAGCACAACACATAAATTCATAGAATTAAAGCAAGAAACAGTCTTAGAGATCATCTATTCCAACTCACTCATTTTACAAAAGAGGAAACTAAGATTTTAAAATTAAGCTTTCTAGGTTAGAAAACTTCCTCAGAGAAACACTAAATCAGTGGCAGAATCAAGATCTTAAAACAAATTCTCTTACTCCCAATCCAGAAGTCTTGCTTTGACACCACACTATGATGATATATGTAGGTCCTAAAATTTTTGCCTTGAAACACAGCATCACAGGAAACTTCCAGGCCTATTTTGTATCTGGTCAGTTGCTGAACTTCCAGTTTGGCTTACAGGGGCTGTTCTGTTTTAATTGAGAATCCTGATGTTTATGCCTCATTCAAGCACAGAATGACTGTAACTCCCTTGTGCTGGGCCCCACATAAAGATAAGCACAATCAAGTTCACTGGACAAATCATGAAAATTACTTTATGCCACTCCTATGTTATCATGGACATAATATTGAGTGCTTATCTTAGTTCTGTGCAAAAATCAACTCTTTTTCATTCTTCTTTCTCTCATTTCTTCCTTCTTGTCTATCTTCTATCCTACTTCAAATATTTATTGAGCAACCAATATGTCTTAAGTTCTGAGTAGGATAAAAGGATACAACTATACAAAAATACATAAGACACATTCCTACTGTCATGGGACTTTGGGTAATCAGATGAGTCTAATTAGAATTTCTTTTACCTATTTTCTTAAACTCATAAAATTTCCCTTCTCATTAGCTGAAGTCTTTTATTTTTCAGCTCCAGTGTTATATTATAAGGAAGTTCTTCTGATATATTTAATAATAATGTCTTTGGCTTCCAAGGAGTGTTCACTTCATTCTAATCTAATACTATAATATTAGAAGAAGCAACTTTTTTCTGATAATGTTCCAATGATCCGACAGAAGGGAAAAAAATCAGTTGAAGGATACGATGGAGTAAAAATTTTCTCTACCACTTAATATAGTAAGTATTATAGTGAGGTTCCAGGATGATTCTCATTGTTTAATTCTTTTCTTTCTTTTTTCCTCTGTTCTCCTTTTTTTAATTTCTTCCTGTCCCTTCTTTCTTTCTTCCATTTCTTGCTTTCTTGCTTTCTTTCCTGCCTCCTTTCCTTTCCTTTCCCACCACAGACCATCTGAAAAAAGAGTGAGAACATTCCTATGCAAATTTACTAAAAAGGTATGTATAGTAAAATTTCTAAAGCACAGTTATATCTATCTTTTTTTAGATCATTTCTAAGAGTAAGCTTATTAAAATATGTGATTACATAAATTTAATCTTGTGGGTTACTATTGAAAGTCATCAAATATCTGTTTGCTAATTTTGTAGTGGCACCATCTCTGCAAGTATGTGATTAATTCTTTTTTTGATTATCAATAAATAATAATAGTCAATAGCAATACTTTTCTAGTTTTGTAATCAAAGAACAGTACTTTTAGCTTCCCTAATAGTCCAGTATGAATGTATTTTGAATGCGTTGCTTTTAATTTTGGTGGAGGAGAAAGATTATAGGGTGGTTTTTTGGTTCTATAAAAATGTGAACTTTTTTTTTTAACTCAATAACATTACTAACTAGCTTTTATTTAGTATTTTTTTAAGTAAAGCTTTTTATTTTCAAAACATATACATGGATAATTTTCATCATTCACCCTTGCAAAACCTTGTGTTCAAAATTTTTTTCTCTCCCTTCTCCCTACCTCTCCTCTAGATGGCAAGTAATCCAATATATGTTAAACATGTGCGATTCTTCTATACATATTTCCACAAATATCATGCTGCACAAGAAAAATCAGATCAAAAAGGGGAAAATGAGAAAGAAAATAAAATGCAAGCAAAGAGAATTGACTCAAATTTATAAAAATTCAAGCCATTCTCCAATTGATAAATGGTCAAAGGATATGAACAGACAATTTTCAGATGAAGAAATTAAAACCATTTCTAGTCATCTGAAAAGGTGCTCCAAATTACTATTGATCAGAGAAATGCAAATTAAGACAACTCTAAAATACTACTCTGCACCTCTCAGATTGGCTAAGTAAGTTATGGTATATGAATGTTATGGAATATTATTGTTCTATAAAAAACAATCAGCAGGATGATTTCAGAGAGACTTACATGCACTTACAAGAACTAATGCTAAGTGAAAATGAGCAGAAGCAGGAGATCATTATACACAGCAACAGCAAGACTATATGATAATCAATTCTGATGGACATGTCTCTCTTCAATAGTGAGATGATTCAAACCAGCTCCAGTTTTTCAGTGATGAAGAAAGCCATATACCCCCAGGGAGAGGCCTGTGGGATCTGAGTGTGGACTACAACATAGTATAAAATGTGAACTTTCTCAGACAACCTGAAACTATAGCCTTGGTTTGTATTGTTTCTATTCTAATAACCTAAGGTGATATTTTATTTTTTTATTTATTTTACACAGCAATAATTCTCAACACTTTTCATTTTTAAAGCAATTTATAAGCATTTAATTTATCTACACCACAGCCAGAGAAAAAGAAACTGATATTCACAGTATCTCATTCTGACATTCTCTATTTTAGCAAGATATTTGTCGCCTCTGAAAAAACAGTGTTTGTACAACCAAGGTTATTGCGGCTTCTGTTGCTTAATCTGTCCTTAGCTAATGAAACCTGGTAATTGGAGAAGTATAAACTGCCATCAGGTCTTATATGTAGGCAGAGTCAGCTTCTTTGAGCCTGAAGGAGAGATGGCAATGTCTTCCTCAGAGAAATGACAATGTTATTCTGTTCTATACCTATAAGATGTGGTGTGTGATTAGGGCCTGATGCATATTGCATCAGGACTCTATTCAGCTATGAGGATTTAGAGCATGATAGATGTCAACAGGAAGCCATCAGCTTCAGAACTCAGATGAAGTCTAGGAGCTAAATTTTACAATGTGATATTTTCTCACCTCTTCAATGCATGTAAATTCATATAAAAACCCTTCTCTGCTCATTTTCTATCTAGAACTGCTGTACTATAGTAGAATTCTCTCCTTCTGCATAGGCCAGTCAGTCACAGAGGACTGCTTTTTCCTTTCTGCATGATATTATATGCATTTGAACTTTATGTCCACTACCACTTTGCATCTTCCTTATTACAAAGCAAAGCTTCTTAGTTGATTTCCTTGATTTCCCCTTTCCTCCCTCCATCCCTCTGCTTCAGTCCAATAGCTGCCAGTTAATGTCAAACACCATATGTATGATAAAGTCTCTTTCAGATCTAAATTTTATTATCTTTTAAAAATTATTATTAAAGCTTTTTATTTGCAAAACATATGCATGGGTAATTTTTCAACACTGACCCTTGCAAAGCTTTCTGTTACAAATTTTTCCTTTCTTCACCCCACCCCCTCCCCTAGATGGCAGGAAGTCTAATACATGTTAATTATGTTAAAATACATGACAAATCGA
>JAJPUD010002513.1:97206-135979 GCA_023553655.1 Myrmecobius fasciatus
ATCTACAAGGAAAAAAAAAAAAAACCTGAGAAGGAAAACAAAATGCAAGCAAACATCAATAGAGAGCATGAAAATGCTATGTTGTGGTCCACACTCAGATCCCACAGGCCTTTCCCTGGGTATATATGATTTTCTTCATCACTGATCAACTAGAGCTGGTTTGAAACATCTCATTGTTGAAGAGAGCCATGTCCATCAGAATTGATCATCATATAGTATTGTTGCCGTGTATAATGATCTCCTGGTTCTGCTCATTTCACTCAGCATCAGTTCATGCAAGTCTTTCTAGATCTTTCTGAAATTATCCTGCTGGTCATCTCTTACAGAACAATAATATTCCATGATATTCATATACTATAATTTATTCAGCCATTTTGCAATTGATGGGCATCCATTCAGTTTCCAGTTTCTAGCCACTACAAAATAAACTTTATTATGCTATTCCTCTGATCAGGAATTTATGATAGTTCCATATTTCCTATCAAATATAATCTAAATTTCTCAGCCTAGTATTCAAATTGGTCATCTGGACACCCCCAACTTGATCTCTAATTTTTCTTCACTATCACCCCTCTTTAACATATCCCAACATTTTTCACCCCTTCCTATTTGTATCAGAATGTTCCCCTTCCAGAAATTGCCTTTTCCTAGGCAATCTAAATAACTCAGTTACCTTAAGACCTAGCTAAGAGACAATTTGGCCTAACTTCTCAAAATTTCTCAGGGGCAAGAATTGTAACTTCTTTACTTTCCTTGTAATAATAATTACTTATCTATAGAGCACTTATTAGTTTACCATTTATACAGTCAGTATAGTATTCTGTATATCTCAAATGATCAATATGTGCCTAGTGAATTAATCAATAAATCATTATGATAGAGAAGTATGACCATTATCAGTGAAACTAAAGTACATAATAATTAAAGATGTGTAAAGTTCCTCTACTCAATTTTGTCATGATCCCCAGATCAATTATTTCATCTGGAGTAGATCTGGAAAAGGGAGGCAATATACCCCAGAAGAGAAAATCCACTTAAGAAGGAATTTGCTAGTCTAATTTCAAAAAAGCCTGGAAGGCTTAAACAAACAAATGCTCAGTGAAGTGAGCTGAACCAGGACATTGTACATAGTAACAGAAAGATTATGTGATGATTGACCATAACAGACTTAGCTCTTCTTAGAATTGTGGGAATCTGAGACAGTTCCAGTAGACTTGGTATGGAAAATACCATCCATATTCAGAGAGAAAACTATGGAGACTGAATGTAGATCAAAGTATAATGTTTTCATCTTACTTTGTTTGTTTACTTGCTTTTTCTTTCTCATGATTTTCCACCCTTTGGTCTGAATTTTTTTTTTCCACAACATGACAAAGATGGAAATGTCTTAAAAAGTATTACACATGTATCACCTATATCAGATTGCTTGCTATCTTAGGTAGGGGGAAAGTAGAGAGAGAAAAAATTTGGAACACAAAGTCTTACAAAAATAAATGTTGAAAACTATCTTTACATGTATTTAGGAAAATAAAATATTTAGGAAAAAAATTAAGGAAAAAAAAAAAAAAGGAAGGAACCTGCAATACCAAGGATAGAGCCAAGGCTAGTTGGTACTTTGGGAGAAAGCCCAACTCAAGACAATACTATTGGAGTCCTCTATATTTTCCAACCTGGGGCAAAGCTCTATACCTTATAGCTCTAACCTAGTGTATTTGTTATTTGTATTGTTTGTGTAACTCACTTTCCAAACAAAGCTCTATATATGCATATACACCATATATACATAGTTAACAATATACACCCCATGCTTTGGTGAAGATATCTGTTCTCTCTGAGTGCTGAAATCTTTTCAAACTATACTTTTCCATTTCATGCTCTGAGTTTATTTCTTTCTTATGAATTTTCAGGGGCGAATGATAGACTTCAGTAAGAAACCAAAGGCAATAATATCAGAAATATTCTATCCTAAAGACATTTATGACCCTTAAGATTAGGAAAGTATCTACTTATTTTTATGCTCCAAAATCTAAATTTTTCTACTTTTCTTGTCAAATATGCCTTTTCTAAATAGTCTTCTAATTTCTCATATAGAGAAAAGCTATTATGTGCTCCCAAACAATGTATCTGGTCTCTGTTAGGGAATATATGCACTTCCGATGATTAAGTCACCTTATTTAATCAGAGTTCTTTAGATATGTGAGTGACAGTGGAGTTCAGATGTTCACTACATATTGAATTCCTGAATTCATGGCATAAGGAAATGAGATATTTTTGAGTCAAAGTAATAAATAGTCTTTCATTTAAGTTATTTTAAGTCACTTTCTCCTAACTTCTGAGTATTTTGCCTATAACTGGAAAACTGAGATAAGGGGTACCTAGGAAATGAAATGGGTGATCAGGGAGGGCACTCAGAGATCAGTTTCTCAGAATTTTTAATCTAAAAGAGATCTTGGAGTTTATCCAAAGCCCATATATGGCATATTGTCTTGAATTGAATGGAATCAATATTAATCCATTTTGCAGATGGAAAACTGAGGTCCTGAGAAGAAAATATGACTTGGTATAGATCATTGTTGTTATTTATCCTTCATTATCAAAGAAGATCAAAGACATCTGGAAGGTGATGTCTTGACTTGCAAGTGAATTAGATTTAAATGAGTCAGAGCTGTGCAAAATCACCACCCTCAATCATACTTTGAGGTAAAGACAGACTCCCAGTCCAGTGTTTCTCATCACAACATAGTCAAATAGCTTTCAAATCATGATCTTTTATACTATGCTTTTTTTTTTTCTCTTGTAGAAAACACAAAGTTTGGTACTATCACATTTTCCCCAGGGTATTTGGGAATAAAGCAGGACATTATGCATCTGTACACCTGTTGGGGTCTTGTTACCATGGCAACAGAGACAGCCAGAGTACAAATTTTCTGATATAAAAACTTTAGAACCAATAAGGATGCACATTTGTGAAACACATCAGTAAATGCAAAATTCAAATAAGTATTGTACTTTGATTACCTCTGACTGGAGTTATATAAAAGTATCCACTAAACTAATTAATGCAGGCCTTGAGGGGAAGCTTAAGAAACCCCTATAAGGGTAAGATTTCCCCATCTCGGTCTTTAGAACTTAATCTCAGGTATCTTCCCTTAATTTTTTTTTTTTTTTTTTTTTTGCTGAGGCAATTGGGGTTAAGTGACTTGCCCAAGGTCACACAGCTAGGGCATGTTAAGTGTCTGAGGTCAGATTTGAACTCAGGTCTTCCTGACTTCAGGGCTTGTGCTTTGCCACCTAGCTGCCCCTCTTCCCTTCACTTTCACAAAGAAAAGAAGCAGGTTCAGTAGCATCTCATAGAGTTGGGATCTGAGTAGCTTGGCAGTGAGATAAGTGATGAACATTTTCATCAAACTGGAAGAGATCTCCAATTTTCTTTTTAGTCCTCTACCTCCAGCAAAAAGCCAAGGTAGAGTCTGAAAACCTGAATTTTAGTCCCATCTTCTAACTTGTTTAAGCAATAACTTCCTCTTCCTGGGCCTCAGATTTCTTTGAAAATTAAAAGGTGTAGATCCTGGCTAATCTTCCTTTCCAGCTCTATATTCCTATATTTTCTTAAATTTCCCATTTTTACCATATAACACTTCTGGCTCCTATCTCAACTCAAAGGAGCAGCAAAGATATAGCAATACCGAAGTGATCCCCAAGGACACAAC
The DNA here is from genome assembly GCA_023553655.1 of Myrmecobius fasciatus. Lineage (NCBI taxonomy): Eukaryota > Metazoa > Chordata > Mammalia > Dasyuromorphia > Myrmecobiidae > Myrmecobius > Myrmecobius fasciatus. Next base: position 100,917 of record JAJPUD010002513.1, read on the forward strand.
AAAATAGCCCCAGATGACATATCATTTCTCTTGTTCCTGTTCATGGTATTCCTGCATGGTACAAAAAAGCAGCAGTGCTACTAGGGATTTTATTTAGAGACTGTCAGAACATTATACAGTAGCACAAAAGAAAATCATATTAGCATAACAATATTATTAGGTTTTGTAGCACAAAGGTGTTGCCAATTTTATAGCTTACTCCAAGGGGAAAAAAAAAAAAAAGGAAGCTCATCTGGCATTCTATGCCCCTTCTGTTTTGGCACACTTGTACACCAACAATAACAATAACAACAAATAATCTCTTTGCCTTGTATATTTCTATGATTATTTGCCACAAGATCTTCTCTAAAAATTAGCACAATAGGTGGGAGGAGAAAAAAAGAGGCAAGAAATATCTATGAATTGGCCTAAAACACAGAAACCAGCAGACCTTGTTCCCTTCAAAGGCCTGCCAGAAATACTTGATTAGAACCAGGAGGCCAAGGTCACTACTTTGACCCCTCCCTCCATCCCTTGAGCTAATTGGTTTATCTTCATTCCCTTCTACCGGAGAAACAACATCTTTTAAACATGAGGGTAATGATATAGACTCTTCATTAGTAGGGAGTGAAATCTGACTTTCTTTAATTAGTAGGAGGGATGAAGTGCACAGATCCATCCATATACTCTTATCAGGTGCTTATAGTGAATCCGGGAGTTTATCTAGCTTTAGGGATGCAATCTATAGGTGTGACCCTGAGAATAAAATCAACTGTTCCAGGGGAGGTTGAACCTTTGACCTTGGCCTCATTAGTTCTTTGTTCTAATTAACAGAGCTAGCCTGGCAATCTGTAGGGGGATCCTCAAGCTGAAATTTAGATGACTAGGCAATCTTTTTTGAATGGCTATCATTCTGGTGGCAATTAGATACAGAGTTTGATTAAGTCAGGATCTTTAACAAATGGGAATATGTGGAAAGATTTGCCATCAATAGGAAATATCTTTTCTATTTGGACTCATGAAACTTTCTACAGCATTTAAGTGTCTTAAAATAAATGTCAGCTATTGTTAGTATTGTAGTAGTAGTAGTAGTAGTAGTAGTAATAGTAACAACTGAGCAAATTTTGTTGTTCAATCGTGTCTAATCCCATTCTTGGCAAAGTTACTAGTTTGACATTTCCTTTTCCAACTCATTTGATAGATGAGGAAACTGAGGTAAATAGAATTAAGTGACTCACCCAGCATCACACAGCTAGACAGTGTCTGAGACTGGATTGAACTCATGAAGATGAGATTTCTTGATTCTAAATTCAGCACTCTATTCATTACGCCACCTAGCTAGCTTTTTGTAACTGTGATTTGGTGTATATGAAATTGTTATATCCACCCAAAATAAAAACTCAAGTCTACCAGGAACTAGGGGCACCTTTTTATAATGAAATTTTAATTTTTTTTCTCAACTACATATTGGAACAAAAAATAAAAATTGAATTAATCTATTCAGTTAAAGAAACAGCTGAATCAAACAGTTTAACAGAATGACATTAAGAGTTTTTGAAACCAATCAGCCTTGGAAAACATGTTGTCCTTTCACCTAGCCAAAAAGGGGAATCATGGGAAATGCATGCTTGGAGAGGGAGGAATTGGAGGAATCCTTTACCTATCTTCCAATTTTAGAACGTTGATTCATCAAAGTTCCAAACTTAATCTCTTGGCTTTGATGAATTCTAAGACCAAAGTGCTAGTGTTTCTTTAACTCTTAGTTCACAGGGCTATATCTTGATACTGAAGTACCATAGAATGTAGCAGCTAGAAAGCACCTTGCAGGTAATATAGTACTACCCCTTCTTTTTATATAAAATGTTTTATTTTCCTCTGACTCATGTTTTTCAAAATGGAGAATACTTTGGTTTTGTATGTGTGTGTTTTTCTATTAAAAAATATTTTTACAAGATCAGATTAAAAAAAAAACACCTTATGCTACTGAAATCAAGAAAATAAATTCTTGAATTGCATAAAATATTCTAAACTGATCCTCTCATACAAAGTGCTTCCCAAAATGCAATATAATCCTAGAGTCTGGACAGTACTGCAATGCCCACTCATCTGTCACTTGTATGACTCAATGAAACTATTTTATAATTTGATTGCCCAGCTTGCAGCAACAAATCATAAATAGACTGTAGGTAATGTTGTGCAAACTTGAGTAACGTTCAGAAAGAGATGAAAAGGTGATTTCATATGCCTTTTCTTCTTCCTAGTCTCCTCTATGTCAGCATTTATGCCCACCTGCTTGGATCAATCAACACCAGCAGGATACTCACCGGTCTGATGTGCTGATGTAATTCTCAACATTTGTGAGGAACTAATCGTGCCTATGTAGTTTCTTTTGCCTTTCCAGCTTGGAGGGAAAGCTGCCTTCTTCGTATAATCCCTACCCTTCCTTGGCAGGTAGGTAGTACTTGGTATGAAGTGGCATCACTTTAAACTCCCACACATTAACTACAAACATGAGTCCTTAAACTTTGCTATCATTTCTACCAGTGAAAAAGACTGAAAAAAAATACAGATGAAGTAAAAAGAGAAATTGTATAAGCCAGTCAATTTTTTCTCTAGAGATTAATTCATTCTTAGAAATCCAGGTAAAGTGGCCTATCTCAGAACCTAGAATCCAAGAACTTTAGAATTAAAGGAGACCATAGAGATCATTCAGTCCAACCTCTTATTTTACAACTGAGGAAGCTAAAGCTCAGAGAAGTTAAGTGACTTGTTCAAGATCATAAAGTTAATTGGAGCAGAAGTAGGACTCCCAATCTTCAGCCTTATATTTTCTTAGCTGTATTAGACTGTCTCCCCTACTTCATAATTCTTCTGAGAGCTAACATATGAATCAATTCAAATTAATTCAAGAATCATTTATTAAGCTGCCTTCTATGTGCTAAGTACTGAGGATACAAATAAGAAAAAAAGACAGTCCCTGACCTCTAAGAGCTTACAATCTACTATAAGAAGATAATACACAAAAGAAAGTTGAAAAAGAGGTGACACCAATGGGTACCTGGCACAGGGGCATATTATTCTTTCAAAGCCAAGTGAAAAGTCAAAGTCAAGCAGAACAGCTGATGGAAAATGTAGTTATAAGGAATTGTTCCTCTTTATAGGAAGTATTTGGAGATATGAAAAGAAAATTCTTCTCTTATTATGGATGGGAATATACTCTCATATATTTAATTTTTATATTTTAAGTCATTCTTAGGAAAAAAATAGTCTTTACATACATACATACACATATGTGTGTATGTGACTTGTAAAGGATTACACAACAAGGATTCATCCGAAGTACGCCTTGTTAGGCCAAAAATCAAGTTAATAAGGGGAGGAATCAATTTAGATACTTATTTTTGATGGTTATTTCGCTTAACTGGTTGAAACTTGGTAAGGGGTCCAGGTTTGCTCCTCTGTAAGAGTCAGTGACATTCTAGGCTACACTTCTATCCACTGGGTTTGTTAATTAGGTCACTGAGTAAGAGAATATAAATGTCTTGGTACAAATCCATCTCCCAAATGATACATTTCCTCCTGATAATATATCTCCATAGATCTTTTTTGTGTGTATCATTATTATATAATAATTAAGGCTTTAATATTTGCAGTCAAAATCTATAGTAACACACAAGATGTTATTTTCAATTTTAATTACCATTTTAGATCCTTAGAAAATGCTTTACATTCTGCCCATATTCCACTAAATTCAGTTGTTCTGCTTAACAGATTCTCTACAAGACCTTTCAAACAATATTCAACATTCTGTGAGTACCGAGTTGAATTACTGATTCACTATTTTGATGGATCTGTGATCTCATCAATGTGGTTGCTTTCTCCAGAAATACAGATTAAAATCTACCCACATCTCTTCATTCTGTGTAACTTTTGTCTGTTTCTTCACAAATCCTCCACTGTGAATCCACCCATCATTCTAAGAATCTTGTTTTATATCTTTTGACATTAAGCTACCCCCTCCAGTATACAAGCTTCCCATCTGTTATCCCTCACTCATATATTTGGCTCGTCTTTTCTGACTATCAGAAAAGATTTCTAGTTATCTCTTTAATTTCTTTTAGTTAATTTTTTGGGCACAATATACTATATTATATATACCCCGTGAACCATATATTTCTTCATTGTCAATTGATTTTTCAGCAACTTGGTATTTTCAGTCAATTAGCATTACTAGAAGAATAGCATTACTAGAAGAATAGCGTTACTAAAAAGTTTTGTTTTGTTTTTTGCTTGTTTCAAGAAAAGGCTTGGGATCTTGCATGGTAAAGTGCCATGTAACATTACAAAGACAATTTAGACATATCTTCTATTCTTGTTCAGACCTTTATTATCTTTCTGTAATATCTGTCTAAGATATAAGTATTGATGGGCCAGCTCCATGGGCTGACCTTCCAGGTGCCTAACAGTCTAGCTTATAAATGTTTTTTATTCTCTTGCCTTTTCTAGGCCTATGGTAAGATCAATTTCTTTTGAATAATCATGGGATCCAATTTTGGAGTCTTTGCAATGTTGTAAGTACACACAATGTCATACATAAACAAGAGCATCTGAGAGGCCTCAACTTCTATGGGAAAGCTATTTTTCATTTAAATCCTCTCTTTACCTCCTCCATAATGATTACCATTATCTTTCTTGAATATGTGTCTTTGCTTTTCAGCTTGCTTTATGTAATAATTATAAATTTGTAGAACAAAGATACCTTTATTGTTGCGAATGATTTTAATACAAAACATTGTTGAAGGAAAATCTTAAGGAGGGCATATTGCTCTACTAATCAAGTTCTTTTTATAGTCAACAAACAGTAAGCCTAGATGGGTCATGTATTCCCTATACCTTTGGATAGTTGTATAATTGTAACAATGTGGTCCACTGTAAAGAATTATGGATCTAGTTTTTCCTTTCTTACACCAAGAGATATTATTATACCTAAGAATATGTGCAGATTATTCTTATAAAGATTTTGGAAACATAAGAATAGAGATATTCAGATGAGTAGTTATTGATATTTTCTTATATTTTTTTCATGTTACATGAACTAGAGGGTTTTTTGAGGATATTCTCTAAATTCCTTATTTTTCTTTAAGATTCTTAGTGCAAGGACTTACCATACATTCCTTCACTCCACCTTTTCCTATTGGTATTGGATTATTATGTTTGTCAAGTGTAGGGAATATGTCTACATCCTTCAAAGAAATTTCGCTAGGACATTCTCATTACTTACCTGCTATATATTTCATTTAATGCCACTTAAAATAATGTACTGTATGACTTTACTCAAAATGGTAAAAATATCATCAAATTTACATCCATGTGTCCAGTGCATGCATTTCCAACCTGCAAGATTTACAATTCCTATATTAATCTTTCCCTATCTTCCTTCCATTACAAACAGCCAGCAAGACAGAAAGCTCTAACATTCAGTTTCTTATTGCTCCCCTATGTGGTCAGGTCTTTTTCACATCCTTATTGATGGAATAGATGAGCTTCATATTGACATAAGGAAACTCTTGCTGCCCTGAAGGTCTCTGCTGAATATAATCCAGTATGAGCAAGTACAGTGATTCTAAGCATTGGTTTTACTTCCATGTGTTTGTGTTTTTTTCTCCCAGATAGCTGGTTCTTGTCTTGCTATTAGGTTAATTCTTTTTCTGATCCATGAATACTCATTAAGTGTGATGGACTTTTAAATATCACAGTCCTTCCAGGGCAGATCATGAGAGAGCTGTTATGAGTTCAAATACCATTTTTTCAACTTTTATGTTCATACTCAAAATTCAATTTTAATTCCTTCACCCATCTTTTTCCTTCACTTGCATATAAAGTTATAAGAATTAATAATAAAGCCTATGATTTTTTTCTAAACCTTTTGTAATCTCCCCTCAATGTGATTCAAATTGTATAGCCTCCAGGATGGACGTGTGTGAGTATGTCATCTGGTCTAGCTGCAATTCCTATCAGATTTCTTTAGTGCTATTTCTATTTTCTCAGGCAGCACATTTGAGGATTATACTATTAAAGTCCAAATGTGGTGACAGTCAGTCTATAAGTACTTATTAATCACTTCATTAATGTTGTGCCAAGCACTGTGCTAAGCACTGGGAATATATATATAAAAAGAGAAAAAAAAAAAAACCCACGTTACTCTTCTCAAGAAACTCACAGCGTAGTTGAATAGACAACAGGAAAACAACTCTGTTCAAACAAAATGTACACAGGATAAATTGGGAGTAATTTCAGAGGGAAGATACTAAGATTAAGAAAGATTAGGATAAACTTCTTATAGAAAGTGGGAATTTAGCTGAGACTTAAAAGGAAGTCAGGAGGGAGAGATAAGGGAAGAGAGAATTTTAGGCTTGGGGAATAGCCAGTGAAAATGCCCAGAGTCAGGGGAAAGAATGTCATGTGGGAGGAATAAACAAGGAAACCAGTATCATCAGATCTCAGAGTACAAGTCAGGATGTAGGATATAAGAATTCTAAAAAGGTAGAAGGAAGCTAGTTTATAGAGAACTTTAAAAACAAAAGAGAGAGTTTATATTTTATCATAAAGGCAATAACGAGCCACTGGAGTTTATTGACCAGGAGTGAAGAGATTGTGAAATGTTCATTATGTCTATTTTTACTGTTACCTTAACTGAGATCTTCTAGGTCTCTTGAAACATAATGAATTTTATTCCAATCCCTTTTTTCCACTTTATGTGAATCTTTATGTTTCAAGTATGTTTCTTGAAAACAATAAGTTGTTGGATTTTCTTCCTCTTTAAATTCAGTAAATATTTCTTTAGTGCCTATTCTATTCATAGTACTGTATCTTTAATTTTTCAACTTAAAAAAAATTCCCATTTTATTTTATTTTCCATTCTAGATTCTCTCCACTTTCTCCACTTAGTAAGAAGGTAAGAAATACAAGAGCATAAGGTAGGAAGAAATCATCCAAAATATAACATTAAATTAAATAAGATCTATGAAGGAAAGAATGGGGAAAAGAATGTGGTAAACCAGAAAATTATGTCAATCAGAAAGCAATGATTCTATGAATCCAAAAGTAATATAATAGAAGAAATGAAAGACATATACTATCAAAACCAACTTACCTGGAAAGTAAGTCAAAAGCAAAATAATCTAAAAATTATCAGACTATCTGAAAACCACGAATGAACAACAACAACAACAAAAAGCTTGATTATTATATTTCAAGAAATCATCAACAAAACCTGCTCCAGGACTATTAGAACCAGAGAGTAAAGTAAAACTATAGCAGGTGGTTTCTGCCTTAGCATATGTGTATATAGAAGGGTACATGCTTTCAAGGTTGCCATAAGTCTACTTTTCATCTTTCCTTACACTGAATCTTTGATAAGCCAATTTGAAGTTATGTTTGGTTTGTGCTACCTGAGGTGCAAATATTTTGCTGTTTATAATTCTGCTTCTACTGATGTATAGACAAACTTTAATGATACATTTGGCCAAAAGCTCAGTCAGAATATGTCAGAAAACCATTCTGTTCCCATGCATGTAGACACATACAGTAGCCTTAGTGATTTATTTCAAAGATGGAAGGAGTCAGTTCTTAATAGGCAAAATATGAATAAGTAAAATCCAAATATAATCCAATAGTTTCCTTTTGTAAAAATTTTTGTTCCCTTCTTCTTATTCCAGGAAATCTATAGCTTCTGAATCACAAAATGAACTGATTTCACTTTCATTACCCCTGCTCATTCTCTAGTTAAGATTATAAAGAGCTACAAAGTACACAAATTTATCACAAGTATTAGAAGGGAAATGAATGCACTGAGTAATTCACATTAGCCATGTAGTTCTGAATAAATCACTTTTCTTCTTTGGACATCAATTTTCTGTTTGATAAAAGAAGGAGTTGAACTAGATGATATCTATTGTTACTTCTAGAAGTGTCCATGTTGTGAGTCTAGAAATTTCAGCATATCAACTGCTTATGGATTTCTTCATAAGATATAATTCTCTACCTTAAAAAATGATGATCTGTATATTACTCATAGAAGTAAGTGATGCATGTGAGCCAAAAATAGGTAAGACCCAAACACCTAGGATATGAAAATCTTTTAAAGTACTTGAAATACATCAGCTGAGTTTTTAATGGTAGTATTAAAAAGATAATTCATTTTTAGAGATGCCAAGGGAAAATTATCCTTTAGCTTCATAAAAATTAATTATTTTCTGAATTATTTCAGGAAGTATATGGTATAAAAAACAGACTGGAAATTAAATATGTTACAGGGGCCTCACAATTTCAGTTTTAACACAATACATTCTCTCATAGTGAACAAACAAAAGCTGTCATCTGAATAGCCACCTTCCTAAATAAATATATGCCTTGCCACATAATATACATAGCTACATAATGTGTAGGTACAAGGACAGTCATCATTTAAAATAAGAAATAAGTTATATAATATAAATATGCCTTAAAGGAGAAAACTACAACAGTTAAAATCCCCAAGTACCTTCTAACTGATGTTTGAGATAATTATGGTGTAATGTTTCTACTTCATAACAGGACAAAAAAGAAGGCAGATAAGCATGCCCTATTCCATTTTTACTCAGGTACTTATTTATCTTTAAGGAAGGAAGCAAACAAAGTTAAGGATATAGTAATTTAGGCAGGACAATCTGGCTGTCTGAAAGCAGAAGAATACTTTGCTGATAGCCATTTCTGACAACCCTTTAGAAAAGAAAGATATTTTAATATATTCAGTAGGAAAATCAACATCTGCAGAATTGACTAGTGGATTAAATACTTTTCCTAAGAAGAACATTAGGAATTTTTAGGTCCTAACACTGGAATAGGTGACCTTGGGTTTTGAAGGCAATGCCAGTGGTGTGAAAGTTCTCAGAGATGACATTAAGTTGGAACACCAACACACTCATGAAATAATAAACCTTCAGAATTATTAAAATATAGTTAGCTGAAAACATCATTTACCTTAAAAGATAATTCTTACTGTCTTCATAAGAAGTAAATAGATAATGGAAGGAGGAAGACATAATTGGAAATCAAAATCTTACAAAAATGAATGTTGAAAACCATCTTTACATGTAGTTGGAAAATAAAATATTATTGAGGGGGAATAAGAAGTAAATGTAAGAAAATGTTCATAGGGAATTAATATTACTAATAATTATTTTTACACTTACTTTTTGGGGAGTATATACTTGTGATTTTATTGTCAATTTACTTGATGGAAACTCCCTTCACTGTTCAAAATTTATAGAACTAATTATATCAATTCAAATCTTGGGTGGACAGTGAATGCTGCTCTTAGCCCCACTAGGTACTTTCAGATGAAGGGTACACTCTTCTGGGTCTTCAAAATTTATTTTAATTTTGGGTCAATCTTCTCTACAACATCACAGATACCCATATCTATGGGAAAATCCTAGAATGTCTTTGGCAGCAGTGTGATTTGAGACTAGATTGCTCCTACTTTCATAGGTTAAAAAAAAAAAAAGTGCTGGGGGCAGCTAGGTGGTGCAGTGGATAGAACACCAGCCCTGAAGTCAGGAGGCCCTGAGTTCAAATCTGGCCTCAGACATTTAACACTTCCTGGCTGTGTGACCCTGGGCAAGTCCCTTAACCTCAATTGCTTCAGCAAAAAAACAAAACAAAATTCTTCTGTTATCAATCCTTATTAGTAAGGCCCTTTTCACATTCAAATGTTCTGGAAGATTTATAAGTGCTAACTATCAAGGCATTATGAGCCTGCGCTCTTGAGGATAGTCCTTTCTGAGTGCTAATTGTCCAAAGCTTACATGCTTAGCTCTTGAGTGGTCCTTTCAGTGATCATGATTTGTCTCTGACCCCCAACGTCAGATGTAGGTGGTTGTTGTCTGGGGGTATACCTGTGATGGAATGGTTCCCGTAATTAACCTAAAGCTATTATTCCATCAGTGAAATTAGGAGGTTGCAATTATCTTAGGATGGTCAATCTGCTGAAAATTAATATACTGAAAATTACTTTAATGGGAGTTATTGATATCTTAGAGTAAAAGTCCAAACCTTTTTTAAAATTAGAAAAAAAAGGAAAAAACCCTATGCATTTTGACTAGCAAATTTATGAAGCTTTAAGCAATTGTATTTCAAAGAAAATCTAAACTCAATGTTTAAGCAAAGAGGATTACAATAAATCATGTTTAATACATTTTTTTAAACTTAGGAATGGAGTTGTCCAAAAAGAGGATTGCGTTTGCAATTGCAGTAGACAATACGATCATAAAAGTACCTATTTGCTTTGACAGACTTGATCCATAACTTTTCAAGGTGGTAATTCCCACTTTAGTAACATCATGATAGGTCATAAAAACCAAAAGACACCGGGTAGGCACTTTAGGGAGAGAAAGGCTCGTCAGGACATCCATTGATAAAATGGATAACTACTCATCTATAATGTAGAGTCTTAGAGATTTGAGGACACTGAGAGATTAGAGGACTTCCCCATGTCACACAGTTAATATGCATCAGAGACAGGACTTAAAAACCAGGTCTTCTTGACAGGGCTCCATGCTTAGCACATTGCCCGGCTCATAGCTGGTCCTTAATCATTGTTTATTGTGATTGACTCTAATGCTAATCCTCTATCACTATGCCACATGGCTTCCCTCAATATTTAATAATAATAATAATGTATATTGGCACTATTCTATACAAAGTATTTCTACATGTACTATCTTATTCAATCCTCATGTTAGTCATGTTATATAAGGTTCTGGGAGTGGAAGTAACAGAGGTGTTTGGGGCCAAACTTTGTATCTGACTTACAGGATTAAGACCTAGAAGGTCATCTAGTTCTGTCACCTCATTTTATAGATAAGGAAACTGAGGCCCAGAGAAGGTTAGTGACTTTTTTGTGGTAGTAAATTCATCACATAAGGACTTTTTTCAATGTACAGTTATATATTTAAATCAATCCATCTATTTCTTTAAAATCCTTTTGTATTTAAGATGTCCACCATTCTTAGGTTCCAAACCTGTAGCCAGAGGGCCAAATGCAAATTTAATAAGACCCCTGGGCTATAAAGTACAAGTAATTAATAAAACTTTATAAACTCACTATAAGTATGAAGCAGGTATTCTTAATCTGAGATCCACAGATCCCCAAGAGTAATGCAGATAGATTTCAAATCATCTGTGAAGTTGGAACTTTTGATATTCTCATAATTGAATTCAGTAGGTTTCTTTTGTAACCCCTTGTATTTTATTTTATGTATTTAAAAACATTATTTTGGGAAAGGGTCCATGGACTTCACCAGACAAGTAAGGGGCCCTTGGACATCAAAAGTTAAGGTGAAAGTTAAGAATACTTGATTTAAATTAAATTAAATTAAAAATTAAAGAAATAAGAATAAATTCCTGGAACTAGCAGTATTGTAATTTGCTTTGAATTAAGTAGGAACAATTAATTTAAAAACCATTATTACTGCTCCCTCTCTATCAATATTGAACACAGATCTGAATTTGACCCTTGCAATTAATAAATATCTTTGAGCTGCTGTACAAGAACAACATGCTAGAATGCACATAGTGAGAGATATAGAATCAGAAAACCTGGCATGAATCTTGCCTCTAACTCTTATACAACTAATTCTTGACAAGTCATTTAATCTTCCTAAACCTCATTTTCCTCATCTATAAAATGAGGACTTTGGACCCAGAGTCCCTTCTAGTTATTCTAATTCTTTTGATCCTATTGTCTAAGGAATACCAGAGGAGTAAGAGACCCAATTCTTAAATTCAAACAGCCTCTGAGGACATTAAGAAAGGCAGAATGAATCATGGAGCAAAAGCTGGAAGAGACTTCGGAGGTCATTTAGTCTAACCCCCTACTTTTATATATCTATATATAGATATATCTATATATAGATACACACACACATTATATGTATATATACATATACATATATGTATATATATATGTGTGTGTGTGTGTATGTATATAATTCTACAGATGAGGAAAATTGAGACAATAGAGATTAATTGACTTGCCAACACAATAGAGTAAGTAAATATCAGTCGCTAGATTTGAACCTAGATTCTCTGGCTTCCAGAGCCTGAGTCATTGTTTCATTTGTGAAAAGAGTCTTGAATGTTGAGTCAGAAATCCTAGGTTTGAATTCCAACATCAACACTTTTTTATCTATGAGACTTAACCAAGTCATTTTATCTCTGAGATTTATTTTCTTCATCTTTAAAATGAAGGTATTTGAAGTATTTTGGAAAGGGGAAACTTGTAAAGGGTCTAGACTCTTAAGAACCTTATCAAAGAAACCTAAGAGGAAGGGAGAGAGGGAGGAAAGCTGAAAACTTGTAGTGAGATGACCTCTTTTAGAATCTTGCTTCTAGTTGTGTGACTGTGGCCAAGGTATTGTATTGTTATGGGCTCTGGGCTACTTACCTCACAGGACCATTGTGAAGAATATGCTTTGGAAACCTTGAAAATTATAGAAATATGCACTATTATTATTTTTAAATGAACATGAAACAGAGAAACAGGAAAACATATTATTGTTAGGCTGTGTGTTTTAAATGCAGGAAGGATTAGAAAACTTCATTTAAAGATGAACATTGACCTAAACATATAGATTTGAGTAGACAGAAAAGTATTGGGAAGGTACTCCAGAAAAAAACAATCATGAGAAAAGAAGATGTGATAGTAATGATCATAGCATGCAGCTACCACTTCATCATTCCCTTATCATTATTTATTTTGAGTTTTTTGGTAATAGATATGCTCAGATGCACCACAGGAGAAGCCCTTTATCCCTCTTAAGTCTTTAGTCTTTGTCTAGTTCCTAGATGAAGTGTTAAAATCAACATGGTCATTCCTGGAACCATTCAGTTCCCTTGGAAGGTCTAGGGTTAGACTGATGATTGGCATATTTCTGTCCAGGAAATATGTCTTTATATATTCCCTCTCCTTCTGACCTACTTTTTTTCTAACCTTCTCCAGTCACCTTGCATCTCCCTTTCTCAGGCCAAACCCAAGAATATGAACTAGTTAACTTGGGTCAGTGCCAAGACAAAAGTCTCTTAAGTGGGGCAATGAGGACTTTACACCTTGTCCTGGGACTTGACATCTTGTCAAGCAGTCATGAGAGGAAGGCAGCTCACCCACTAAATGATTATGCATGAAGCTACCTTCATTGGGGTATCAAATGCTGAACTCCCCAGAGTCATTGTTCTTCACTTATAAGGAAATGTCATCAATTCCCAAATGTAAAAAGTAAAAGGCTCTGAATGTAAAAAGTGTTCTTTGTTCATGTTTTAATATTAGCCTAGTGTAGAGAATTCCTAGCTAGTAGCAGTAGTTTTGCAGTACTCTTAAGGATCTTTAATAAAAGCTAGGAATGTGAAGAAGTCTTTAAAATGTTCAAAAATAAAGACAATTTGAATTTACTTAATTTTAAAAAATGTAGTGTCAGCCAGTTTTTGTTTTTGGTTTTGGTTTTTTTTGGAAAAGAAATGAAAGATAGAGAAAAGTGAATAAGAATGGGGTCTATCAATCCCCAAAGCAAAGTGGGAATCCTAAACAGATGCAAGAGTACTCTGAAATCTGAGGATCTGGGTTCAAATCCCAGCCTTAATCATATTGTGAGCTTAGATAAATCATTCTATTTCCTTGGGCCTTGGTTTTCCCATCTGTAAAATGAGAGGGTTGAACTAGATGACCTCTGATCCCTTCTAACTTGAAATAGATGGTCCTATAATCAAATGAGATAATATTTGTAAAAGTGCTTAGGATAGTGCCTGATGACACTTGATACTTAATGAGTGTTTATTCCTTTCCCTATAATCCTAAATTGTGGGATATAACCAAGTTATCAGATGGCTAAAAACACAAAATAATGGCCAAAGTTTTGGGGTATTTTTGATTACAACTCACAAATACATACATTAAAGTCAACAAAATGAGACTAACATTGAATCCATATGCATTACTTCAATTGGTAGGGTATAGCAGAAGCCAGGAACTAGATAGGGGCATGAGGAAACTGGTTGAGAACACTTTTTTACCTCTTTGCCTCCTATTCTCAGGGGCCTCTGTTTCAGGCCCTAGACATTCATGTTCTCCTGATCTAGCTACATAGGATCTAACTACAGAGGGAAAGAACCAAAGAGTTGCTACCTGGGTTCATAGACCATTTCACTTTATGAACAGAAACTTTCTAGCAGTTGGGTACAGAGTGTTGGGATGTTTGGGCTTTTCTGGGGTCAGTCCATGATGTCCTGCTCTTGGGGCTTCCATCATATAGCATATGAAATAGATTCTGGGTCTGAGCTAGAATCAGGCTAGGCGGGTATACCAGACAACAGAAGTCCCGCTTCTTAGGATAAAATTCGCAGCCCCTTGTCTTTTCCAAATTCATGCTCCTAGATTTGGAGGTCTGAAGGAGAATAGATCATGGGTTTAAAGTTGGAAGGGAGTGAGAATACAAAGCTGAGTGACTGTCAGAGGTCATTCAGGTAGTAAAAATCAGTGAGGGAATTAAACCCAAGTTCCTTGACCTCAAGTTCAATACTCTTCCCACTAGACTGTATTACCCCTCTTTCTATAAAATTCAAGGTTGCTATTCCAGGATCCCCACCCAAAGTCTCAGGGAATAAAAAAATTTCCTAACTTTATTCCAATCTAGGAGTCAGTTGAATGGGGGAGTGGAGGAAGAAATTTTCTGATACTGCTATTTTTCCTCTTTTGCCTTTGGGAGGCAGTTTAGTGCAATGAAAAGATTGCTGGACTTGGAGAATCTGGATTCAACTCCTAATTCTGATTAGAAAATTTAGTTAATTTTCTATAATTTTCTATAATAGTTAATATTCCTCTGCTTCAAGTTAATATTCCTAAACTGAATAGAGAATTAAAAGATGACCTGAAAGGCCCCTTTCATCTCTAAATCTATGTTCCTATGATCAAATCACCTACTGAAGCAATTACTAGAATACATCTTCATGAAATTGTTTCTCTGGGTGTTGGTTTTTGGACCTGGCTTGGGAGTAGGGATGGTCTGGGCTATGCTATCCCTCTTGGGGATCTTTGCATTAACTGGCTATTTGTAGCAGGACTGTTAAAGGGGGAAAGGTGAAAGAGTGTTGCTACTCCCAGGGTTCTTGGACTCAGGGTCCTGGGTAAGCTATTGAGATCTAAGGGGAGGAGGTGGTGGTAGTTTGACTTGCCTGGTACATATTAGCCCCTGTCTTTGCTCAGAGTACATTGTTTGCCCCTTAAGCCCAAGAAGTAGAATGAGTGTCTGGCTCCAAGTCAGTGTGTTACAAAAAACTTCTCTCTCAGAGCCAGGTATCTCAAGAGAGGAGTCCACAGTTTTCTTGATGGAGAAATGATGATAATCATGGAGGGACAGGCAAGATGGTATAGAGGTAGCCAGAAAGTTATGGGACTTTCTTGTTGCTAACATTGTCCTCTGCTGGCATTGTAACCCCCTGTTTCAGTCCTCAACTCTGCTTTGCTCTTGCCTCTGTTATTAGCTCCACTTCAACTAAAAGTTATAAAACGAGCAAGTAGTTCCCTTGAGAGCAATTACCATGGATGGTGATATAGTTCTTTTCCATCTTCAGGACTTCAAGTATCTCTATTTCACCCTTTTATTTTACCCCTTGGCTTCATAGTCCCACCCTCCACACAACAGAAATACTTCTTTAACAATGATAACAATATTAGATATGTTTTGCAAAATACTTCTTGATTCACTTTTGAGTCATACATATTATTCCTATTATATAGATGAGGAACTTGAAGTTTTTTGAGGGTAAGCAACTTTTTCCATGGTGGAACAACTAGTAAGTGCCTGATGTTGATTTTGAATTCAGGTGTACTAATTCCCAGTTCAGCATTCATCCATATAGCCATAGTGACACTTACTTAGTTTAAACAAACAGGTCACTGTTTTCTTCCTCAGCTTCATTCATGGTAAATCTACCTGCTCTCTACTTCAGCACCTAGATAACATGATTCGCTTTCTCATAATCCCCTTTCACTGAGTCAGGAAAGACATGAATGCATTTGTCTTCTGTTTCTGGCTGTGAATGCTGGACTGAACTCTGCATTACCCTGGATTGCTTTTCAGAGATCTTCCACAAGGGAGAAGGGAAGGGACAGCAGCAGCAGCTACTAGGGGTTGTTCCCTAGACAGATGCTTGTGATTCAGAAGGGATACAACCACTCATTACAATACATTCACTTATTTATTCAACAAATATTCTCTAGCACCTATCATGTGAACTGCATTAGACACTGAAAGGCAGTAGTGCCAAGTGGATAGATGGTTGGACTTTGAGCCAGGAAATCTAAATTCACATCTGGCTTTTGGGACTTGGCAACCCTGGAATGTCCACTGAACCTTTCAGAGCCCTGTCTGTGAAACAGAGATAATGATACTTGCATTATTTCTTTCATAGGGTTATGGTACTTGAAAGAGTCAGGCAAATGCCATCATCATCATCATTCTTATTAAGAAATACTGTTAAGAAATCATAGCTTATATAATAAATCACAGTTTCTATAGAAATATTATTACAAGAAATATATTTGCATTGTACTACATTTTATAAAACATTTTCCTCTCAACAGCCTTGAGATAAGTGGGGAAAGTATATAAACAATTCCTATCAAGAAATTGCAAGTAGAAGAGACAAAATAAGAACTAAACAACAGGGTGAGAGATCAACAATAATACAAGGAAACAATATTAGAGTTGTCACACCTCCCAAGTGACAAGTGAATATGTGTATAAGTATGCTAGGATCAGAGAGGCCACTGGGAATACTGTGGAGGAAATGTGGGACTTGAATTGAGTATTGAAGAATACTCCTTGGGGCAGTGACTGCAGAATGTATGCTTGTCTTAAATGTGGAAGAACTTAAGAGGAGTCTTTGCTTATGATGCTACATCAGGGTTTAACTCAGCCTCACATTTATATTAGCACAGGGAACTATGACAAAGCTAACTTGCTGTAATGGTCTATACACTTAAGCTGTAGGTTGAAGAATAACCTCTTCCACAAGTTATGCATTTGTTTCCTTCCACTTAGACACACATTGTTGTTTGCACATGAAATCCTATTTTCTAACATGAGCTTATAAGTGGAAACAGGACTATAGTATTTCAAACTCTCCATTAGTCATTTGGAATTGTTCATAGGCGGCAAGGAAATGGCATGGCGGAGCACCTGCCATGGAAACCACATGCCCAAAACTTCATTTCCTGCTCTGTTCTCTTGGCACAATAGATAGAATGCCATCCCTGGAGTTAGTCCTGAGTTCAAATTTGACCTCAGGCATTTACCGACTGTGTGACACTAGGCAAGTCACTTAACCTTGTTTGCTTCAGTTTCTTCATTTGTAAAATGAGCTGGAGGAGGAAATGGCAAACCATTTCAGGATAACAGTGATGGCAGGTCAGGCATGGGTGGTGGCTATGGTGGAATAGGCTCTCCTGGAAGGCACAGAGCTGCCCTCCATGCTTGGATGAGTGGAAAAGGGAGTTGGGACTCCCTGGGGACTTCAGCATTCCACCCCCCAGTGATATTAGTGATTTTACATCTTCGTGTGACAAGAGTTCCCTCCTTGGACTGTTTGTAGTAAGGGATTCTTTCACAAATGACTCCAAATGTGATTCTGGGCAAGTCCTTCAATTATTTCATGTAATGCTTTGCATCTATCTTCCTGTCTAAGGATAATAAGGATAATGTCCTATTGCCCCACATATTGATACAAATTAAAAATGACTCATTGCCTGTGAAAGAACTTTGAAAAGTACAAAATGCCACAGAAGATAAGATACAATTCTCTTTGTTTCAGTGGTAATAGCAGAATTTCTTCCTGGCCATTGCAGAGTGTTTTCAGGAGACTATTCTACTGCATGTAGGAGGCTCTAAATTATGTTACTTGTTCTCTTCTCCATACTCCCTCCTTTCTATCCCCAAGTATGGAAATTTCATTTCTTTATTTTTTTTCAAAGCAACTTCGTGGCACTGGGTGCTGGTCCTAGAGTCAGAAAGACTGATCTTTTTGAGTTTGAAACTGGCCTCAAACCCTAGCTGTATGACCTTGTAGAAAGTTACTTAAACCTATTTGCCTCAGTTTTCTCATCTATAAAATGAGTTGGAGAAGGAATAGCAAACCACTCCAGTATCTTTGCCAAGAAAACTCTAAAATGGGGTCATGAAGAGTCAGACAAGACTGAACAACAACAAAAACTGCAACAATTCCTTTTTTTCCTTGTTCTTTTCTTTTTTTTTTATTATTAATACTTTTTATTTGCAAAACATATGTATGGGTAATTACTAAACATTAACCCTTACAAAGCTTTCTGTTACAAATTTTTCCCCCCTACTCCCCACCCCTCCCCTAGTTCCTTGTTCTTTTCTATAAGGGTCACTTATACATATGTAGTAAACAGACACACAGAATGCTGGAGCGATCTTAGATACAATGCAGTCCAAACTCTTTCTTTGGCTCAGAGAGAGGAAGTCATTTGTTCATGATCACCATGCACTCAGTCAGCTAGCTTGTGGTACAATAGGAAAAAGTATTGGATCTGCCTTTGAACCTCTACCATTTACTCTACCATTTACTGCTCAGGTGACTGCATAAGTCACTTAATCTTTCAATTTCCTCAATTGGAAAAGTTGGACTAAATAATCTCTAAGATCCCTTCTGCTTCTAAACTGATGACACTAAGAATCAAGCCTAGACCCAAATAGGTATTTTGTCTCTCAGTCATGGGCTAGTCCATCAACAGGTGCTGTTACTGCTTCATTATTGGCTGGATCTTTTCCAGCCAGAGCTTTTTGGTAAGTATAGGTCTATGTATTGCTGTATCTAATCTTTTTTTTAAAAATTTATATTCTCATAAGTAGAAGAGAAGTTGCTGAAGGCTCCTTCCATCTTTTCGTAGTTACTGAAGGAGAGGAAAAAGTGTTGAGAAAAGCTGCCTTTAAAAAAAAAAAAAGAAAGAAAGAAAGAAAAAAGAAAAGCTGCTTAGAGATCAGGGGAATCAGAGGGAGTCGAAGGCCACTCCTTTTGTAGAAAGCCTACTTTTTCAAATTGGAACAGTTCTGGCTCTCTAATGAATGTTCCTCTCCTGGGCTTGTGATAATCTGGAAATGCAGGAACCCAACAAGTGTCTGACCTGCATTATTAGTATAGTTGTGAGGTGATACAAAAACCAGTTAAAACCTTTAATTCTACTTAGGCTGTTTATAAACAGCCAGGTGAAACAAAAACAATTCAGAATATTTACACATTTTCAAATGTCCAGAGCTAGGGCATTCTATAAGCAAATAACCAGGGAAATGACTAAATTTTCCCTTTTTCATCCAGATGTGTTGGCACTATATAGCCTCATTTTCATACCAAATTATAGCCTATTTCTACCACCCCCAAATTGAACCCGTCTCCTCTGCCCCTCTAGCAGCTGGCTGTTCCCTTGGCCAGATGTCAATTTTGCCTCCCGTGTTATGAACAGAGTTTAGATTCCAAACATAGCTCCTGAGGCACCAGTCCAGTTATAACTGGTCAAGGGCTGGGTCTTGGAATGTACAGGACCAGTGTAACTTCTATGGAAACAAGCAATGTGGTGTCATGGGAAGAATCCTGGTTTGGCCAGGGAGTTAAAAACCTTGAGTTCTAATCTTGGTTCTTCCCCTGGAAGTGTGGTTCTAGGAACTAATCTGACTCCTTTATTTTACATATTAGGAAACTGAGGTCCAGAGCAATTCAAGGACTTATCTATCCAAAGTTGAATAGGCAGTGGTTGTTAGAGGTGGGATTTGAGGCCAGGAGTAAGAGGACTCCAAAACCAATTAATCGTACCATATTGTTTTTGTGTTTTGTTTTTGCAAAGCAATTGGGTTCTTGCCCAGAGTCCCTCAGCCAGTAAGAATCAAGTTTCTAATGTCACATTTGAATCCATGTCCCCCTAACTCCAGGACTGGTGCTCTTTCAACTTCTATTTCTTTAAATTACTTCCCTGTTCTAGAGCTCAGTCCCCTAATCAGAATAAAGTGAGAGAATACTGTGATATGATCTTAAATGGTTTCACCTTCTGAAAAGCTTTAGTTAGATCTATTGTAAATTTAGTCAACTTCTGGTTTGGGGGTTGGCTCCACTAATCACTGTTGTACATCACAACAACAAGCCTTTGCATTTCTCTATTTAATTAAACAGCAAGGTCTTATATCTATTTTATCACTGTTTGCTGTAAGGAGAGCAGCTAGACACCATTTGTCTCTGACCGACTGTGTTTCCCCCAAGACCACCCAAAGCAAAGGCAGTGTGTGTTTGACCCCTGAAGCCTGAAAAATGTGCCTGGAGCTTAGCGCCTGTTAGACTAGCTAGGAAATATTTGCAAAATGCCACCCATTACAAACTGCTACCCCCTAGGAAATATTATTATTATTATTATTAACAACAATGACAATAATTATAACAATATAAATTGAAGGTAAGAATGTCAGATACAGAGAGATCTTGAGAGATTTCAAGCATGCCCCCTGGGAAGTGCATGTGTGTACTGGGCTTTGGGGGTTAATTCTTTCCAGCCTCCAGATGATGTGTATGTAATTTCTCCCAGCTCACATTAACAGTGTCTCTGGAGGCACCTGTTGCTGGCTTCTATGTTAGGTTCAAACCTCTTTTTGTGTCCTTCTCTTGGAGTTTAATCATGACACATTTTCAGGGAGGAAAATGATAAGCAAGCAGGGAAGGAGATGTCGAGCCTCTGTGGCCTTAAGCTCCTCAGTTCTAATGGGCAAACTAATTGCTCCCATCTCTAGATCTCCCAATTGGAAAGTCATTCCTACCTATAATTGAAAGTCTTAGCTGTGCGGAACCTTCAAATTCTCAGTAGCATAACTCAGAAATAACAGAGGGAATAATGTCTCATAAAGCCAATTCTTTAAGTGGTTCTAAATTAAGTCCCACTGTTACCATGTAATTTGTTCCCTTTTTTTTGGCTTACACTTTGTAATTGTTAATGAGAGGCCCCACTGGACCAATGAGGTAGGGAGGGAATTTTTGATGAGTTGGTAGGGAGGAATAAGACCACCATTAGCAATTACCTACATGCATACCTGATTTCTGGTATGCTGCCAGTTGTCTCTGCTGCTCATTTGCATGGACTAGCTCCTCTCTTAGGGAGAAAATTGGGAAGGGTTCAAGTCACTATCAAGTGTAACTTGGTGACTTCCTATATGTACACTTTACTCTGAGATCACATACTAACTCCATGGAACCTTCTGCTCAAAGCATCAGTGTCTCCAGCATGCTGCTGAAATAACAAAAAACAGGGCTTCTCCCAGAAACCTGCATATGCTTAATGAATGTTGAATTGAGATGGTATAAATACCCAAGACTAGGAATCAAGCAGTCTGGGTTCTAGCTCTAGCTCTGACATTAGCTAGCAGAGTCATCCCTTAATATGTTTGGATCTCAGTTTTCTCATCTATCAAACTGGAATGATGCTACTTGTACTTCTCATCATCCAGATTTTTTGTTAGAAAAGTGCCTAGACAGCTGTAACATGCTATAGGTAAATCATCATCATTATTATTATTGAGGTTATTTGGAAACAACTTGAAAATCAGTTGGCTTTTTTCTCTATTTTTCCATCTGAATCTTTAATGTGTTGACCTGATTTTGGTCTTGGCTCTGACTTGTGAAATCAAAACATGAGGTTGAAAGCAAGATCCTGTATATAAAGGTGGATAAATTTCAAGGGGTCTGTGAACTTAGATGGGAAAATATTGCATTTTTATTTTTCCTAATCTCTAACTGAAACTTAGTATTTCTTTTAAATAGCAGCACATTATTCTGAGAAGAGTTCCATAGGCTTCATCAGATTTTCAATGGAGTCCATAACACATTCAAGGTTAAGAGCTCTTTCAATGCAGACCTCCCTGAAGGGGTCTTTTACCCTATGGTAGAGACTGTCCAAAACTCTTTTTTTTTTCTCTGCCAGACAGGGTATGGTGGTGAAGAAATCAACTTTAACTTGATTGCAAAGTGATTAAAAAAACAATAACAAAATACCAGATGTTGGGCCACCAGATTGATAACCAGCAGTAAAGTAGTGCTCTAGGGCAGAAGCTGGCATTCTTTCAGAGGTGGCTTGCCAAATGTTCATTTACTCATTCCTTTGTGAGTGAGGATGGAGATAGCAGTTCTCTTTCTTCAACACACATGTCTATACATGTGTGCAGGAGGGAGGTTGCCTACAGGTTACCCCAAAGAGACAAATTTTGGTATGAGATAGTGCAATTGGGAGCTACTCAAGAGGAATGTTCCCCTAAGTCTTAGGTTTCTAATCATTGAGAAGAATAAACAGGTAAGGAAGAGGGGATAAGCAGTGGGGCAAGCTGTCTTCTACCTCATATTTGTGATCAATTCTTTCTACATGTCTAAGGCCTAACTTACAAGAGTACCCTGTACTCCCAAATATCAACCCCATCATCTGTTTTCAGGAGTCTTCTTTTAAATGCAAAATCCCTCAGGAGGCATTACTCTTGAAAAAATTTTTCAATTAACATGTTAGATATCAATAACATATTAGTAGCTATAACTTGCAACCCAGCTAAGAACAACAATGTGTGGCTGAATCTGTACCTGAGAGGTAAGAAGGGATAGGAAAGGGAAGTGGGAGGTTACCTTCTCCATTCTGGACTTGTGAAACTGATTTTTTTTGGTTGTACTCAAGGGTAAGATTTCATACTTAGTTCTATTGGATTTTATCTAATTAAACCCAGCCCAATTCTAGTCTGTTAAGATACTCTTAGAACCATACTCTATCACCCATTCCTTCTGTTTTTTTTTTTTTTTTAATGTATGTTTTCTGTTTCTTTCATCATCATGGTATCCCATGTATCTACTATCCCTTTCCCCTTCCTCAAGGACCAACCCATATGATATTATAAAGTCTTTTTTTTTTTTTAAGAAAAGTTTAGCACAACTGATTGAAACTGATAGATACATTGAGAAAGTTCAAAAATATGTGCAATGTATAACATTTATGGATCTCTGCAAAGGGGTAAGTTGGAGGTGTCTCCTCATATCTCTTTATTTGAATCCCACTTGATATTTATAATTTTGCTATATTTACTTTTAATTTTTGGTGTGTGTTTTTTTCTCATTTAAATTGTTGTAGTTTTATATATAGTAGGAGGTAGCTAGATAGTTCAGTGAGTAGAGTAGTGAGCATGCAATCAGAAAGATCTAAGTTCAAATCCAGCCTCAGACACTTACCAGCAATGTGACTCTGGGTAAGTCACTTAATGATATTTGTCCCAGTTTCCTCATCTATAAAATAAACTGGATAAAGAAATGGCAGACCACTCCAATATCTTTGCCAAGGAAACCTAAATGGGGTCATGAAAAATAAGATACAACTAATTGATAAATCAACCACAAATAATATTTTATATTAAAGTCTCATATCAATTTAATGTGTGGTATGAGGTGGTGATCTAAACTTAATTTCTTCCAAACTATTTTCCAGTTTTCTCAGCAGTTTTTATCAATTAGGGAGTATTTCCTTAGGTAACCTCATGTTTTCCACTTTATAAAATATTGTATAATTTAGTTCTATTGTTTCTGAATTTGCCTTGTTTAGTCTGTTCCATTGATTTATTTCTCTAGTCTTTAACCAATTCTAGATGGTTTTGATGACTGCTTGTCTTGTAATGCAATTTGAGGTCTGAAAGCTATTGTCCTTTCATCCATACTTATTTTCATCATTTCCCCTGATATTAGAGATCTTACATTTTTCTGGGTGAATTTTGTTATTATTTTATCAAGTTCTGTAAAGTACCCTCTTGGTATATGATTTTTATAATATTGTCATTTTTATTATATTGGCAAGGTCTAACTATGAACACTGAATATTCTTTCAGCTATTAAAGTTGTCCTTTTATTCTTTAAAGACTGCTTTATAATTGAATCTATAAAGATCTTCTGAATATTTTGAGAGGCTCATCCTCAGATATATACATTTTATAGTTATTTGGAATGGAATTTCTCTATTATTGCATTTTGTGTTTTGTTATTATTTACAAATACTGTTGATTTCTGAGGATTGATTTTGTAGCCTACAATTTTGCTTAAGCTATTAATTTTCTCTATTAGTAACTTTGCCAATTCCCTGGGGTTTTTTAAGTGTACTATCAACAAATTAGGATAGCTTTATCTCTTCCTTCCTCATTTTTTCCCCTTTAATTCCTTTCTCTTTTCAAATTCTTATTGCTTAGTGTTTCCAGACCTATATTGAATAATACTGGAGAGAGTAGTCATCCTTGCTTCTCTCCATATTTATTGGAAAAGATTCTAGTGTATTCTCATTGCCTATGATTCTTGCTTTTGGTTTTATATAGATTTTTAATGTTGTTAAAAAAAGATTCTTCTATGCCTATACTAGGTATGTTTTATTTTTGTTTTTGTTTTTAGCATAAAAGAATATTGTGCTTTGTCAAAGATTTTTCTCTTATCTATTAAGATTATCATTTAGTTTTGGATGTTCTGTTTTTAATATGATTACTTATATTGATTGTTTTCCTAATGTTAAACCAACCCTGAATCCCTGATATAAATCCTACTTGATCATAATCAATGGTTTCTTGGATTAAACACCGTAATCTGTTTGATAGGATTTTGTTTATAAAATTTAAGTCAATACTCATGAATAATTTTGGCCAAGAAATATCTGTGTTTTATCTTTTCCTGGTTTAGATATTAGGACTATATTTAAAAAAAGATTATGGTAGAGTTCTTTCTTCCTCAATTTTTGAGAATAATTTGTGAAATTATTCTTTAAACTATTCTTTAAATAGTTTGACTATTTAAACTATTCTTTAAAAGTTTGACAGAATTGTCCTGTGAATTTGTTTTGTTTTGTTTTGTTACTAGTTTTTGGTAGTTCTTATAGATATATGTTTTTCCTTTCTGAGCTTGAGCTTTTTAAGATGCCTATTTGGTCTTCTGATAGTTTTGGCATTTTTCAGTTTTGAGGGTATTCCTCTTTTGTATTCTCAGTGTTGTTAGTGTATAACTATATAATATGTTCTGGTTTTTAAAAATTTCTTTTTTAAAAAATTTCTTCCTTCCAACCATTCTGGAGAGCAATCTGGAACTGTGCTCAGAGTTATCAAACTGTGCATACCCTTTGACCTAGCAGTGTTTCTAATGGGCTTATATCCCAAAGAGATCTTAGAGGAGGGAAAGGGACCCACCTGTGCAAGAATGTTTGTGGCAGCCCTTTTTGTA
This sequence comes from Myrmecobius fasciatus, assembly GCA_023553655.1. NCBI lineage: Eukaryota > Metazoa > Chordata > Mammalia > Dasyuromorphia > Myrmecobiidae > Myrmecobius > Myrmecobius fasciatus. The sequence goes on from JAJPUD010002513.1 coordinate 126,255, forward strand.
GTGGCTAGAAATTGGAAACTGAATGGATGCCCATCAATTGGAGAGTGGCTGAATAAATTATGGTATATGAATGTTATGGAATATTATTGTTCTGTAAGAAATGACCAACAAGATGATTTCAGAGAGACCTACATGAACTGATGCTAAGTGAAATAAGCAGAACCAGGAGATCATTATACATGGCAACAACAGTACTATATGATGATCAATTCTGATGGACCTGGTTCTCTTCAACAATGAGGTGATTCAAACCAGTTCCTATTGTTCAGCGATGAAGATAGTCATACATCCAGAGAGAGGCCTGTGGGAACTGAGTGTAGACCACAACACAGCATTTTAACACTTTCTATGAATATTTGCTTGCATTTCGTTTTCCTTTTTAGGTTGTTGTTTTTCCCCCCTCTTTCTAGATCTGATTTTTCTTGTGCACTAAGATAACTGTATAGATATGTATACACATATTGGATTTGTCATATAATAACATATTTAACATGTATTAGACTACCTGTCATCTAGGAGTGAGGGTGGGAGGAAGGAGGGGAAAAATTTGGAACAAAAAAATTTTGCAAAGGTCAACATAGAAAAATAACTCTTATGTTCTGCAAATAAAAAGCTTTATTAAAACAAACAAACAAACAAACAAACAAAACAGGGGTCAGCAAACTGCAGTTGGCCTGGGGTCAAATGTGGCAAGAGACCTGCTTTTATACATTTTAAAATACAATATAACTTTTACTTAAAAAGTAACTTTTTTTTTTTTTTTTTTGCTGAGGCAATTGGGGTTAAATGACTTGCCCAGGGTCACACAGCTAGGAAGTGTTAAGTATTTGAGACCACATTTGAACTAAGGTCCTCCTGACTTCAGGGCTGGTGCTCTATACACTGCACCACTTAGCTGCCCAAAAGTAAAAAGTTTTTACAAAAGGTAAAAACCATTTTTAGCTCACAAGTTGTACAAAAACAGGCAGAGGCAACACACCTGTCAGCTTGGCTAAAATGACAGGAAATGATAATGACGAATGTTAGAGGGGATGTGGGAAAACTGGGACACTGATACATTGTTGGTGGAACTGTGAACGGATCCCAACCATTCTGGAGAGCAATTTGGAGCTATGCTCAAAAAGTTATCAAACTGTGCATACCCTTTGACCCAGCAGTGTTTCTATTGGGCTTATATCCCAAAGAGATCTTAGAGGAGGGAAAGGGACCCACATGTGCAAAAATGTTTGTGGCAGCCCTTTTTGTAGTGGCAAGAAACTGGAAACTGAAAGGATGCCCATCAATTGGAGAATGGCTGAATAAAAAATGAATAAATTATGGTATGTAAAAAAATTCTTCTTGTTTTGCTATGATGTTACCTTGCTTATTTGCTATTTATTGATTTAATTTCCTACTTCCTTTTAATTAGGTTAGCTAAGAATTCATCAATTATATTAGTCTTTTTAAAAAAGCAGCCTTTTGTTTTATCATTTGTATAGCATTTTTGATGTTGTTGCCAGTTTAGTTGTTTCCCCTCTAATTTTAACTGTTTTGTGCTTTAAAAAAAAGGCTTAATTATGTGTTGATTCTCTAATTTTCTAAAATTATTGTTCAGGTAATTAATCTCTCTCCCCCCCAGGCAATTGGAGTTAAGTGACTTGTCCAGGGTCACACAGCAAGGAAGTTAAGAGTCTGATTTTGCCTCCTGAGGGCATCTTTAGCTGCATCCCAAAAATGTTGGTAAGTTGTTTCATCATTATCACTTTATTTTGCATGGCTATTAATTATTTCTGTGCTTTGTTCTTTGACCCACTTATTATTTAAAATTTCATTGTTAAAATTTTATTTGCGTCTGTATCTTTTGTTGTAGTGTCTGAACCAATTTCTATTCTTATTTCATTATGGTCTGTAAAGGATGTATCAATTATTTCTGCCTTTTTTACATTTGCTTGCAATACATTTGTGCCCTTAGTATCTGGCCAATTTTGTAAAAGTTCCATGAGATGCAGAAAAAATATATGTATATTGTTTTGCTGTTTCCCATGTAGAAAATGCCATAAATTTTTTAAACCCTGTTTTCTCCAGAAATGTATTCAGAGAGATATTTTCCCATTTGGTTTATCTGTTAGACTTATTCAAAGTGGACACAGGGATATTGAAATCTTCTGTCATTATTATATTATTTTATATCTTCTTGAAGCTCAGATAACGTTTGCTTTATGAATTCTAAGGAATTTGGGATATATAAGCTTATTACTATTATTGATTTATCTTCTTTGCTTTCTTTCCACAAAATAGCTTTCTTGTTAACCCCTTTTCTTGTTTGCTCTTTTCCTCTTCTGTTGGGGCAATTTATGTTTTTGTAAATATTTATCCATTTTACCCAGATTGTCAAATTTATTGACAAATAATATGGCAAAATAACTCCTAATAATAAAAAATCAAGTTAGCTAAAGATTAATCTGTTTTTTATTTATCTGTTTTATTATCTGGTCACTCTCCTGTCTCCCCCCTCCTTCCATAAAACAAGCTCCAGGATGTATTAGTTCAGGTTTTTTTTTTTTTTTTAACTTTTAGTTTTATTATTCTCTTCTTTGATTTTCAGGATTTTTATTTTAGTGTTTAATTAAGAATTTTAAATTTTGTTCTCTCCTAGTCTTTTATTTTTTTTTAATTGCATGCCCAATTCATTGATCTGCTCTTTCTCTCTTTTATTGATGTAAATGTTTAGAGATGTAAATTTTCATCTAAGTACTGCTTGACTACATTTCCCAAACATTAGTATGTTGTCTCATGGTTGTCATTTCAATGAAATTATTGATTATTTCTATCATTTGCTTTTTTGGCCCTCTCATTCTTTAGGAGTAATTTATTTAGTTTCCAATTTTTAATCTATGTTTCTATAGTCTTTTGTTAAAAATAATTTTTATTACATTATTGTCTAAAAAGAATATATTTAATGTTTTTACTTTTCTGCATTTGTTGGTGAGTTTTTTATGTCACAATTTTTGTGAAGGTACTTGTACAACTGAGAAAAAGATATTTTCCTTTCTATTCCCAACCAATTTTCTCCAGTGGTCTATCATATTTAACATTTCTAAAATTCCATTCATCTCCTTAACTTCTTTCTTATTTATTTTGTAGTTAGATTCATCTAGTTGATGTCTCCCACATACAATATATATGTATATTAAATATAAGAGGTTTTACTATTTCCTCTTATATTTAATATACATATATATTCATTTATTACTTATTGTTTAATTTTTCTTTTAAGAATTTGGATGCAGTGCCATTTGGTGCATATGTGTTAGTATTGATACTACTTCATCATGACTTTTGGTGAGATGTAGTTCCCCTGTTTATCTTTTTTAATTAGGTCTATTTTTGACTTGTTTGAGATTATGATTACTTTCCCTAACACTTTCATCTCAGATGAAGCATAATAGATTCTCCTCTATCTTATTTTAACTGTGTATATGTGTATTTTTGTTTAAAATTTGTTCCTTATAAATAATATTTTGTTGGATACTGGTTTCTAATACATTCTACTCTCTGCATTCATTTTGTGGGTGAGTTTATCCCATTCACATTCACATCTATGGTTATTAAATGTGTATTTTCCTCCAGCCTATTTTTTTTCCCTCTTTATCATTCTTTTTTTTTATCTCACCCTCATCAAAAATCTGTCTTACTTCTGACCATTATCTCCCTTAAGCCACTTTCCCTTTTATCATTCTTCCTCTCTTACTTTCCTGTTGGATAAAACAGATTATACCCAAATGAGTGTGTATGCTATTTCTTCTTTGAACCAATTCCTGTGAATCTGTGTCACTGCTGCTATTCTTCTTTCTTTTTTTATTTATCTCTATAGAATTGTAATTTTGACTTATACTTAGGCAGTATTTACCTCCTAAATTCTTTTTAGTACTCAAAGCCTTTCCATGCTGTAGGGTTTGCCAGAGCATATATTTCATTTGCATTAGCCATTAACAATCCAGGATGCAAACTGGAAAAAAAATCAGTCCCGGTTGCCAGGATGAATGGATGTAAAGTACAAACTAATCTAGAGACCTAGAGACATTGTTCCCCTTTGACCCAGTTAGAGTTAAGTTTTCTGGTCCTTGTCCCTTATTCATCATTCTTTTTCAATAAACAAAAATATCCTGACTCCAGAGTACAGACACTTCTACAGTCTTGCCCAGTGAGTAATGGGGCAGCCTCTGATATCAGGCTCTTTGTCTAAAATTCTACCAAGCTTGAATCCTGAGTAGCATGGATCTTGGGCCTGAAGGGCAAAGCTTGCTTGCTAAATATAAAACTAAAAGACATTCAGTTTAAATGTCATGAGCATTTGGGGGGGGGGGGGTTCCAGAAGAGAGATTGTGCAACAGATACTATGATCAAATTGTAATTTCAACTTGGAACTTCCCTTAGTACCTTCAGCCTCCTTATAGGAGAATACCCTCTTCCAGCGTCTTCATTCTAGAGAAGAGAGGCATGGGAAGGGAAGTCCACCAAACTTTTATTTTTCTTCTGAGTCTAACTCTGACTTTCTGAACATTGACATCATTTCCAGAGGTAGGAGAACTCCCTCCTCAACCAGCTCCATTTTGTATGTTGCTTCCCCTCAATTAAAATACAAGCTCTTTGAGGTCAGGAACTAGCTTTATTTTTTGTTTAACTGAGACCCTGAGTACTTAAGATGGTGCCTGACACAAAGTAAGCCCTTTTAAAAACTATTTTTGCATATTGCTTTGCTGAACCAATAATCTGTGGAGCTAGGGAAAGTTATCATGTCTGCCATTCTTGTATGGCAGTGTTGTTTTTCAGGAGCAGTTCTCTCTCCTTTTGTTCTATATAGGATCACCTTCCATTCATGATGAACCATTGGAATAAATCTTTAGTGGAGGTTTCTCATCTGTAAAATAGGGGTAATATTACCATCTTCTTTATAGAATTGTTTTGAAAAAAATAAATGCTTTGTAAAATTGAAAGTGTCATGTGAATATGAGTTATCAACTCATTTTATTTTATTTTTAATAAAAGCTTTTTATTTACAAAACATATGCATGGGTAATTTTTCAACATTGACCCTTGCAAAATTTTCTTTTTCCCTCCTTCCCCCAACCCCCTCCCCTAGATGACAGGTAGTCCAATACATGTTAAATATGCTAAAATATATGACAAATCCAATATATGTATAAATATTTATTCAGTTATCTTGCTGCACAAGAAAAAATCGGATCTAAAAAGAAAAAAAAACTGAGAAGAAAAACAAAATGCAAGCAAGCATCAACAGAAAGCATTAAAATGCTATGTTATGGTCCACATTCAGTTCCCACAGGCCTCATCACTGAACAACTGGAACTGGTTTAAATCATCCCATTGTTGAAGAGAGCCATGTGTATCAGAATTGATCATTATATAGTCTTGTTGCCATACAACTAATTTCAAAAGTGGTTTCATAAAAATGATATCTCCTTCTACCTTCTACAATCAAAGATATTGAGGTATGCAGGATTAAAACGTTACATATCATATCAATTTTGTGTATGTATGATTTTACTGAATTCTTCCCCTTTCCTTTTTAAAAAATAATTTCTTTTTGCCATAATGAATGATTCTTGAGGCAAGGGAAGGGTTTGGGGGAAATAAAGGTAATGTTAAAACAAAAGATCATTTAAAAAATTAAAAAAAATAGTTTTGTTTAAAAAAAAAGTCCTTTTATGTATACTATTTTATTTGATCCCTACAATAATCCTGGGAGGTAATAAGGGCAGTTATCATTATTCCTATGTTATGGATAAGAAACAAGGACTCTTAAGAGATGTAGTGACTGGTTCAAAGACACAAAATAAGTCAGTAACAAGTCTGGAACTAAAAAATATCTTCTGACTACTCATTCTGGAATCAAAGGTTCCAGAACAGAAAAGGATGTGGGAAGTTTTCTAGGCCAAAGGTATTAGATATGCACATTGCTGCCACAACACTCTCCAGTACAGCCCAAACAAGATTAAAATGTGATTTGGAAATATTAGCAAAATAAGTAAAAATACAACAAAATAGTTAATGTTAATTTGTCACTTTCTGGAGCAATATGATTTTCCTACACCAATATGCAGATGCAATTAGATGACTCAATACATAGAGTTCTGGCTCTGAAGTCAAGAAAACCTGAGTCCAAATTTGACCTTAGACACCAGCTGTGTGATTCTGGGCAAATCATTTTACCTCCATTTGCCTTTATCCACTGGTGTAGAGAAGGACAAACCACAGTATCTTCTGAATAGTATGGTCTATAGGGTCAAGTAGAGTCAGATATAACTGAACAATAACAAGGAATGGAAGAGATTCTTATGTGTTTAGTTAGCCATTGCTATTTGAGTTTGAAATCACAAGTTTAGGCCAATCTCATTGTATGTAGAAATAGAAATAACTGAACTGATAAACTGACAAAAATCACCCCAAAACAAGAAGTGGGTGACAGCTAACTGCAAGGATTGAGTGAGCATGCTTAATGAGTTAATTAACATTAATTTCTTCCCAAAGGAGGAGTCTTCTGTCATTTTTGAGCATGGGTTTTTTGATAAGGGGGCAGAACATGTCAAGGAAGAACATGCAATGGGAAGACCAGGAAGTCTGTTAACTTCATTATCCACAGTCAATGAAGAAGGGACTTGCTCAGAATAGGAAATAAAAAGGGTCATTCTCGTGTCTATACGTGTAGATCTGCCCATAGACTGCCCCTGGGTGGATCGCCCCTTTCTTGCAAGAACCATAAATAAACCAGCTTATTTTATGAGAGAGAAACAGAGAGACAGAGACAAGAGAGAAAGACACAGACACAGAGACAAAGATAGAGACAGAGACAGAGATACAGAGAGAGAGACAGAGAGAAAGAGAGAGCGAGAGAGAAACAGAGGGAGGGAGGAAGAGAAGAAAGGAGAAAGGGAAGGAAGAAGGATGGAGGGAGGAAAGGAAGGAAGGAAGGAGGAAAAGTGGAAAGAAGGAAGGGAGGGAGAAAGGGAGGAACAAAGGAGGAAGGGAGGAAGGAAGTGGGGAAGGAAGGAAAGAAGGAAGGAAGGAAGGAAGGAAGGAAGGAAGGAAGGAAGGAAGGAAGGAAGGAAGGAAGGAAGGAAGGAAGGAAGAGAGGGAGGGAGGGAGGGAGGAAGAAACAGGGCTAGAACAGTAAGATGGCTTGCCCACAGTCACAAATCTGGAACTCTTCGAACTGACTACTCCTTGACTTAAAAAGTTGAATGGTTTTCACTGTATTACAAGAATTGGGGCAAAATCAGATTCAAGGTAGACTCTCAGTCATTCCCCATAGGTTTTGAGTGATAATCCAGGGTCTCAAGGAAGGATGGAACAGCTCATTATTTGGGGGATTAGTGGAGGGAGATAATACATTAATTTTGTCCTCAGGAAGTATATTGGATCTAGGACACCTACCAAGAAGAAAATATTAAGCGCTCCAAGGGCTACAGATCTCTCTTCCCTCTTTTTCCTTTCCCTTTTTTCTCCTTCCCTGTTCACTTCTTTCTTTCATTATAATTGTTGGAGCTAAGGATGAACAAGTCTGTGATGCTCTGATAAAGCATGTGCATGACAGCTGGGACTTGCCAGGATCTGACTGTTTGTGTTTGAGCTGAGAGCATAACAAAATGTTTACTTTGTATGAATTCAGTCTTGTCCAAATACCATCAGAAATTTGGTACCGTGTTTCCTCAGGTTAAATGACTTCACTTTTTTCTCAGAGAAGTAATTGGGCTAATATTTGCTTTACATCTTGTAAAATAAAAAAGAAATTGGATAATGATGACAAAAATGGAAAACTAGTTAATCCTTAGAGTGCCCCCTGCCACTGCATTTCCTGGAATCATTTTAAACTTGATTTCTATCAAGTAATCATGATTATTTAGTACTCTTTGTTGCTCCTGAGCTCTCCAAGCCCAGCAGGTAGTCAGCCACTAGGTATTTGCTATATCCTGAAGTGCATTTGAACAGTCAACTATCAGGAGTAAAAGAAAAAAAAATTAAATGTGAAATGTTTCTCCCCTGGTTGCTTCTGACTTGCTATGATCTATTAAAGAAACTCAAGAAAGGGGAATCAACAGTTGTGCTATTTTTGAAGTCTGCTGCTGATAAAAACCAAGTGAAGATGTTGGGGTAGTTAGGTCTTTTTGTGTGTTGTTATAATTTTCCACATGATTTGCATCTCATTAAATACTCCTTTCTAGGCAACATTCTTCCATATCCCTGGGTCTATTAGTCTTTTTGTAAAAGGATAACTGGTTTTTCTAAAATAGAAAATTCCTTGAATTTCAGTTCAATTAAATTTCTCACCAATGTAGAGAAACAACAAACATTTTTAGGCACTTACTATGTACCTAGCGCCACAAACATTTTTGCACATGTGGGTCCTTTTCCCTTTGTTATGATCTATGACTCAGTTGTGACTCTGCTGGATCAAAGGGCATGCACAGGTTTATAACCCTTTGGATATAGTTCCAAATTGCTCTCCAGAATGGTTAGATCATTTCACAACTCTACCAATAATAACTTAGAGTTTCAGTTTTCCATATCCCCTCCAAGATTTTATTATTATATTTTCCTGTCATCTTACCCAAACTGAGAAGTATGAAGTGGTGTTTCATAGTTGTCTTAATTTGCATTTCTCTAATCAATAATAATTCAGAGCATTTTTTATAAATAATAGCTTTTTATTTTTCAAGATACATGCAAAGATAATTTTCAACATTCACTTTTGTAAAACCTTGCATTCCAAATTTTTCTCTCTCCCTCCCTACTTCCTCCTCCCCTAGACAGTAAGTAATCCAATATAGGTTAAACAATTCTTGTAAACATATTTTCATATTTATCATGCTGTGCAAGAGAAAATTTTTGTGCAAAACCTTTTTAATTTAATCTGATCAAAATTATCCATTTTGGAGTTCATAATGCCCTCTAGTTCTTTTTTGGCCATAAATTCTCCCTTTCTCCAAAGATTTTATAGGTAAACTATTCCTTGCTCTCTGAATTTGCTTATAGTATCACCCTTTTACACCTAAATTGTGTATCCATTTTGACCTTATTTTGGTATGGCATGTGAGATGTAAGTCAATGCCAAATTTGTGACATACTATTTTCCAGTGTTCCCAGCAATTTTTGTCAAATAGTGAGTTCTTATCCCTGATGTTGGAATCTTTGGGTTTATCAAACAGTACATTACTATAGTCATTGATTATTGTGTCTTGTGTACTTAACCTATTCCACTGATTCACCAGTCTATTTCTCAGCCAGTACCAGATGGTTTTGATGACTGCTGCTTTATAATAGAGTTTTAGGTCTGGTACTACTAGGTCACTGTGCTTGGCATTTTTTCCCATTAATTTCCTTGATATTCTTTTTTTTCCAGATGAATTTTGTTAATATTTTTTCTAGCTCTACATAATAATTTTTTTTGGCAGTTTGATTGGTATGGTCCTGAATAAGAAGGCTAATTTAGGCCAGGGATTTTTAAATTGAAGTATACAGACTCTTAATTGGTTCTTAGATATATTTCAAGGGATCTGTGAAGAAGTCAAAAAACTACATCTTAATTCCAATGTAATTAGTTTCCTTTATATTCTTAAGTATTTTACTTCATGAATTTAAAGACACTGTTCTGAAAAAAGACCCATAGGCATTACCAGACTACCAAAGGAGTACATACATGACACATAAAAGATTAAGAGTTGCTG
>JAJPUD010002513.1:135989-150909 GCA_023553655.1 Myrmecobius fasciatus
ATAGGGGCAGCTAGATGGCACAGTGGATAGAGACCAGCCCTGAAGTCAGGAGGACTTGAGTTCAAATCTCACCTCAGACACTTAACATTCCCTAGCTGTGTGAGCCTGGGCAAGTCACTTAACCTCAACTGCCTCAGCAAAACAAACAAACAAAAGTCATTTAGATAACTTCCTAGTTTTATGTATAATCCCCTATATACTCATCTATCTGAGAGTAAGCAATCAAGTAAGTGATTGTGAGAACTCCTTTCCCCTTCTGATGAAGTCTTTTAAAAATATCCAGGTGGAAGGTGTTGTCTAGTTTTAAGTACAACTCTTACTCAAGAGACTTGTGGAAGAGGAGCAGATGCAGGGACCCAATTGCTGAAGGCAGTCATCGGAGGCTAATGTAGACATTACACTTGCTGATTCAACTAAAGGTATTTACAGAGTGTGAATAGAAATCAAATGTCATGACTCAGCTGTAGAAGGTGAATGCTTCCTGAAGCTCTGGGCTTCCTGGGAAAGGTGAAAACAAACAAACAAACAAACAAACAACAACAACAAAATACAGGGAAGAGCCAGAAAAAGTCAGGTGTCAGGAAAAAGTTCCTGCTAGCCATCTCCGGGCTATAAATGTTACCCTAGTAGCCTTGCATATGAGAGGTTCTAGACTAATATTTTTGCTCAGCGAGAAAAAGTAAAAGGCCCTTTTCTGAGATTTCTGAGATCTACTGCAAAGTAGAGGATGCTAAGATTTCTGGTTATACCATTGCTTACCGTATTAAAATAAACGATCATTTTGCCTTTCTATGTTGGCATGAACTTACCCTGGTTGTCTTTAGATGCTTAGCATTATCCTTTTTGTTTGTTTGTTTGTTTTCATTTTCTTTGACAAATACTGTTGAAAGTCTTAATGACATTGTTTTCTTTTGAAACCATCAAGAACTACAGGGAAGGAACAGATCAACCAAAGATGGCAAAAATTAAATCTTTTTTTTTTTTACTTAATAGTATTTATTTTTCCCCCAATCTCATGTAAAGATAGTATACAACATTCATTTTTTATAAAATTTTGAGTTCCAACTTTTTTCTCCCTTCTCTTTCCCTCTTCCTAATAGCAAACAATCTGATACAGACTATACATGTACAATCAAGTTAGACATATTTCCATAGTAGTTATGTTGTAAAAGAAGAATCAAAACCAAAAAAGAAAAACTATGAGAAAGAAAAAACAATCTTTTTAAAAAATGAAAATAGGATTTGCATTCAGATTCCATAGTTTTCTCTCTGGATGTGGACAGCATTTTCCACCATAATTTTTTTTTATTAAAGCTTTTTATTTGTATAACATATGTATGGGTAGTTCCTCAGTATTGATCTTTACAAAGCTTTCCGTTCCAAATTTTACTCCCAGTCCCCACCCCTCCCCTAGATGGCAGGAAGTCCATTACATGTTAATAATGATAAAATACTTGACAAATTGTTGTGCAAGAAAAATCCTATCTACAAGAAAAAAAAAATCAGAGAAAGAAAACACACTGTAAGCAAACATCAATAGAGAGCATGAAAATGTTATGTTGTGGTCCACATTTCACATCCCTCTCTCTGGGTGTATATGGCTTTCTTCACTGAACAATTGGAACTGGTTTGAGACAATTCTTTGTTGCAGAGAGCCATGTCCATCAGAATTGATCATCATAAAATATTGTTGTTGCTGTGTATAATGATCTCCTGGTTCTGCTCATTTCACTCAGCATCAGTTCATGCAAGTCTCTCCAGGTGTCTCTGAAATCGTCCTGCTGGTCGTTTCTTACAGAGCAATAATATTCCATAACATTCATATACCATAATTTATTCAGCCATTTTCCAGTTGATGGGCATCCATTCAGTTTCCAGTTTCTTGCCACTACAAAAAGAGCTGCCACAAACATTCTTGCACATGTGGGTCCCTTTCCTTCCTCTAAGATCTCTTTGGGATATAAGCCCAATAGAAACACTGCTGGGTCAAAGGGTATGCACAGTTTGGTAACTCTTCGGGCATAGGAGAACACTTTTTAAAAATAGGAATTAAAAGGGCAGCTTGGTGGCGCAGTGGATAGAGCACCAGCCCTGAAGTCAGAAGCACCTGAGTTCAAATCTGGTCTCAGACACTTATCAATTCTTAGTTATGTGACCCTGGGCAAATCACTTAACCCCAATTATCTCAGCAAAAAAAAAAAAAAAAAATTTCTTCCATTAAAAAGAATTTGAAATAGTATTAGTGGAATTTCCTCATTTCCCCAGAAATGGAAGCTCTGATGAATATTTAGTCATCAGGATGAACCATAGAATGTTAGAACTGACAGATATTGAAATGGGAGAGAAGCTCAGGTATATCAAAAATAAATTTCCAGGGGCAGTGGACAGAGCACGAGCCCTGAAGTCAGGAGGACCTGAGTTCAAATCTGGTCTCAGACACTTTACATTCCCTAGCTGTGTGACTCTGGGCAAGTCACTTAACCCCAATTGCCTCAGCAAAAATAAATTTCCAAACTTAGACCCAAATGACTTCTTCTTGAGAGTTACTTTGATAGTAGTGACAGGATATATGGCACTGGAAGGTATTCCTGATTTGCTTGAGAGAAGTTTCATACTTTCAGGATGACCCATGGGCGAGGCTGGGCTATGTCATTGAAACGTCATTCTCCATCTATATCTGGTCTAAGTTGTGAAAGAATAAATCTTGCTAACTTTCCAGGGAATATTAGACAGCAACATTTTGGAAACTATGCTGATCTAAAACCATGAAGTTAATTCATATATCTGAATATCCCAAATATCTAAATTCATTGTATCGCAAAAGATATGGTCAATGCTGGATAGAAACAATTAAATATTTCTTTCTCCCTCCCTCTGTATCCTTTTCTGTCTCTGTCTTTATATGTGTATGTGTATGTATATAAGGTCAAAACCCCATCTTAGCCTTGGTACCTTAATAAAAGGAGAATTGATGTCAATCAATTAACCAAACATAAACATTAGTCAAAAAAAAAATTGAGGCTTAACTAGAGCTAGATGTAGTTTTAAGCAGTAAATCCAATAACTCTCTAAGATAATATTAGGTATTTTCCTAACTGGGGGCTCAGGGTGATTGTGTTTGAGCTCCTAGCTTTTCATCTAAAATACCTAAAGCCACAGAGAGAACAATGTAGACTTTGGGAACCCTTATGTTATATTGCTCCAGGTTTATAACAAGCTAATTATTGTGAGGGTACGTACACACACATGTATGTGTGCTTGTGTGCATGTGCACGCACATGTCTGGGTGTGTGTTTGCAAAGCCATTTTCCTCCTGTGCTATGATACCCCTGGATTCTCAAAAGCTAAGCCATTGTCATGCAAGGCCTGGCAGGTCCTACAAAAAAAAAAAAAAAAAAGATTTCTGAGATGTCACCCAAGGCCTGGGGACTAACAAAATGTCTTTAGTATGAGTATCTGCCTAGATATTTCAGATAATTTTATCACTAGGTTGGGAGTAGGACAATAATTTTTCTTTTCTTTTTCTTCTTGGTGATCACAGTTACTCCTGAAGTCTGTCTCCTAAATTGTAGACGGGCAGTAATATGCCCTGGGAAAAAAAGCATACATATCAATACAATTACCAATCCTTGAAGGACTAAAGAAAAAATATAATATTGGTAATTCATGTGACATTTGGAACTTCATTCTTGACAGATTAAAATTTTGCTTGGAGATCTTTTCCCGTAATCATCTCTATAGTTCTTTTTTTTTTTTTTGGCCAGACAATTGGGGTTCAATGATTTGCTCAGGGTCATACAGCTACTGAATGCTATTTGAGATTGTATTTGAACTCAGTTACTTCTGATTTCAGGGCCAGTGCTCTATCTATCCACTGCACCATCTAGCTTACCCCTTCTTTAATTAAAAAAAAAAAAAAGAAAGAAAGACAAAAAAGGAAAATAAAAAAAACAAAAGAAAACATTATTATGTGCTCAACATAACATTAGGGAGGATTCAAAATATATAACAATAAGTTTCCATATCAAGAAAGCACATTTAAGGGGCAGCTTAATTGGTGTGGGGTTGGTGTGAATATGTATATATACATATATCTATATAGACTACATGTATATATACCCACATAGACTCAGGCACATATATATGCATATGCATTTACCTATATATAAAAATACATTTTACACAACAATAATATGGCTGACATATAAGGTAGATTTCTCTCTTGATTGAATCTTTTGTTTGACTTTGTCTAAGAGCAATGATTACTAGCCCTACTTTTTTTCCCCTAGTAAATTCTACTCCTGATCCTTGTAGTGTTTCTGTATATCTTTTATTTCTTATACCTGATAACTCTTCTACTTTAATTCTTCTCCTTAACTTATCTTCCTATTACTTAATTTCCCTCCCACCCATAGATCTCTCCCTTATCTTCTCCCCTCCAACTCTTTCCTTCCCTCTTTATCCCATTCCCATTAATCTTCACACTTTATCCCCCTCTGATCATAGTCTTCTGTACCCACATTATCTTATGTTACCCTTCTCCCCTTCCCTCCTTATCCCTTTCCCATTAATCTTCACACCTTGTCCCATTGTCATAAATCTACACATTCTTCTGTACTTTGTCTTTTTTCCTTCCTCCCAGTCCTTCCTCCTTATTTCTTTATAGATTTTGGAGGGTGCTATATCCTTCATGGTGTATATGTAGTGCTGCCTATTTAACCCATTCTGGATGTGAGTAGGTTTTTACTATGAACCCTCCTGCCTCGTCTAATGCCTCTGTATCTATTTTACCTCTGTACCTCATTTGCATAGATCTTTTTTTTTGAGTTATTCAATTACAATTACTGACATCAATCTTAAACATATAGTATACATTTCCATGTAAAAAACACAATTTGTCCATGTTAAGTTCCTTGAAATTAACCTTTGATATTGGCTCTTATATGTTAAATTTTCTATTGATTGAGTTTTTAAAATCTGCAAGTTTGTTGAATGTCCTTTTTTTTCATTTAATATTATGGATAATTTTTTCTGGACATGATATTTTTGGTTGCAGGCCTAGTTCTTTTAATTGCTGGTATATATGATTCCAGCACCTGCAGTAGTTTACTGTAGCTGCTTGACAAGTCCTATACAATTCTAATTGTAGCTCCATCATTTTGGAATTGTTTTTTCTTGTTTCTTGTAAAATTTTCTCTTTGATCTGGGGGTTTCAAAATTTGGTAATAATATTCTTAAGAATTTTCTACAAAAAAAACCCTCTTTTTTTCTATTTCTGCTTTCCCCTAATGCTCTATCATTCCAGGACAATTTTCTTGGATTATCTCTTGCATTATTTTATCAAGGTTCTTTTTTGGGGGCACATCTTTCAGGTAGTGCAATTATTCTTATCTTTTTCTCTTCTTAATCTGTCCTCCAGATCTGTTATTTTTCTTATAAGATGTTTCACATTCTGTTCTATTTTTTTCATTCTTTATATTTTGTTTTGTTATTTCTTGGTCTCTTATAGCTTCACTGACTCCCTCTTGTCCAATTCTAATTTTTGAAGAATTATTTTCTTTTTTTAAGACTATCTTTTTTTCTAGTTGGTTATCTTTTTCCCATAATCTTGTTTTTCTTGGATGGTTTTTAATTTATTTTATTTTATTTTGCTGAGGCAATTGGGGTTAAGTGACTTGCCCAGGATCACACAGCTAGGAAGTATTAAGTGTCTGAGGTCACATTTGAACTCAGATCTTCCTTAATTAAGGGCTGGTGCTCTATTCCACTGCGCCACCTAGCAGCCCCCGGTTTTTATTTTATTTTAAATTTTCTTTCAATTTTTCTCATTTGATTTTGAAGTCTTTTTTGAGTTCTATAAATTCTCTCTGGGCCGGGAGCCATTTAATGTTACTTGGGATAGAAGATTTTTTTTTTTTTTTACTTCAGTGTTTTCCTCTGAAGATCTTTCTTCTGGTCTTCTCTTATTACCTAAATTTCTATGGTTGTTTTTTTTCTTTTTTGCTGGTTCGTTTTTTTTTTTAATGAAAAATATTAACATAAGCATCTCTAATCTTGGGATGAGAGAATAGTGCCTCTAACTTGACTTCAGTTCTCCCCTCTGACTTAGAACTCCAAACCAAAAGCTTCACCTTCCTATAAGTGCTGACCAGCAGTGTCCCCAACCTCCTGCTTCTCTCTTTTAAAAAAAAATTAATTTCCCCAGTTACACATAAAAACTACATTATTATTATTGTTGTTGTTGTACATGTACATTCATTGTTTTTACATATTTCCTTATGAATCATGTTGGGAGAGAAAAATCAAAACAAAAGGGGAAAACCATGAGAGAAAAAAAATGGAGAAAAAGGGAAAAAAAAGTGAACATAGAATATTTTGGTTTACATTCAGTCTTCATAGTTTTCTCTCTGCATGAGGATGGCATTTTCCATCTGAAGTTTATTAGGATTGCCTTGGATCACTAAACCATTGAGAAGAGCCAATTCTGTCATAAATTATCATTGGACAATCTTGCTGTTATCATGTACAATGTTTTCCTAGTTCTGCTTGTTTTGCTCGGCATCAGTTCATGCAAATCTTTCCAGGCTTTTCTAAAATCATACTATTCATCATTTTTTTAATAGAGCAATAATATTCCATTAATTTTATTGTTATAACTTATTCAGCCATTCCTGAGTTGATGGGCATCTATTTTCCAATTCTTTCCAATTTTCCAAAAGTTGCTACATCATATATAACAGTGGTAAACTGGAACCATTCCCAATAAGATCAGGGGTGAAACAAGGTTGCCCACTATCACCATTACTGTTCAATATTGTATTAGAAA
Organism: Myrmecobius fasciatus; assembly: GCA_023553655.1. Lineage (NCBI taxonomy): Eukaryota > Metazoa > Chordata > Mammalia > Dasyuromorphia > Myrmecobiidae > Myrmecobius > Myrmecobius fasciatus. The sequence goes on from JAJPUD010002513.1 coordinate 142,816, forward strand.
TGCTAGCTTTGGCAATAAGACAAGAAAAAGAGATTAAAGGAATTAGAGTAGGTCATGAGGAAATCAAGTTATTACTCTTTGCAGATGATATGATGCTATACTTAGAGAACCCTAGAGAATCAACTTAAAAACTATTAGAATTAATCCACAACTTTAGCAAAATTGCAGGATACAGACTAAATCCACATAAATCATCAGCATTTTTATACATCACTAACAAAATCCAACAGCAAGAGATACAAAGAGAAATTCCATTTAAAATAACTGTTGATAATATAAAATATTTGGGAATATATCTGCCAAGGGAAAGTCAGGATCTATATGAACAAAACTACAAAACACTCTCCACACAAATAAAGTCAGATCTAAACAATTGGAAAAACATCAAGTGCTCTTGGATAGGTCGAGCGAATATAATAAAGATGGCAATATTACCTACACTAATCTATTTATTTAGTACTATATCAAACTCCCAAGAAATTATTTTACTGACTTAGAAAAAATAATAACAAAATTCATCTGGAAAAAAACAAAAGGTCAAGAATTTCAAGGGAATTAATGGAAAAAAAAAAAAAAAAGCAAATGAAGGTGGCCTAGCTGTACCAGATCTAAAACTATATTACAAAGCAGCAGTCATCAAAACCATTTGGTACTGGCTAAGAAACAGAGTAGTTGATCAGTGGAATAGGTTAGGTTCACAGGACAAAATAGTCAATTACTATAGTAATCTAGTGTTTGATAAATCCAAAGACCCCAGCTTTTGGGATAAAAACTTACTATTTGACAAAAACTGCTGGGAAAATTGGAAACTAGTATGGAAGAAATTAGGCATTAACCCACACCTAACATGGTATACCAAGATAAGGTTGAAATGGATTCATGATCTAGACATAAAGAATGATATTATAAACAAATTAGGACAATGTAGGATGGTTTACCTCTCAGATCTATGGAGGAAGAAGGAATTTGTGACCAAAGAAGAAGTAGAGATCATCATTAATCACAAAATAGATAATTTTGACTATATCAAGTTAAAAAGGTTTTTGTACAAACAAAACAAATGCAGACAAGATTAGAAGGGAAGCAATAAACTGGGAAAATATTTTTACATTCAAAGGTTCTGATAAAGGCCTCATTTCTAAAATATATAGAGAATTGACTCAAATATATAAGAATTCAAGGCATTCTTCAATTGATAAATGGTCAAAAGATATGGATAGACAATTTTCAGATGAAGAAATTGAAATTATTTCTAGTCATATGAAAAGGTGCTCCAAATGACTATTGATCAGAGAAATGCAAATTGAGACAACTCTGAGATACCACTACATACCTTTCAGATTGGCTAAGATGACAGGAAAAGATAATGATGAATGTTGAAAGGGATGTGGGAAAACTGAGACACTGATACATTGTTGGTGGAACTGTGAATGGATCCAACCATTCTGGAGAGTAATCTGGAACTATGCTCAAAAAGTTATGAAACTGTGTATACCCTTTGACCAGCTGTGTTTCTATTGAGCCTATATCCCAATGAGATCTTAAAGGAGGGAGAGGGACCCACATGTGCAAAAATGTTTGTGGCAGCCCTTTTTGTAGTGGCTAAAAACTGGAAACTGAAGGGATGCCCATCAATTGGAGAATGGCTGAATAAATTATGGTATATGAATGTCATGGAATATTATTGTTCTGTAAGAAACGACCAGCAGGATGATTTCAGAGGGGCCTGGAGAGACTTGCATGAACTGATGCTGACTTAAATGAGCACAACCAGGAGATCATTATACACAGCAACAAGAAGACTATATGATGATCAATTCTGATGGACATGGCTCTCTTCAACAATGAGATGATCCAAATCAGGTCCTATTGTTCAGAGATAAAAATAGTTATATATATCCAGAGAGAGGTCTGTGGGAACTGAGTGTGGACCACAACACAGCATTTTAATGCTTTCTGTGAATATTTGCTTGAATTTTTTCCTTTTTAGGTTTTTTTTCTCTTTCTAGATCTGATTTTTCTTATGCAATAAGATAACTGTATATATATATATGTATATATATATATTGGATTTGTCATATAATTTAACATATTTAACACGTATTAGACTACCTGTCATCTAGGGGTCAGGGTGGAGGAAGGAGGGGGAAAATTTGGAACAAAAAAGAGTTGTTACAAACATTTTTGCACATGTGGGTCCTTTTCAAATAGATGGGTTTTTCTTCAAAATACATTTATGACATTTATATTTCTGAAGTTTTCAAAATTTAAAGCTGTACTAAGACTTTGGGAACATCCTGTTTAGTTTTGATTACACTCAATATTAACAGAGAAGTCCAGGTTGCTATTCAGTGCATGTACCAATTAATCTTCCCCTCTGGAAGTCTTCAGGTGTTGAAGATTGTAGGCTTCTTTCTAGGCTGAATGAGACTGGTCATTGCTATTTTCTCTTATTGAGATCTGAAATCCCACTCCCCATCCAAGCCTCCCTTCCCCCTGGTTTCTCTGTCTCTCTCTGTCTTGTCAATTCTGTTGCTATCATTCTCTGGCCAAAGTTTCCATGTGAATTTGAGTTAGTGCTAGAACAAAAGCTAAAATGTGACAATGAGCATTAGAAAAATTCATGTCTTATCCTGGAGTCAGTGGAGAGGAAAGAGGATTACCCTATTCCTCTTGGCACATTCTGGTACATGCCCACTACGTTCTTCAATTAAAGAGTCTGCAGCCCTTGCAGAGTACAGTAGGGTGCCATTTTCCTGCAAAACAGCAATTGCTTCTGTGTACATTCATAACATCCTTATTTATCATCCCCAGGGCATTGTAAATCAGTCTGACCACTGATCAGATAGTCTAGTAACTTGTTGCCATTTCTGAACACCTGAGCAATCTCCATCATCTGCAGAAAAACAAGTGGCAGCCGTACAGGCCTATAGCATCACTTCTGGATTCCATAGATGTCCTAGAATGAATATAGATACCCTTGGTTACTACAGGTGACCTCTGGTCCCTTGAGATTTCAAAGTTAGAGCAATGGAGGAATGACATTCATAATTATTATTTCCCTTTTAGGGAGAACCTCTCCTTTTCCCTAAAACAAAGATGTCTTAGCATCCTTTTCTATTCTTCAGAGGGATAATTTCAGTGTCTCCACTTTTGAATTTATATCCGCATCCTCTCTCTAGGGATCATCATCTGGTGGTAACTATCCAACTATAGCTGGTAGATGGGATTTTTAGAGGTCTCATACTTAAACTCCCATACTTCTATATTCCTGTTTTCCAAGAAGTTTGATTAGCTTCCTCATGGTCAACAAGTGTTTTCAAGGTGTCATTTTTGTAGAGCTCTAGCCATTCTCTGTAATTCTTTTCCAGGTTTCTAGTTTGCTTAATTGATTGACTTCTCAATGTGGAGTAGCTCTCTGCCACTCCATATTTCCTATCTATTATCTTATGTTTTCTAGAGATGCTAAGACCTTAATAGCAGAATTCTATCCCCTTTCTATGGCAGAGAACTTTAGCCTTCTATCATTCCTTTCAATGTTTTTTTTTTGTTTTGTTTTGTTTTTTGATGATCAAAGAGATAATTAGGCAGTAGACTCCCCTCAACTGGTCTTGATACTGAACACACTTGTTAATTATAGATGTTAGAACTGAAAGGCATTGTAGAGATCATCTAGGCTGACCTTTTAGGTAAGGAAACGGAGGCCGAGAAAGCCTATGCTCAGAGTCCTACAAGTAGTAAGTAGCATAGCAGAGATTCAAACTCAACTTCCATGATTTCAAGTTCACTGCTTCTTCCACAATACACAGTCTCTTGGTTCCATCCTCAGATCTCCAAACCACATGGGCAGCTCCAGCTCTTGCCCAAACACTAACTTGTGACCTCTATTATATTATTATATATTATTATTAATTAAATATTATATTTATTATATATTATTATTAATATATTGTTATATAGTATATTATATATAATACATAATATACTATTATATATTATTATTAATAACTCTTACTGTAATTTAAGCGGGCATTATGTATATATTCTCCACTCGGGGCATTTTTATTATCTACATTTATAGTTGAGGCAAACCAAGATTAAGTGACAGCTGCTAAGTGTCTAGGATCAGATTTTTTAACTCAGGTCTTACTGATTCCAGATCCAGCTTTCCATTCACTACCATCTAGTTGTCACTACCTTTGAGAGATAAGATGACTACAAAAACTAGCTCCAAAGCTCACTGCTACCTACTCCTCACATGAATCAAGTTAAGCATTTGTTAAGTACTTACTATGTTCCAGGGATTGTGCTAAATGATGGCAATACAAATTCAAGCAAAAAGGAAAAGATAGTGCCTGCCCTCAAGGAGCTTACCTTTTTCTTCTTCTTTTTTTTTTTTTTAAGTTTATTTAATTTAATACACTTTGTTTTATAAATTATGTTGGGAGAGAAAAACCAGAGAAAAATGGAAAAGTCATGGGAAATATTAAAAAAGAAAAAAAAAACAGTAAAAAGAAATGAACATAGCATGTGTTGATTTATATTCAATCTTCTTAGTTCTTTTTCTGGATGTAAATGGCATTTTCTGTCCAAAGTCTATTGGGATTGCTTTGGATCACTGAACTACTGAGAAGAACCAAGCCTTTCAGAGTTGATCATTTCCCATTGAAATGTGGTTATTGTGTACAATGTATTCCTGATTCTGCTTGTTTCAAGGAGCTTACCTTCTAATACAGTAAGACAACACATAAAAGGTAACTGAAAAGCAGGAGGATGAAGGGAGGGAGAAGGTACTCAGGTTGGGAAATGGTGGGACATGGTGGGAAAAGTATATAGAGAGCAAGAAATGGAGCCCAGAGAAGAATGAAGACATGGATAGTTTCAGCACTTTCCTTATTTTGGAGGTGCTGATAGGAATTGATTAATTAGAGGAAGGTGGAGGTGAATGAAGGTGGGAGGATAGTGAATATCTGGCATGAGAAGGAGAAAGATGGAATGAAGCTCTTTGAGTTGTTAGGACTTAACTTTTGTTCTATACCAAATCTAGACATTTTTCTCAGCCCAGTATTCAACATCATAGATGAAAACTTTCATAGCAATGTGATAGGAGTTTTTGGTCAGTATCAACTGCCTTCTTGTATCTTGTGAATAATCAGTTATAATCTTAATACAATACTCCAAGACAGACCTTTCTTTTGCTACTCACTCAAAAGTCATGTGTTCTCAGGGCAGTGAAATATGAGTTTCTGAAGATTGTGTCTTTTTCTCAGACACAATCATTGCTCATAGATATTTATCCTTCATCTAAACTTGTAGTTAGTATTTCATGTTTTAACTGGGTAAGGAAGGAATGGTTCAGTATTGCACAATTTACTTTAGCTGATGGCACACTCTCTAGAAATAATTCCAGACTTTGAGTTGCCCTTTTCTTCCTAGAAGAAGGGTCATCTTCCTTTTGTTTAACAGATTACCCTTACCCTCTTCATGGGAATTATTATGGCTTCTGATGTATGATGCCAGTGCATGTGAATCAATATTGGTTTTTGTGAATTAATAGCACCCACTGAAATAATTGTTAACACTATTTCTCATCTGATTGTGGTATCCAATTTAGTTCTCATAATATCACACTTAATCTGGGAATTGTGAATTGCTCTTATTAAATATACATATAGCTGAATTTCTATATATAGTTTCCTTTGTAATCATAATAAGCATCATCATAGTAGCTAATATTTATGTAGCACCTACTATATGCCAGACATAGTGCTAAGCACTTTACAAATATTATCTCATTTGATCTTCACAACAACTTTAGGAGGTGTGCTATTATTATTCCCATTTTCTATTTTAAGAAACCGAAGCAGAGATTACACAATTTGCCCAAAGATATTTGGCTAATAAGTATCTGAGGCTATATCTGAAATCATGCAGTACTTTGTCTGTTGAACCATTTAATTCCCTCTAACATGTAATATCTAATCATACATATTTTATTTTGTGCATTTAAGAATATTATTCTGAGGAAGGGGTTACTTGGCTTTACTAGACTGCCAAAGGTGGTCACACAAAAAGATTAAGAACTCCTGCTATAGTTCAATAAATTGCTATCCATATTTGAAATTGAATTTCCATGTAAATCATCTCAGAACTTTTTTGATGAAAACCTCCTTCAACTCATGAATAGACTAATAGATCTCAATATTAGTGCTTCCTCCACTGGCATATGTGATGGACAAGGGCTTGAGCTGATAAGCAAAAGAAATAGTACATAAGTGAGTTAGTTCAACAAGTCTCTCTAGTATTTTTTCCCATATACATGCAGAGACAGTTTTCAACATTCACCTCTGCAAAACCTTGTGTTTCAAATTTTTCTTCCTTTCTCCTTCCCTTCTCTCTCCCAAGACAGCAAGCAAATCCGATATAGGTTAAGCTTATGCAATTCTTCTAAACATTTCCATATTTGTCATGCTGTGCAAGAAAAATCAGATCTCATGGGAAAAGAATATGAGAAGAAAAAAAACAAGCAACAAACAAATTAACAAGTGAAAATACTATGCTTTCATCTACATTTAGTCTCTATAGATCTCTGGATATGGATGGCACTTTCCATCCTTGCATCTCCTCAGCGTTGAAAAGATCACATCACAGTTGATCATCACATAATCTTATTGTACAGTGTTTTCTTGGTTCTGCTTACTTCACCTTAGCATTGGTTTTTGTAAGTCTTTCTAGGCTTTTCTGATCATTTCTTATAGAACAATAATATTCCATAATATTCATATACCATAATTTATTCAGCCATTCCCCACTGTTGGGCATCAGGTTGGGCATCCACTGTTTCCAGTTCCTTGCCACTACAAAAAGGATAGTTACAAACATTTTTGCACATATGGGTTCTTTCCCCTCTTTTCTGGTTTCTTTGGGATACAGACCCAGTAGTAACACTGCTGGACCCTAGGGTGTGCAGTTGTATAGCCCTTTGGGCATAGCTCCAAACTGCTCTCCAGAATTCACCAAGTCTTTAATTGCATTGTTGTTGTTATTGTTGTTTAAGCTCTACAAGTGCTTTTTTTGAGCTCTTATAAGATTCTAAGAAAACCAGATCAAAATACTCCTTTCTCTTCAGTTGCTTAAAATTTTTCTTTATTGTTGAGAAGCTTCATGATGATGATACAACAATCATTAAATTTCAGAAATAGCTTGTTATCTAGAGTACCTGGGATTACTTGCATCTCTAAAAGGGTGGTTCTAAATCCATTAATCCAATAAACATTTTCTAGGCATGAGCTAAACACTGGGGATACAATTAATAAAAGGCAAGAGTCCCTTCCCTAAAGGAGTTAATCTATTGGAGGTGAAAAGACAGCACACCAAAGGAATCTGGGAAAGCCTGGGATGGGGGTGGAGGTGGGGTTGAAAAAACATGGCTGGAGGGCATCTTATTCCATCTAATTGAAAGGAGTGGCAGATGCAAAGTGGAGTGAGCTGAGTCTGGTAAAAGAAAGCATTTAGAAGAGTTTGATAAACCACCACCCTCCAGTTCTTCAATCCGTGGGGAGAGTAGAGGTGCTGAGATTAGAAGTGGAGATTATCCTAAAGGGACTTCATGTTTTGTGAAGTTGACTGTGTTGCATCTTCCCAGTAACTTCATCTTTAATTAGGGTTCACTGTAGTAGTCTTTCCAATGTTTGAACACATCTGGAGAATCTTTCTCCCTCTCCCTCTCCCTTTCCCCCTTCCCTTCTCCTCCCTCTCCCCCTCCCTTCCTCCTCTCCTTCTTCCTCTCCCTCTCCCCCTCCCCTTCTCCTTCTCCCCCCCTTTCTCTCTCCCTCTTCTTCTCCCTCTCCCCCTCTCCCCCTCCTTACTCCTTCCCCTCTCCTTTTACTCCCCTTCTTCCCCTCCCTCCCCTTCTCTTCCTTCCCTTCCCTCCCCCTCCCCTTCTCCTCTCCCTTCCCTCCCCCTCCTCTTCCCCTTCTCTTTCTCTCCCTCTTCCTCCCCTCCCTCTCCCTCCCCTCTCTCTCCCTCTCCTCTCCCTTCCCTCCCCCTCCTCTTCCCCTTCTCTTTCTCTCCCTCTTCCTCCCCTCCCTCTCC
>JAJPUD010002513.1:151309-163809 GCA_023553655.1 Myrmecobius fasciatus
CTCCCTCTCCTCTCTCACTCTTTCTCTCCCCTTCTCCTTCCCTCCCTCCCTCTCCCCCTCTCCCTCTCTCTCCTCTTGGGAAATAATTAAGAATGTAGTATAAACAGTATACTTTGCCACCAAATTGGCTATCCTGTATCTGAAAACATTTGAGAATTGTAATTTTCATCTATTATCAAGGTGTTTAGAATGCTCAAATTGTTTCCCTGAAGTACTCTAATAATCTACTTGTATAAGAGGGGATAATCATGGTAGTCCCTGTTCAATTTGATGAAATCTCATATGGAATTTCTGAGATTACAGGATCTGTACCTTAGTCTGAAGGGCATTTCACATTGAAGCCAATAGATATGCCACAAGGAACTTTTCTCATTGTTTCCCAGTGACTATTTCCAAGATGACTGTTAGCTAAGGTGAGTAAACTCCCCCTCCTCCCTTTCTTCCTCTCTCTCTCTCTCTCTCTCTCTCTCTCTCTCTCTCTCTCTCTCTCTCTCTCTCTCTCTCTCTCTTTCTCTCTTCCTCCTCTCTGTCTTTCTTTCTCTCTGTCTCTGTGCACCCTCTTCTCCCCCCTCCTTCCTTCCTTCTCTCTACTTTCCTCCTTCTTTCTTTCTCCCTTCCCCCTCCCCTCTTCCCTCTTCCCTCTTCCCTCTGCCCTTTCTTTTCTCCTCTCTACCCTCCCTCAGATTCAAGCAGACCTTTACCTCCTTTTGGAGAAAGAAGGGATTTTTCTGATAGAGGTGGCGGAATGTCAGCAGGCTACAGCACATTCTAGTCACAATCTGCATATAAGAAGTGGTATAGAAGCTGTCACCAGGGAAATGCATGTAGGGAAAAAAGGACAGGGTGGCCATATGGGGTAGTAAGAGCTTAAAATAAAAGATGAACAGCCCAAGTCCTTCTTCGGGACTCATGAAATCTTTTGTTTGTTTGTTTGTTTATGCTGAGGCAATTGGGGTTAAGTGACTTGCCCAAGGTCACACAGCTAGGAAGTGTTAAGTGTCTGAGACCAGATTTGAACTCAGGTCCTCCTGACTTCTTCATGAAATTTTTTAAAAGAATAGAGGAGGGTTCTGTTGCACTGAGTAGATCATTTTTGGAAGATTTATGGGAGGAAGCGTACAAGGATCCCACAGGATGAGGAGGTACAAATAGGTTGCTACCTGTAACATTAAAAAGAATCGTTATATAAACAAGGTCATGGATCCATTGCAGCATTATGGAAATTTGTTGTTGTATTATGGTTTAGAGCTATGTGTACCTTGTATGTAGGAAACTTCTGGCATGAAAATTACCTCCATGATGCTGATGGGCAAGTTCTCTGAAACAATCCTAGAAAGCTGTTTTGAAGTACTGAGAGAGGTTAAATGCCTGGCCCAATGCCACATTATCAGCATGTGTCAGGGAGGGGACTTAGACTCCAAGGACTACTACTCTTCACTCAGCCAGAGTTCAGTTGATAGAATTTTATAATTTTCATCCAAATCGGTGTTGTATTTCATTGCATTGCCTCTCTCTCTCTCAGAACCCCTGGGTAATAATTGTCTATAGTGGTCCTTGGCAATATAGCTCAGCATCATTGCTATTAATTATCTCTGAATGTTTATTTCCTTTCTCCCAGACCATAAATTCAATAAGGGGAGGGACTACATCTTATATTTCTTTGCATCTTGAACTTTTATTGTCAGCCAGAATGAACATATTACAGGTATTGACTAACAACTTCTTGATTGACACAGAGATACACTTAGAGTTAGTGAGAAAGATGAATTATGTAAAACTAGAGAATGATACCCCTTTGGGGTGAAACTGAATTTAAAGGGAAAAAATGCTTTGTGTCTTATTTTCTCCTGTGAACAGCTGAGGTTAGTTTCTTAATGTGAAACAGCTGGCATTTCACATTTACCAAAAGGGTGGGGAGCCAGAGGGATGGCAGAAAGGCACTGAGAGAATGCAGAAGTCAAAACAGCAATAAGCCTGAAAAATCCAATCCCTAAGGCTTTCATGGAGGCAGCTTCTGGTCTTTAAGGAATTTAGGATTGGTCCCTGAGGAGCTCTATAACTACTATTGTTTTTGCATTGCCTGTCTGTTTGTTTCTGCTTCATCCCATCTTTCCTCCTCCTCCTCCTCCTTTTTCTTCTCTTCTTTTTCATCCTTGTCTCTCAGTCTTTAATCTATTTGAGGGAGTGTGAGCTAGGAGAGGAACCCTTCTGAGAGCAATGGGAACCTAAAAGTGATTAGCCCTTTTTCATTAGGGAGAGAACAAGAACTGGGAGTCCTTGACATTGTCCTGTGACCTAGTCAGCTCTGGGGAAACCTGAACTTGATTCCTAGAGACAGTCACCTCAGAGGGTTTTTACAGACCTACAGTCTGTAGTCAAAGGACCTACAGAAAGGCTACAGAAGGCTATGGGTCTAGTCAGCTGCTATTTGTAAAGCAGCAAAATCGGTGACAGAAGCAAGACCATAGTAAAAATAATCATTGAATAGGTCAGTCTGATTCTGTCTACATAGTCCTACCCTGAAATTGGCAATGTGGTATAATAAAAAGGGGTTGGAATTTGAATTAGAAGATCCGAATTTGAATTGTAACTCACTACATGTGCATGGGAGAGCAAGTCCCTTCACCACTCTGGGACTCAGTTTCTTCATCTGCAGACTGGGGATAATGCTTGCCCTGTCTACCACAGAGACTTATTGGTAAGGATTGCATTGCATAATGTGTATAAAATATTTTGTAAAATGACCATATAAATGTAAACAATCATTGATATTGTTTGCCTCATTTGGGAAATTAATTTCCCACTCCTAGATTCAATTTTTATTTGTATTTCATTTTTAATAGTATTTCATTTTTCCAAATACACAATTTCTAAATTTTTGTTACAATGGAAAGCTTACTGGTGGATGGGTTGGAGGATACAACTGAAAATGAATGTGATATAAAAACAAGAAAGTATCATTAAAATTTCAAAAAAGAAAGAGAGAAAATAATGACCATCTATAAATGGGAAACCCAATAACATGGATTTAACCAACCTTCTAAGGTGCTCATAGAAATGTGTAGTCTTCCTGATGTAGCTGCTTCCTTTAATGATATTGATAACAACCCATCAATACCTATTCAGCATTTCTGACTCTTGTCAATGACGTCCATCAATTCCCCACTGGTGGACCTCCCTAGTATACTTGTTGTAGTCATTGCTTTCTCCTGACAATGCTAGGATACTAGTGGAGTACATTGGCTATCCAACCATCATCCCTCATCCTTGTCAGCTTGTTAACTCATCTTTTCTTCAAATATAACTCCATTTATGGAATTAAAAACATTCTTGGTCTTAATTCCTTATTTGTTATGTCTTTCTACCTATTCACATTCACAATGTATCTCTCCATTACCTTTGAATAATACTCAGTTCTTTTGGACACTGTAGTATCCCATGACTTAGCTGATGTCATGGTGGATAGAATTCTGGACTTAAAAGACTCAGGAAGACTTGAGTTCAAATTCTATTTCAGAATCTAGATACAGTGGTCCTGATTTCCTTAATAGTGAAAATACTTTGTTATAAAAATATTTGTAGATTGTTTCCATTTTTCTTCTGTTGTGCTCCTTCATCAAATATTCCACCATTCAGATTTCTTTTGGTAAAGATTATAAAGGATGGAATGGTACTACTTTCCTCCTAGTCACTCAAACTTCAAACCTCAGGGATATTACTTCTCATAGCCCATATGCTAGTCCTCTTTAGTATGTCTTCAAAAAATGTTCTTTCACATTAATCTACTTTCCATTCTCATTACTACCATTCTAGTTTAGTTCCTCATCATAGATCTCATTAAATTTTTTTTTAAAAAGTTCAAATTTGAGTTCACACAAATTTATATGCTAGGACAACCCAGAGTATATACACATAAACCTAGCTACACATTTTGATAAGATGAGAGAGGAGGCAGATTTAAGTAGTGTCTAGGTTAATCATGGACACTTTACAGATGGTCGGCTCTTTGCCACAAAAAGTCTTTTTGCTCTTTTGTAAAATAATCAGTTGTATGGGCCAATTCAACCTCCTTTCTCTCTAAATCAAAACAACAACCCCCCAAAAGCTGGTCTTTATGTGGACTCAATCCCAAAAATACTCTCCCCTTTAATCAGTGTCACATTCTGAACTGATGGAATTGCTGATGTAGAGTGCAAGTTAGAAGAGGAATAATAGACATGAAGCTACTGAGGTATCTCTTTGGAATTTTACAGCTAAGCTTTTCTTAAGATAGGACTTCTCACAAGGTCAGTTTTTGTTTTGCCCAGACATCCAATAGTCTGTGAAGAATCCAAGTCACCTGGCTGAGATGAACTACACCCTTAGATACCGAAAGACCTGGTAGACCCATTGGCTGAGCCATGGTTTGTGATATTTAAAATGTTGTAGTAAAGAAAAGGGTCCACAAGACCAGAGAAGGATAAATGTTGATCCAAATTTTTTTCCCTCAATAGTATCTTTCCAAATACATGTACATATAGGATCAAATTGTTTTAAAAGGTGAAAGAACAGAATCTGTATGTTGTAACTCCATGGACTTGACTTAGATTCCTGACAGAATTCTGTAATATATTAAAGGAATGGCTAGTGAACATCTAGAAAAGGAAGCAGTGATCACAAAGAGCCAGCATAGATTCATTAAGAATAGGTCATGCTAGATAGATTAACCTCACTGCCCTTTTAAACTGGGTGTTCTTTTTGAAAAGATACTTGATTCAAGGGCCATCACAAAGTTAATTTACTTTTTCTGTACTTAAATTTTAAAAAATAATTAAAATTAAATTAATTAAATTTTGTTTTTAATTGAATAAACACAATTAAACTATTTTAAAGCTGAGAAGGGCGTTCCCAGCTGATTTACCCCTTGAAGAATAGTGAAGACAAATAACTTCTGAAAAATAATGGTCTTGCTCCTTGAGAACATGAGTTCCCAAATTAGGAGTTGCTTAAGTGTTGTCTTAAAATGTTGTAGAGGGAATTCCTACTCAGGGACAGGTTAGATAATCTGCCTTTCCAGATCCTTAGGTCCTTTCCAACAAGTAGATTCTATGATCCCTGAAAAAGGAACTATGGAACTGCTCTCACAGAGATATAAGGGTTTATCAACCTCTGCCTTGGTTACATAGCAACTGTTTGTGGTGTTCAAAATATAGGGACTCTGAAGTGTTAGCCCAAATCAGTGCTTCAAAGACTTCTAGAGGAATTTTGCTCCTTTCACCTGCCAGTCAAATACCTGTAAGATCAGAGATCAGCATCCTAACAAGCCTGTGATGTTCACGAAAAAATCTCATTTGTGTCACTTACACACTCCACCTCAGGATGGGGGAGAGGTGCTTTCTGTCCTTCCTCTTTGTTCTTCTGTCACTCTCTTTTTTTTCTTCTCTCCCCTGTCTTGTGAATCTTCTCCTGTTCTCTCTCTCTTTTGCTGTCTCTCTGTTTCTCTTCTTCATTCTTTTCTTCCATTGCCCTTCTCCTCTCTCCCCTCTCCCTCGCTTCCAGAACTGGGGCACTTGCATCAAAAACCTCTGGAGACCTCCTCCTGTGCCAAATGATCTGTCCCTAGGGGAAATGAGCTCAGCACTTCAGAAGGGGAGTGTTGTATCGCTGTCCCAGATTTAAAGACCAGACTGCAGGGGACCCGCCAGCGGCTGGGAATGTGCCAGGCCCTAGGCCAGAGATCTGGAGAGGCTTCTATGTCATACAGGCCCCCTGCTTCACACCATTCCAAAGGGAAAGAGATGAGAGTTCTTTCTGAAGCATCCTGAGACTTCCAGGGAAGACCTTCAGAGAAGGTCAGACTGAGAAGCTTTAAGGCACCCATCGTCTCTCTGATTTGTTTCCTGGATGTAAGCTAGCTATCAATATCTGTTTTGTTTTTGTTTTCCATTTTGAGTCTGGAAAGGTTTTCATTATTCTTATTGCAAATTAATTTTTTTGATCCAGACTTGTGATTTCATTGATATAGAGGATATAATGAAGAAGCTCCCTCCCTCAAGCAGATAGTTCCCTATAATTTATAGTATTATATAGAATTCTTTCTTTCCTTGCCTTCCTCCTTTCCTTTCTTTCTTCCTTCCTTCCTCCTTCCTCTTTTCTCCTCCCTTCCTCCTCCCTCCCTCCCTTCCTTCCTTCTTCCCTTCCTCCCATCCTTCCTCCCTTCCTTCTTCCTTCCTTCTTTTTCTCTTCCTTCCTTCCTTCCTCCAGATAGGCAGTGTGGTAGAGTGGAAAAAATACTGACTTTGAAGTCAAAGGACCTAGGCTCACCTCTGCTTTTGCTTACTACCTGAGTTACTTGCACAAATCCCTTTCTTCCTCCTTCCTCCCTCCTTTCCTTCCTTCCTTCCATCCTTCCTCCCTTCCTCCCTTCCTCTCTTCCTTCCTTCCTTCCTTCCTTTGTTCCTTCCTCCCTCCTTTCCTTCCTTCCTCCCTCCTTTCCTTCCACCCTTCCTTCCTCCCACCCTTCCACCCTTCCTTCCACCCTTCCTTCCTCCCTTCCTTCCTTCCTTCCTTCCTTCCTTCCTTCCTCCAGACAGGCAGGGTGGTAGAGTGGGAAAAATACTAACTTTGAAGTCAGAGGACCTAGGCTCACCTCTGCTTTTGCTTACTATCTGAGTTACTTGCACAAATCCCTTCCTTTCTCTCTGGTAGAACAGACTGGATAGTCTCCTAGGTCTCTTCTAGCTCTAAAAAAAATACATACCTATGATAGGAACAGAAATAATGACAGCACAATATAGTATATGCTAAGTGCCAACTAATGTTCAGGAGCAGTAAATGTGATAGGATCTCAGAAGTCACTGACATTTGAGGAAGGCAGAGGGACTGATCAGGAAGGTAGGAAAGGGCACTTGAAGAAGTTGAGAGCACACAAGAGACAAGTTAGAAGGCTTCACAATTTTGATTGGTGTTGGTCTGGCTTGTCAACATTATTACTTACTTATTCATTAGGAATATACTATGGTGAAAACTCTCCTAGGCGCTATACACACACAATTTGCTGTAAGTGCCATCTGGTTCCTAGACCCAAACGTGAATATGAAAAATGGGTAGACTGAGCAACTCTGCAGTTTGTAATTTTATTTTAGGGGAGTGGATAAAACAGGGGAACCAGAATTATGATTTTCTCATTTCATTTCCAAAACTTATTGAAAAGAGCATCAGATAAGTGAGGCTGCCTTCCAGATGCTGTCTCAGACCTGGAAGGATGATGAGGTGGGGAGGAATGGGGTTGGCAGAGGACAGGCTTGTCCTTTTTTACCATCCCTTTCCAAGTTAAGGCAAATTCTATCCATACCTTTTCATTTTATGATTCTTCTGGAGATTGGGATCATCGATAAGATTGTGAATTTAAAAATGGAAGGAAACTTAGAGAATCTAACCTGAAACCTAGACACAGAGGTTCATAGGCTTGAGTTCATAGGCTTCAGAAAACAATGAGTTTTAGGTAACAGTCAATTTAATCCAATTCAATCTAATCATAAAGATGAGGAAACAGGGGCAGGGAGGAGGCACAGTGGATAGAGCACCATTCTTGGAGTCGAGAGGACCTGAGTTCTTCCCTCCAATAGTATTTTATTTTTCCAAATACATGTAAAAATAGTTTTCAACATTCGTCTTTGTAAAACTTTGTGTTCTAATTTTTTTTTTCCTCCCTTCCTCCTCTCCAAGGTAGCAAGCAATCTGATATAGGTTAAATAAGTGCAATTCTTTTAAATACATTTCCATATTTGCCAGGTTGTGAAAGAAAAATCAGATCAAAGGGGAATAAAGCACAAAAAAAAAAAAAAAAAAACCCAAACAACAAAAAAACTAAGCAAACAAATAAACAACAAAAAGGTGAAAATACAATGTTTTGATCCATATTCAGTCTCCACAGCTCTCTCTCTGAATGTGAAATGCATTTTTCATCCTAAATCTATTGGAATTGCAAGAAGACCTGAATTCTAATGTGACTTCAGGCATTTGACACTCACTGTGACCTTGGGCAAATCACTCTGATTGTCTCCTTGAAAAAGGAAACAATGACGAGGAACCTGAGGCAGCGTCCATAAGTAGTAAATGCCTCTCTGCTCAATTATATCAAATTTCTCTCTATCTCTGTCTCTCTGTGTATACAAATATGTTTATCTCTACATATGTAAAAATGTATTTATATGTGTACATGTTATCTCCCATTAGAATGAAAGCTCCTTGAAGGCAAAGGCTGGTTCAGTTTTGTCTTTGTATATCTAGCACCTAACCCAGTACCTGGCACATAGAAGGTGCTAAACAAATGTTTGAAGATTGATAAAGTGGATTTGAACTCATTTGAACTAATGACTCCAGATACAGCACTACAAAATGCTGTCTCTTCTGTCACATAAGAATTCTTAACTTTCCTTTCTATATTTTTCTTCCTGAAAGTTTAATTTCATCCTGAAGATAGATTAGATAGATATGATAGATGTAACTGTAGATATAAATGTTGGTATATATTTTATTTGTATTTCTATAGGATCCATCAATTTCCCTTTAGCAATACAGATCCTTGTTTCACCCAGAAACTTTCATTAAAAGCACTATTCAGTTTCCCAAAGGCATTTCAATCCCCCTTTTCTCCTTGATTTCTGGCTTGATATCAGAACCAACTAATTTTCTATCCATAATATCTTCCCAAGATTGTTGTTCAGTGATTTTTTCAGTTGTGTGTGAGTCTTTGTGAACCCATGTGGGTTTTCTTGACAAAGAAACCCTGGAAGGTTTTCCCTTTCCTTCTCCAGCTCATTTTACAGAATCAGTTAAAAAAGCTTAAATGATTTGACCAGGGTCACACAAGCTAATAAGGCCTCAGGCCAGAGTTGAACTCCTGAGAAGGTAAATTCCTGCCTTCAGGCTCAGTTCTCTATCTACCGCTCCACTTAGCTACCCCAGATAGAAATATTGTCGGAAATCCCTCTAACTTCATGTCACTATCCAAACTACAAGAATTCTTTATCCATTAGGTTTTGTCTGTTTGGATAATTAGACTGGACTCTTCAGAGTCTGTCCTAAATATGTTCTAGGGTCTGATGAAAGACTACCATCTATAGACAATTCCTTTTTTATTTGGACTCTGTGCTGAACCTTTTTTATGAAAATGACAGACATCTTTTGATAAATATCCTTTCTCCTTTTTATGCTTTGGTAAAATATTGAGACCTATAGGACAAAACTATCTCTACAGTTAAAAGCCTCTTTTAAAGATTCTTGTATGATTTTGGCATCTGCTTGGGAGAAATTTTGTTGGAGGAGAATTTTTAAGTAGTTTTCTTTTGCTTTTGTAGAAATGCTTTTGTGTAGCCAACAAAGTTCAGTGGGATCTTATATTCTCTATACGTTTCAGTCACACATGTGACTGCAAAAATATGATCTGCTATAGTGCATAACTTGTAAATATCTGCTTGTGCTCTTCTCAGACTTTATAGAGGTGAGTAAGTAGATAAATGGGAGGTGATTGTTGTTGAAACATTTTCTTTTATTTGAAATTTAATTGAAATTTTAAAATTTAAAAAATCAATTTTCCCCTCCCACTCACTGCCTCCTTGAAAAAGAACAAAACCCTTGTAGCAAATATACATAGTCAAACAAAACTAATTTACTCTCATATTGGTCATAAGCAATAAATGTTTTTATCTGTATCATGAGACCATCACCTCTTTTAGGAGATAGGCAGCATGCTTGTCAGTCAGCTCTGGGACTGTGATTGGTCATTGCATTGATCCAGATTCTTAAAACTTTCAGAGCTATTTATCTTTATAACATTGTTATTGTGTAAATTATTTTTCTGATTCTGCTTACTTTGCTCTGCATAATTTTAAATAAGTATTCTTAGATTTCTCTCAAACAACACCCTTTTCACAGCATAATAATCTTCCATTAAAGCTATGTACCATATTGTATCCAATCATTCTCCAGTTGATGGACATTCTTTTAATTTTCATTCTTTGACACCACACAGAAAAGCTATTATATACTGATGTCTTTTCAGTCACCATTTTTTTCCCACTAACAATATGGTCTATGATTTTTTCCCCTTACAATCTGCATATTTTAGATATGAGAAACAGTTCTATAATGTTCTTAAAACTGAGTCACCTCCAGCAAAGGCCCTTTGTTTGTATTTCATCTAATATAGTTACTTTTCCCATCTCTGTTTTCTCAAGATCATTTCTGCTTTACAGAGCAAACTGGGGAGTGTGATTAGAATTCAGATATAGAGGTTCTACTTTAAATGATAGAGAAAATAATTTTAATACATCATTACAGATTTTTTGCATTTTTGTCTTTGTCATACTTCCAGTTTCTTTTTTATTAAAAAAAATGTTTTATTGATGCTTTTAAAAAATCTTCTGCTGATTCCCAGTGACTTCCTCAATCTTGCCCAATTACCATCAATAATAAAATTAAACAAAGTAAATCAACAATTTGGTTATTTATGACAATGTATGCCTTATTCTAAACTCAAATCCATCACATCTCTGCCAAAAGAATTGTCAGTCTTCCAAAGTCATGATTAGGTAATGCACCAATCAGAGTTTTGAAATATTCAATATTGTTTTACTTTATATAATTGTGATTATATGCCTAAAAAAGATATTCCTCAATTCAGGAGTATGTAGGGTTATATGACTTTTCTAGTATAATTTAGCATAATTTCCCAAAGTGATTGAACCAATTTACAGATCTACCATTATTATGTCTGTCTTCCTATAATATGTCCAACATTTACCATCTTTATCTTTTGTCCCCTTTCCCAATATGATAAATGTAAAGTGACATATTATTTTCTAAAGGATCATTTCTCTTGTTAATAGTGATTTGAAATATTTTAAGTGGTTGTTGATAATTTGCATTTCTTCTTTTGAAAACTATCTGTTTATATCCTTTGACCATTTATCTATTGGGAAATGATTCTTGTCTTTATATGTTATCTTCTATGTCTTAGTATCAGAGCTATTCAATATTTATTGTGAAGATATTATCCTCATATTATCAACACCTCTTTATTTTATCTTCATTTATTTAATTGCATTTTATTCTTAAATGCTCTTGAAATTAATTGGCTAAGTTTGATCTTTCTCTAAGCTTTCTATAAACTTCCTGTCATAGCTTCTCAATATTTTAGGAGTTATATTCTGTCCTATAATACTTTATAAACATGTTTATATTCAAACATATAAACCTTGCCATTTCTGGGAAGAAGGTAAAATATTATTTGTAGAGGTAGGGCTTCTAGATTATTGTAACCTCTTTTCTATGGTCATTGATTTACATTGATTAAAGTTTCTTAGACAATAATCCTTGTATTAACATCTGTTCTTTCATCTATTTTACATTTTTATTTATGGGGTGGGGGAGAATGCTTCAGAAATTTGTCCAAATTATTTTTGAATTACCCTTCATGTCTTATTTTTATTCTTCTAATGTGTTATTCATTTTGGGTTTTGTTCCAACTAATCAATTGTCTGATTGTATACAGACAACTGATTCAGAAATAACTCTTATAACAGTATACAGTCGTAATGTATTAAAATATAATTAATCTTATTTTGTTATATTATTGGTGATTTCAATACCCAATACCTCCCAACTCTTTCCTCAAAGAAAGTATTAACAATAGATAAGTATGAAAATTCTGTGTAATCTATGAGCTATTGGCTTCTCTTATTTCTTACTCCTGACTATGTTTTGTTGTTGAGATATTTTTTTTTTCTTTTCTTTTTGCTGAGGCAATTGGGGTTAAGTGACTTACCCAGGGTCACACAGCTAGGAAGTGTTAAATGTCTGAAGCCAAATCTGAACTCAGGTCCTCCTGACTTCAGGGCTGGTGCTCTACCCACTGCGCCACTTAGCTGCCCCTAAAGCTTTTTGTTTTCAAAACATATGTATAGAAAAACTGGAAACTGAATAGATGCCCATCGATTGGAGAGTGGCTGAATAAATTATGGTATATGAATGTTATGGAATATTATTGTTCTATAAGAAACAGCCAGCAGGATGATTTCAGAGAGGCCTGGAGAGACTTGCATGAACTGATGCTGAGTGAAATCAGCAGAACCAGGAGATCATTATACATGCCAACAACAAGACTATATGATGATGGACATGGCTCTCTTCAACAATGAAATGTTTCAAACCAGTTCCAGCTATTCTGTGATGAAGGGAGAGACCTGTGGGATCTGAGTCTGGACCACAACATAGCATTTTCACACCCTCTATTGATGCTTGCTTGCATTGTTTTCCTTCTCAGGATTTTTTTTTTCCTTTCCTGTACAACAAGATAACTGTATAAATACACATATTCAATCTGTCAAATATTTTAACATAATTAACATGTATTAGATTTCCTGCCATCTAGGGGAGGGGTGAGGGGGTAGGAGGGGAAAATTTGTAATAGAAAGCTTTACAATGATCAATGTTGAAAAATTACCTATGCATACGTT
>JAJPUD010002513.1:166309-171574 GCA_023553655.1 Myrmecobius fasciatus
GGAACGGAAGAAAGGAGCTCTGGTTTAGGTTTCACCACTAATTCATTGAGTGACTTTTAGAAGTCATTTCCTTTCTCTGGGCCTCAATGACCACATCTCCAAAATAAGAAGGATGGATTAGGTGGCCTCTAAATTCCTTTTCAATTCTGAATCCTGTCATCTCTCTTTCCATTCACTGAGAAGAGCCAGTTGTCAGGGCTGAATGCATAGAAAGTTTCATTTAAGTGTCCTGATCCTTCACATAATGAGCACTAGATTTTTTGTCTTCTCCAGGTTAGATAGATAGCCCAGGGTAGTTCTCCTTCTTGCTGAATACTTCTTTTCACAAGAGTTCAGGAAGGGAAGAGAAATTCAAGAGCTCACTTTTCCATTGGCTTCCTTCCTGAGAGGAAGACCTTTTAAATAATGGACTTCTAGCACAAAGCATTTGGAAATAATTTGGCAAGAAACGGAGTTCAGAAGAGTCTCAAGAGGAACACTTGTTCTCCAATTGAACATTCAGTCAGGGTGGCCTGGTGTCTGGGAACAAAGGAACAAGGCCATAGGGAAACTGTGGACAAAGTGGACACAGACTAGGACCTTAAGAGGCTTTATGGGATTGGGTTAAGTGGTTTCTAGGGTAGAACTGGTAGGGGAGGGGATTGAGGAGGTTGGCTGTGAGACTAGCTTTCAGAACACCCATAAATGTTCTATTTTATAGATAGGGAGACAAGCCTGACTGGTTTTCAGTGCAAATGGCATTTTTTTCCCCTTCAGTTAATAACTCTTTATAATAATATTAACATTTCTCTTTATAGTGTAGTTAGCAACTGGAATCCCCTGAGAAATATTAGCCAGCAATATGTTTAACTTGACCAATATGGTAAGAGTTCTGAATAATGTTCTTGTTCCACTGGGAACGGACTTTCTTGGCAAACTGACAATTTTCGGTTATCCCTTGGGGATTACCTATTTTGAATATTACTCTTATGATTCTGTGAGAAGTGTACTCATAGGTAGTAACTACAACCTAGTTATAGCCTTTTATTCTGTGTGACCTTTGTCCATATCCTCCTATAAATCCTTCCAGGAGATGTACTCAAAGAGTTAGAGGCTTTCCTTTATATCTTGAATTTCATGGAGTACATGGATTATGTCACTCATACATTGCCTTTGGCAAAATTTGATAACTTTTTAGTTCTATATTTCCCAATCTTCTTACAGACTTCTGATCAGTCATCAGATAATGACTTTATTTAAGAATGTGTAGACTGAGGGGCTGCTAGGTGGTACAGTGGATAGAGCACCAGCCCTGAAGTCAGGAGGACCTGAGTTCAAATCTGGTCTCAGACACTTAACACTGCCTCGATGTGTGACCTTGGGCAAGTCACTTCACCCCAATTGCCTGAGGGAAAAAAAAAAGAATTTATAGACTGGATCCTACATAGACTGGGGAAGCTGCAAACATGATGGAATGAACTAATAATGGACTGGTGGTAGGCAGAAATGGACAGCCATTGAATGGAAATGGTGAAAGGACTTGTAGATTCTGGCATTTTGTGGAAATGTGCTCTAAATGTGTTAAGCAATAACCAAACAGTGTAAATGAATGGAAAAGAAAATTAGAATACAGTATTTACTAAATGCCTACTATTATATTAGAAATTGGAATACAAAGACAAAAAAAAAAAAAAACACAGAAAAGATCCTTGCCCTCAAAAAGGTTACATTTCACTAAAGTTCTCTATTATGAAATTGAATAATAAATCAAAATAATGAATTCTAAAGTCTAATACAATTTATCTTTGTATTACTCACTGTTTTGGATTTTCCAGACGTATCTGCAAAAGACTGAACAATTGAGAGCTATCTGTACCAAAGACATATATTTGCATCATTAGAAATTTTGCTTGAGACGAAATCTAGTCTTCCATCCTATCTCACTTTCAAAGCTCCACTGTTGCATAATCATGTACTATGTCTGTTAATCTTAGAATGTTAGAACTGTATGTGCCTGTGTATATTTGAACCATGCAGATGCTCAAGCAGGAAAATAAGTCTTAATTTGGGCATTTTTTGCAATGAGCTGGCCAGGAGGAAAGGGGACAATTTTCTCCATTGGCTCATTCTTGGGGGGGGGGGGGTGAGAGGGTCAAAACATCATTAATTGAACCTTAACTGTTGAATTCAGGCCTGTCCTCAGAGGTCCAGGAATATATAGGTCAGTATGTAAAAATGCCAAGAAAGTCTCAGCAGCATTGGAAACAAGCCGTTTGTTTATTTTTATTTAAAATCAGCTCATGCATGCACCCACCTTCCCTGCTGGGTCTGGGAGCCTCAGACTCTGTGGATTCCAGCCCACTACAAGCTAGGCCTAGCTCCAACAACAACTTTTCCCTTGGCCTTTGATGGATATGTTTTCTATTGAGGCAAACCCAAAATTGCAAATGGATAGACAGAGAAGAGAGTTTATTTTTTGTTGTTGGTGTTGTATCAGAAAGCTGTGCTAGCTTCATTTGGAGAAATGGTTGCAAAAGAGAATTTTCACACTCCCAGCATAGATAAAAGCTTTCTAGGGTTATTGCTAGCAGAATTAATTATGAGCTAGCATTCAATAGCCAAATTATATTAGTTTCTCTCCTCACTCCATCCCTCTCTTTCCTTCTCTTAAGGAATAATCTAGGATGATAAAGAGGAAGGCTTATTCTATGGTCTAGTCTGGACACTGGCAGCCAAAATATCCTAGATTCCCTGACACCATTGATGCATATAAGCAGTTTTGAAGAAGACAAGAACAGTTCATTTCCCCTCAATGCATTTCAGTTCAACAAATGTCATCTATGTGCCCAACTCTGTACTAGGTGCTATGGGGGACTTGCAAATGGATATGGACCCTGTTCTCAAATTTATGCAGCAATTGAGAAGAGAACCACTCATTCTCTCAAGCAGAATTCTTGTTATTGGGCTAAGGAACAGAAAGGGCAGAAGTGAAGGAGAAGAAAGAAGCAAAAAGAGAATGACTCTAGCTCAACATGGAAAAATACTTGCTTTAAATAAAAAAGAACTTTCTGAAAATGTCATAGGCTGTCTTGGAAAAAAAAAAAAGTGAGCATCCTGTCACCGGATATGGATAAGCAGGGAATACGTGACCATTTGTCAAAACTATTCTAGAGGGAATTTGTGCTTTTCAGATAGGATTAGTTGTGTGACTTCTAATGTACCTTCCAGTTTTGAGAAAATAAGATTCTGAGTGGTTTGATTTTTTTCAAACCTGTTTGTAGACATTATCATCCTCATCATCTCCATCATCTGATTTTCACTAGTATCTTTATAGTGTTTTAAGATTTGAAAAGAACTTTAAAAACTATTATCTAGGTGGCACAGTGGATAGAGCACCAGCCCTGAAGTCAGGAGGACCTGAGTTCAAATTTGATCTCAGACACTTAACATTCCCTAGCTGTGTGACCCTGGGCAAGTCACTTAATCCCAATTGCCTCAGCAAAAAAGCAGAAAAAGAAAAAAAAACCTATCATCTTATATAGATAGTTAAAACTATTTGTCTGCAAAAGGAAGGTGCTATTTTTGTAGTCATTTTCAGATGAGGGAACTGAGGCAGAAAGAAACATGGTCACATAGTAAGAGTCTGAGATAAAATTTGAACTCAAGTCTTTTGACTCCAAGTCCAGTGCTCTATCTATTATATCCCCTAGCTGCCTCAATTATTAATGATTTTGGGAAAGTAATGGTGTCTCTTTTTTACTTAAGAGCACATATGCATATTCAGGATAGTACTGAGACAATGGGTTGATGTGCAACAAGTATTGGCTACGATATTTGTAAATATCTGGGTAATTTTCTGATTCCTACCCAGATATTATATGTTAGAAGAGACACAACTGGTGCTTTCATTTCTTGAACTATCAACAAGCATCATTTCTTACCCTTCTACTCCTCAGACAAGATCTACCAGTGAAAGGGAAATGCTGAGACTAAGCTGGATCTGACAATAGAGCCAAAAACATGCTAAATTACAGTATATTAGTGTTTCCAGGAACAAAAAATATTTTAGTCTTGAATTATCCAAAGAATGGTCTGCAGTCCCCAAAAGCTATGAAGTATGCAAACAAGTTCACAGAGGGTTAATCACAAAACATCAAGACTGAGCAAAACCCAAAAGCACACAAACACCAGGTAATTATATTTGCTGTAGCTCCCTCTAAATCAGTGTTTACTCTCTTGCTTCTCTGTAGCTATAATTGTCTCCATGCTGCTGGTTGCTAAGCAATTGGGCAATTTTCCTTATCTGCTAAGCATTTTTTAATGTGCAAGTAAAATGATACACCAGGAACAAATAGGCACCAAGAGATATTTTTCTCTCCTTTGTTTTGAGGAGTTGATTTTTTTCCTTCCTTCTTTTAATCTCATGAACAAACCTGCAATGTACCAGAATTTCATTAAGAAACATTATAGGTTTCTGAGGCTTTAAAGAACTGGTAGGCCCCCAGAAAATGCTAAGTGATAATGCTAATATATCTGAAATCAGTAGGATGAATTCTCAATTGCTTTAAAGTAAGACTCATGAAACTCCACATTCTAAGTAGATGACATAGAGTACCTCATATAAAATGATTAGCAAGTTCAAGGGCTTGATAATATTTCTATCATCAAATTAATCATGTTTCTATGAAGCAAGTTGTACTTTGATGAGTGGTCAGAAGTAAATTAAATCTTCCTAAATTTCCACCCCCCACACACAAAAAATCATTATTTTACATTTAGTGGCAGAAGCATAAGATCACTTAATACTTTCATATTTTGATGTAGTAATAATAGCTAGCATTTATAAAGTGCTTAAGATTTGCAAAGTTCTTTACAAGTTTTACCTCATTTTATGTTCAGAACAAATCAGAAATAGGTACTTTTATTATCCCCATTTTACATATACATTTACATACAAATTGAGGCAGACAGAGATTAAATGATTTAGCCAGGTCACATGGCTAGTAATTTTGAGACTTGAAGTTTAGCATTTTGTCTACTGTACCACCTAGCCGCCTGTGTTCTAGGATAGGTATACTTAGCCTAAGGGTTTTGTGGTTAAATTTCAAGGGGCCCATGAACTTGAACAGGAAAAAAAATTCACTTTTATCTCAAAATAATTTGACTTCCTTTGAAATCCTACATATTTTATTTTATTCATTTAAAAACTTAAACATAAAGCGGAAGCGGATATCAGACTGGATTAAAAACCAGAATCCCACAATATGTTGTCTACAAGAAACACAT
>JAJPUD010002513.1:180502-263016 GCA_023553655.1 Myrmecobius fasciatus
GTCTCTGTCTCTGTTTCTCTCTGTGTGTCTCTGTCTCTCTCCCTCTCCCCCTGTCTTTCTGTCTCTTTCTCTTTCTCTGTCACTCTGTTTCTCTCTGTCTCTCTTTCTCTTTCTCTCTGTCTCTCTGCCTCTCTTTCAGTCTCTCTTCCTTCCCCTTCTCCCGTTCTTTCTCCCCTCCTTTCTCCCCTCCTGCCAAATTGGTTCCAGATGTTGACATGGAATAAAATAATAACAAATGTCTCCGAAGGGGCAGCCAATTGTTACTGAGTGAGTACATTAATAATCTAGGCCTCCCCAATACTCTAAGGTGTTGCCCAGGCCTTTAGCCAAATAGGATAGAGGGAGTTTTTGTTTGTTTTTTGGGGATGTTTTTAAATAATGCATGTATGGGGTGAACTTATATTCTAATTTAAGTCCCACTTGTTAAATTGATCAAGTATTTGTCCACCTTGACAGTGAAAAGGTTCTTTGTAAATCCTTTCTGAGAACAAGAATCACTCTGTGTAGTCCCAGGAAAATGTCAACGTTCTCCCCTTATTTCTTCTTTTAGTCATTTGCTTTCTTTTCCATGTGGGTAGCTTCTACTTTTCTCTTTGCAAAGCCAATGACCCATTTGCAGCCTCCTGCTTTGGACTGGGAGAGGGGCCATCTAAGCATAAAACAGAAGAACCAAATAAAAATCCATGCATATCTGCTAAGCACTTGCAGTGTGTCCAATCCTGTGCTAAATGTTGTAGGAAATAGAAGAAAAATTCAGTCCAATATTTTGAAGAGTCCTTAATTTCAAGGAGTTTAAATTTAGGAGAACTCTGCAGGAGGGCTTCTGAATTTGGAGCTTGAGAATTTAAACAGTTTGATAACTGTATTTTGATATAATTGGGTTTTTTTTGTTTTGTTTTTGTTTTTTGTAATTTGTATCATTTATTTAATGCATTAAAAGCATTATTCTGATAAGGGGTTCATTGGCTTCACCAGGCTGCCAAAGAGATCCAGAACACCTAAAAAGTTAAGAATCTCTGCTCTAGAAGTAATTAGAAAATGATAGAAACTGGCTAAGCCTACTAGTAGGGCTATCTGATGATTTCTAGTATTCTAAGAATCCCTGACTTACTTGAGAAACATTTCTTCAAACCAACCATCCCCTTGGTATGGGAATAAATCTCTTTGTTGGGGACAGAGACTGATAACACCTTGAAGAAGGCTGTATAAGAATCTTTTGCTGAGAGTAAGTTGTAAAAGAAATAAAGAATGAGAATAAAAGTCACTGGGAATTCACCAGGGACACTAAAAGAAAGGTAGTTCACCCATTTCCTGTGTTCTGGAAAATTGTATCAAGCTGAGGTCAAACCTGATAGAGACTGAGCAAATATTTGATGAATGGATGAATGCTTAACTTGGTGAAACAGATAGGAGTTCGGTCTCTTTTGTCTAGATTTGGTAAATTTAAAAAAGTGTCCTTTGAGTTATCTTACTAGTTGGGATGTTTGCCAATGGCCATGCACATTTTGGCTTCCCTCAGCCAGAGCCAGAGCCCATGCATTGGGGCTGTAGAGTGGAGCCTTACCTGTGGTCCTCAAGGGTTGGAACCTCAACGGTACCAAGTTCTATCTCTGGGCTAACCAGCCACACAGTTGCACAGACCGAAGGAAAACAAAATCTTGTAGGATCCTGATGAAAGCCTTTCATGGAGCTTCTGCCAAATTAAAAACCGGCCGATCTGAAGTGGTCAGTCTGAGGGAAAGCACTCTCAGAGGCAGGGAAAAGCCACCATTGATCCATATAGATATTCAACAGATTCCAGGGCAGGCAAGTTTGGCTAAACTCTGGGCCTGGATTTCTTGAGTGACAAACTCCAAGAAGTAAAACATTTAGGTTTCCATTTTGTGCAGGTTTTATTCAGTCAGCAGCATAGGGCTGTGTCCCTCAGAGTAAGTTCTTTCTACTATGTGAATCTCAACTTCTGTAAAATGAAGAAGATGATTCCTAAAGGTCCTGGATGAAAGTAGATTCAGGAACTGGGTGAGACTAAGAAGACCCGGATGAGAGTCCTGCATTGATGTGAAACTGAATGTACTCAGGCAAGTCCCTTCCCTGTCTCTACTAATGGCATTCTTTAAGCTACACTCTCATTATAGATGATATCGAGCCTAAGAGTAAATCAGGTAAAGGGAGGTTAGCAAGATTTGCCTGACTCCAAGTCCAGGATTCTTTCTGTACCATACCATACTGCTTCTCTGGGTCTATAAAATGGGAATAATGATCATGAAAAAGCTCCAAAATACACGGTAACATCTCATATTTCTGTGGCACTCTGAAGTCTAAAAATTCTACAAAGCACTTTGCTCATAACAACCTTCTAAGGTAGAAGAGTGAAAATATTATTTTGCCCATTTTACACATATGGAACCTGAAGCTAAGAGAGTTTAAGTGACTTTTCCAAAGTCACAAAGCACAGTACAAATGCTAGACATTGTGATTAAGTCATGATGAAAGAAATAGACTGCTGGGCCCCTGCTTTGGGGGAGCCTCCTCTAGCTGGATCCTAAATGGAGGCTTATTTCTTTGGCCAAGGAACTATGGTCTGTTTTCATCAGAGAAAAGAAGATTTTGGAACAGCATGTACATCCAGGATGTTGCTGGCACATTGAAGCTTTTCATCAGCAATGAATCCGTTAATACCGCAGACAGATTTAGGAAATCGCTGTGGAGAGGGATTGGTTTCCCAAAGGAAAAATGTACAGACATTTCTTTCTCCTTCTCACACTGGAGTCTCCTATTCAGCTCACAGAAAACCTTCTACTCTTTAACATCTGCCCTGGCTGTAGGGCTTTGCCAGCTGTTTGTTAGGCTGATGTCACTGCTTAAAGGCTGAACCAGGATTTACTCCCAAGATTTACACTCTCAGAATGCATTTCATTTGGCTTGGTTCTCAGGCAGCAGGAAAGGAGAGCAAATATGTGTAATTGGGGAGGAGAAGGAGAGTCTTCTGGCATCGATCAGGCCTTTCTAAGAATAGGTAACTTGTTTCTTTCAAGGAAACAGGAGTAAAGAAATAATCTTTCTTGCTCCTCTTCAAAGAAGAGGTGTGAAATTAATGAAGTTTGTCTTCTGTATTTTCTCATTTTCCATTTCAGGGCTTTATTTATACCCAAAAAGTCTACACCCTCCTCTTACTCCCCATACTTGCTGCTCTAATTTTGTACACTGGTCAGGGAGTAAGTGGATTCAATGAGTGATTCAAGTATGAATTAGTTTACTGTATTACTTCTGGATGTTTATAATTTAGAAGATGACCCAAGAAAAGGACAATGTTTGGCACAAAAAGAATGAATTACAAATGATAGAATTTCATCTAAGATACCTGGCCAAGAGAGCTATTTTTGAACAAGAATCCTTGCCCTTAAACCTACAGAAATGGCCACTTAGTTTATGTATCTGGTGGGTATGAAATAACAGACATCAGTGTTTTTTCTGCTTCTCAAAGGAAGAGACTATGCCCAACTGGAAAGAATACTTTCCCTGCTTTACAATTGGTTATTGATGACCATTTTTTTTTTTTTTTTTTTTTTTTGCTGAGGCGATTGGGGTTAAGTGACTTGCCCAGGGTCACACAGCTAGGGAATGTTAAGTGTCTGAGGCTAGATTTGTACTCAGGTCCTCCTGACTTCAGGGCTGGTGCTCTAACCACTGCGCCACCTAGCTGCCTGATGACCATTTTTTTTTTCCTCAGGAATTAAATGGTTTGCTTTGAGGGCAAAATTGTTCTCATGTAAAGCATATAACTGTTTGGAGGCCACAATTAATGAGATATAACAACAATAAAAACCACATACATAGAACCTCAGAGTGAGAAGGGATCTCAGAGCCATCTAGTCTTATCTATACCTGGTCCCACATTCCCTCCAGATGGTCATACATCCTCTGCTTACAGACCTCCAGTGATAAGAAGCCCACTATTCTTCAAGGCAGGTTCTTTCACTTTCTGACAGCATTAATTGTCAGAATTTTTTTTTTACATTATGCTGAATTTTACCCTCCATTTTCTAGTTCTTTCTGCCTTTTGCAGTGAAGCAGAGATGTCTCCTCCAATTAATAGTCCTTCAATTACTTCAACAGCCATAAGAAACTATCATGTCTTCTCTCCTTTCTAAGTCTTCTCTTCTTCAGGAAAACCATAGGTATCACTCCTATAGACTGTCCTCCCTTCCCACTGAGCAGTTCTTTCACAAAAATATTCCATTAAGTCAAAAAGGAAGTTGGGAAATGCCACAGTGGTCAAACCATATCTGGGTTAGATTCCCAGCTGTGGGCATCATTTTTTAAAATTTTTATTAAAGCTTTTTATTCATAAAACATATGCCTGAGTAATTTTTCAATATTGACCTTTGCAAAGCCTTCTGTTCCAAATTTTTCCCTCCTCTCCACCTCCTCTCGTAGATGGCAGGTAGTCTAATACATGTTAAATATGTTAAAATACATGATAAATCCAATATATGTATACATATTTATACAGTTATCTTGCTGCACAAGAAAAATCAGATCAAGAAAGAAGAAAAAAATGAGAAAGAAAACAAAATGCAAGCAAACATCAACAGAAAGTGTGAAAATACTATGTTATGGTCCACTCTCAGTTCCTACAGGCCTCTCTCTGTATGTATATGACTATCTTCATCACTGAACAATTGGAACTGGTTTGAAACATCTCATTGTTGAAGAGAACCATGTCCCTCAGAACTGATCATCATATAGTATTGTTGTTGCCGTGTATAATGATCTCCTGCTTCTGCTCATTTCGCTCAGCATCAGTTCATGCAAGTCTCTCCAGGCCTCTCTGAAATCATCCTGCTGGTAGTTTCTTTTATTATTATTATTATTAAAGCTTTTTATTTGCAAAACATATACAGGGGATAATTTTTCATCATTGATCCTTGCAAAGCTTTCTGTTCCAAATTTTTCTTTCCTTCCTCCCACCTCCTCCCCTAGATGGCAGGTAGTCTAATACATGTTAATTATGTTAAAATACTTGACAAATTGTATATGTGTACACATATTTATACAGTTATCTTGCTGTACAAGAAAAATCAGATCTACAAGAAAAAAAAAACCTGAGAAGGAAAACATAATGCAAGCAAACATCAACAGAAAGTGTAAAAATGCTATATTGTGGTCCATACTCAGATCCCATAAGCCTCTCTCTGGGTGTATATGACTATCTTCATCACTGAGCAATTGGAACTGGTTTGAATCACCTCATTGTTGAAGAGAACCATGTCCATCAGAATTGATCATCATATAGTCTTGTTGTTGCCGTGTATAATGATCTGGTTCTGCTCATTTCACTCAGCATCAGTTCATGCAAGTCTCTCCAGGCCTCTTTGAAATCGTCCTGCTGGTCATTTCTCACAGAACAATAATATTCCATAACATTCATATACCATAATTTATTCAGCCACTCTCCAATTGATGAGCATCCCTTCAGTTTCCAGTTTCTTGCCACTACAAAAAGGGCTGTCACAAACATTCTTGCACATGTGGGTCCCTTTCCCTCCTCTAAGATGTCTTTGGGATATAGGCCCAATAGAAACCCTGCTGGGTCAAAGGGTATGCAGTTTGATAACTTTTTAAGCAAAGTTCCAAATTGCTCTCCAGAATGGCTGGATCTGTTCATAGTTCCATCAATAATTTATCAGTATTCCAGTTTTCATGTGGGCATCATATTATAAAAGGAGAAATATAGTGTACAATCAGAAGTGTGTAAGAACTGAAAATTATGTCATATGAAGAATGATTGAAGGAACTGGAGTTTGTTAGATTGGAGAAGACTTAGAATGACAAGACCAATTATCTTTAAATATCTGAAAAACTACTGTGAAAAAAGAGAACCAATTTATTTTACATATGTTAAGAAGTCAGAACTAGAAATAATAGGAGGAAGTTACAGAAAAATTTTAAAATGTATTTATTACTAAAGAGCTAACTAATGAACTTATGGAAAAGGAAATGATCATTACAAAAGAGTAATATGGTTTCATCATGAACAGATCATGTCAAACTAATATTATTTTTTCTTTTTGACAATTTTATTAAAGCAACAAATTGGGAGAATTATTTATAAAGTATCATGGGTTTTTTGTTGAAAAGATGGAGTGACATGGCCTAGATTTGAGGCATTAAGAAATTTGGAAATAGCTGACTATCTGGACTCAAAGAATCATGCTTATATGTTCCATGTCAACTTGGAAAGAGGTCTCCCATATATCCTCCCAAGTATCTGTGCTTAAATCTGTGCTACTTAATTCTGTATTAGTGCTTTGGATAGAGACAAGGATACCATTTTTGTCAGGCTGGCTATATTGGCAGAAAATATAACATTATTTGTGATAGCTAACACAGTGGATGATAGAGTTGGGATCCAGAAAAATCTTTTTAAAACATTTTTTTTAAAATTCTGAACTGAAGAAGGACTAAATAAAATTTCATTTTCAACATGTAACAAACAAAATAGGTTAGGAAAAAAGGATTATACATGAAATTGCAATTATGTATGTTATATATTAATGTTATATATTACTATTATATTATATATTATCTATATATTATACATTATTTACACATCAATGAGGGTATGGCAGCCAAAAAAGCTAATGTAATCTTGGATTCTGATAAGGGAAGCATCACCTCCAGAATAAAATGAATTTATAGACTCACTGGATTCTGCCATGGTCAGGGTATTATGCTAGATATAGTATTATGTTCAGTTCTGTGTATCAGTTTTTTAAAAGGGTGTTAATAGGCTGGAAAGCATCTAAAGGAGGGGTATTATGCTCATTTTTGTGCATCATTTTTTAGAAAGGCTCTCAATAAGCCTGAGAGCATCCAAAGGAGGGTGAAGGTCCTTCAGTATATATTATATAAGAACCAAATTGAAAAAACTTGAGTTTTATTCTGGAGAAGACAAGAATCAGAGTAGAAATTATATCTTTAAGTACATGGAATAAGGATTAGAATTGCTCTATTTGGTTACACTTTGGCAGAATAAATTGATGAAGTTGGAAAGCAGTAAATTTAGATTTGATGTAAGGAAAGACTTTTTAATCATTATAGTTTTCCAAAACTAGAATGGGCTGCTTGAAGAAGTGGATATCCCCAACTAGAAGTCTTGGGATAAAATCTGGATGACCATTTTCCAGGTATGTTGTAGTTTTATAGTTGGTATTCTTTTTCTGGGTATGAATTGGAGTAAACGGTCAATGAGACCCTGTCCAACACTGAAATTCTATGATTCTATATGGAAATACATTTTGGCTCAATATAAGGAAAAACCTCTTTTGTGCCAGCATTTTAAATCCAGCTCTACAACATGCTTTGCGGCTGTGACTCTTCAAGCCACCTGTCCTAGTCCAACATGCCATGGAGGATGTAAATGAATACAGTAATGTGGAAGAGGTGGCCAAGGACTCCAACATCAATGTGAGCAAGAACAAGAAGGATGATGGTACAATGTTTATTGGAGGCCTAAGCTGGGATACAAGCAAGCAAGATTTCACTGAATACCTGTCTCATTTGGAAAGATTGTAGACTGCACAATTAAAACAGATCTGGTCACAAAAATCGAAGGGATTCAGATTTGTGTTTTTCTAAGATGTTGCCAATGCTGATAAGGTCTTGAACATAAATAACACAAGCTGAATAGCAAGTTGATATACCCCAAAAGGGCTAAAGCTTTAAAGGGAATGTAGCTCCCCACAAAAAAAAAATATTGGTGAACTGAGTCCAGATACACCTGAAGAACAACAAATCAAAGAATATTTTGGAGCATTTGGAGAGATAGAGAACCCTGAACTTCCCTATGTACACAAAAACAATTGAAAAAAGAGGATTTTGCTTTACCACATAATACAGATGAAGAGCCAGTAGAGAAATGATTAGAATATAGATATCACAAGATTGGTTATAGAAAGTGTGAAATTAAAATTGTCCAGCCCAAAGAGATATATAGGCAGCAACAGCCACAAAAGAAAGGGGGGGTGTGTGCTGCAGATGTTGGAGAAAGGGGGGCTAGGGGTTGTGATTGAGGTCAACAAAGTGAGATGGTAATCACCAAAACAATTACCAGTCATATTGAAATAGGACATAGAGAAAAGATGTTTACAGCAGCCCAGTATGATGATGACAATGATTAGAAAATGGTCTTCTCTTGATTTGAAGTGATTATTTTCTAAAAGACTTTTAGTGTACATGATACAACTATATCCAATTATACATAGCTGCAGATTTAGTTTTCTTGTTTTTCCCTTATCCTTTGCCATTTGTGTTATGACAAATATGGATTTATGTTTATACAGTTTTATTTGTATAATTTCATGTTAAATGATTCTCAAAAACAAATTACTTGTGATTGCTTTTCTGTGTCAGGTACTAAATAACTGTATAAAAATGTAATTTTAAATAAGCAATAATTGAGGTATAGTTTATCTTCTAGGAGTCATGGACGTGGGGAGAAACAATGGCCCTTTATGAATAGCAAGTAGCAAACTTTGTCTTAGTCTCCTAATTTCCTTGACAAAGGTCTTTGATAAAGATTCATGTCCATATTTGAAATAACCATATATGCTACCATGCAATTCAAATGCATTCTTGAGATTTTTGTGAATAAGAAGTGTTAATTCAGCATGTTGTTAGTATCCTTTGACTTTTATTTTCAAGAGAAGCATCTTTTTACTTAACATCATAAAATAAGGCATAGTTAACAACTGCATTATGAGTCAACAAGATGGTTTGAGCTTATTTGTAAAAAACAAAAACAAAAACAAAACCTAACCTACTCATCCATTATGATTAATTGACATTTGTATTGAATACGAATGTAATTTTGCCAATGGCATGCCAATGACATGCCAAGAAAAACCATGTCAAAACTAAACATATCAATGACATAGCAAGAACACTCATGCCAAAATTTGACATGCCAATGTCATGTCAATGACACACCAGGAAAAACCACATAAAAAGCTCAACAGCCAATGACACACCAAGAAAAACACATGAAAAATTTGAGTATAATTCAAATTGCATATTTCTATATCCATTGAAACTACTAGACCAAAGATTAATATGGGCAAGATTTTCACCATAGAATTTTAAGTAAATGAACTATAATCTGAAATAGTACATTATGTCATTGCCACTGCCAAACCATAAGTAGCTATTTCCTTTGTATCTCGTACTTGAAAAGCTTTAATAGAGTTACAGCTTTTGTTGTGCAATTTTTGAGAAAAAGTCATGATAAATTCCATAAACTTATGTATTGTTTTGTATTCTAAATAAAGATTATTTTTCCATTTTTAAATTATACTAATGATATATGGACTTTGAGTAATGAGGAATTTCCATATTCAGATAAAGGGGGAGGGATATGTAGTAACTAAAAACTTAAAGCCTTATTTATGTGATAATAAGCAGGGCTTCCTAATAGTATACTGCTGCAATAAGATCAGGCCTTCATACCTCTTGAGCAGAGACCCAAATGTTAGCTTGACATTTAATTGACTGACTAGGGTTTATATTAAAAAATTGCTTTGTGTTCTCACAGATGTCCCTGTGGGTTATGTTATTTGTTAGACCTGAAATATCAAGTTTGTTCTTTGGGCCTATTTGAAGGGAGTATGTCATATAAAAGGGCTGATTTCTCTTGTACCATCACTGAAGTTTATTTGTAATTTTATGCAGTCATGTTAAACCTTAATCTGAGACTTGTTGGTTTTCTTCACATTGCCTTTTTTTTTTTTTTTCCTTCTTTCTGTCCTGTGGAATAAGTTCATATTTTCCCAAGGGCTGTCAAGTTTACTTTACATTCTCCTAGCTTTGGTTTATCCCCATATTGCTGTTACTAAGTTGATCCTTCTTATAAGCAGAGTGATATAATTGAATTTCACCAGGAATTTTTTCCCTATTTGTTCACTTGAAACCATAGGAAACTGAAGAGAGATGATTTGGATTTATAGCGTCAAAGACAATAGGTGCGATGTATTTAGGGAAATGATTCCTGTAAGTAGTTTGCAATTTTATAATTAGGTAACAAGTTGACATTAAAACTGTCCTTTCTCTAACTACAAATAAATAAAAGTTTTATTTATCCTTACTTTAAAAAAAAAGCCTCCTAACAACTGCAGTTATTCAACAATGGAATATGTTTTCATGTGTTCAAGGAGAAAGCCAATATTCATCTGTCAGGGATGTTGAAGGAGAATTTATTAATCAAGGGGAAAATTAGACTGGCTGACTTTGAAATAGAGTGGTAAATCAGTGGAATAGTTTAGATACACAAAATAACAGTCAATGATTGTAGTAATCTACTGTTTGATAAACCCCAAAATGCCAACTTCTGGGATAAGAACTCACTAACTGTCAAAAACTGCTGGGAAAAATGGAAAATAGTATGGCAGAAATTAGGCATAGACCAACATTTTATACCCTGTATCAAGATAAGGAAGAAATGGGTTCATATTTTAGACATGAAGGATGATACTAAAAAGGAACTTAGGAGACCAAGAAATAGTTTACGTGCCAGAGCTTTTAAAGGAAAAATTTATGATTAAACAAGAAATAGAGAACATTATAAAAAGAAAAATGGATAATTTTGATTACATTAAATTAAAAAGGTTTGGCACAAACAAAACCAATGCACCAATATTAGAAGCAGAAAGTTAGGAAACAATTTTTACAGCAAGGTTTCTGATAATCATCTCATTTCTAAAATATATAGAGAACTTAGTCAAATTTATAAGAATATGACTGTTCAATTGATAAATGGTCAAAGGATATTAACAGATATTTTTCAGATAAAGAAATTAAAGCTATCACAGCCACATGGAAAAATGCTCTAAATCACTATTCATCAGAGTTATGCAAAGGATGACAGGAAAGATAATGATAAATGTTGGAGGGGATATGGAAAAACTGGGACATTAATGCATTGTTGGTGGAGTTGTGAATTAATCCAGTCATTCTAGAGAGCAATTTGGAACTATGTCCAAAGGGCTAAAAAATTGTGCATACCCTTTGCAGTGTCACTACTGAATCTATATTCTGATGAGCTGGCTGATTTCAGAAAAGCTTGGAAAAACTCACCTGAATTGATGCTGAGTGAAGTGAACAGAAGCAGAACATTGTACACAGTAACAGTAAAATTATGTGATCAACTATAACAAACTTTGCTGTTCTCAGCAAGCCAAGATAATTCCAGTAGAGTTGGTATGGAAAATGCCACATCCAGAGAAAGAACTGTGGAGACTGAATGAGTATCAAAGCATGCAATTTTTTTAAAATTTCTTGTGGTTTTTTCCCTTTTGTTTTGATTTTTCTTCTACAACATGACTAATATAGAAATATGTTTGAAATGATTGTGCTTATATAATCTGTATCAGACTGCTTGTTGTCTTTGGGAATGAGAAGGGAAGAAAAAGAATAAAAATGGTACTCAAAAATTTTACAAAAGTCAATGTTGAAAATTATCTTCATATGTAATTGTAAAAAATAAAATACTGTTAAGTGAAAAGTGTCAAATAGATTTTTAAAAAGTAATTTAGCACACTTTTTCATGTGTCTATAAATAGCTTTGATTTCTTCATCTAAAAACTGCTTGTTCATATCCTTTGACCATTTATCAATTGAGGAATGGCTATAATCTTATAAATTTGACTCACTTCTTTATATATTTGAGAAACGAGGCTTTTATCAGGGACACTTTCTATAAAGATTGTTTACCAGCTTTCTGCTTTCCTTCTAATCTTGGTTGCATTGGTTTTGTGTGTATAAAAGTTTTTAAATTTAATATAATCAGAATTATCTATTTTATATCTCATGACATTTTCTGTCTTATTTGGTTGTAAATTCTTTCTCTTCCCCATAAATCTGAGAGAAAAACTATTTCTTATTTTTCTAATTTGCTTATGGTATCATCCTTTGTATCTAAATCAAGAGCCTATTTTGACCTTATCTTGTTATACAGTGTGAGATGTTGGTCTATATCTAGTTTATGTCCCATTCTTTTCTATTTTTTCTTAGCAGTTTTTGTCAAAGAGTGATTTCTTATCCTAAAACATGGAGTCTTTGGGTTTATCAAAGAATAGGTTATTATGGTCATTGACTACTTTGTCTTGTGTACTTAATCTATTCCATTGATTCAGCACTTTATTTCTTAGCCAGTACCAGATAATTTTGATGATTACTGCTTTATAATGTAATTTAAGATCTGATATTACCAGACTACCTTCCTTTATATTTTTTCATTAATTTCCTTGTTATTCTTGACTTTTTGTTCTTTTAGATGAATTTTGGTTTTTTTCTGATATTCTATTTATTCTATTCTATCAAATAATTATTTGCCTATTTGATTGGCATGGCACTGAATAAACAAATTAATTTAGAAAGGAATTGTTATTTTTATCACATTGGCTCAGCCACCCTATGAACAATTGATATTCTTCCAATTGTTTAGATCTGACTTTGTGTGAAAAGTGTTTTATAATTATGTTCATATAGTCTCTAAATTTCTCTCAAGTGTTTTATATTGCTTGTTTGTAGTGTTTGTACTCCTAAGTATTTTATATTGTTTATGTTTATTTTAGATGGAATACCTCTTTCTCTTGCTGCTGGGCTTTGTTGGTCACATAAAGAAATATTGATGATTTTCTTATAACCTACTACTTTGCTCATTATTAATTATTTCAAGTATTTTTTTTTAGTTGATTCTTTGGGTTCTCTAAGAAGACCATTATATCATCTGGAAAGAGTGATAGTTTTGTTTCCCCACTGCCCATTTGAATTCCTTCAATTTTTTTTCTTCTTTTACTGCCATAGATCATATTTCTTTTTTTTAAATTTTATTTGCATAATATATGCGTGGGTAATTCTTCAACATTAACCCTTACATAGCTTTCTGTTACAAATTTTTCCCCCCAACTTCCCACCCCTCCCCTAGATGGCAGGATATCCACTACATGTTAATTATGTTAAAATACTTGGCAAATGAATATATGTATACATATTTCCAAACTTATCATTGTTGTGCAAGAAAAATCGTATCTACACAAAAGACATATCAGATAAAGGAAACACAATGTAAGCAAACATCAATCAAGAGTATGGGAATGTTATGTTGTGGTCCACATTTCACATCCCTCTCTCTGGGTGTATATGGCTTTCTTCAGTGAACAATTGGAAGTGGTTTGAAACATTTCATTGTTGAAGAGAGCCATGTCCATCAGAATTGATCATCATATAGTATTGTTGTTGCCGTATATAATGATCTCCTAATTCTGCTCATTTCACTCAGCATCAGTTCATGAAAGTCTCTCCAGGCCTCTCTGAAATCGTCCTGCTGGTCATTTCTCACAGAACAATAATATTCCATAACATTCATATACCATAATTTATTCAGCCATTCTCCAATTGATGGGCATCCATTCAGTTTCCAGTTTCTGCCACTACAAAAAGAGCTGCCACAAACATTCTTGCACATGTGGGGCCCTTTCCTTCCTTTATGATTTCTTTGGAATATAGGTTTGATAACTTTTTGAGCATAGTTCCAAATTGCTCTCCAAAATGGCTGTATCCATTTACAGCTCCACCAACAATGTATCAGTGTCCCAGCCCTCCCACATCCCCTCCAACATTCATCATTAACTTTTCCTGTCATTTTAGCCAATCTGACAGGTGTGTAGTGGTACCTCAGAGTTGTCTTGATTTGCATTTCTCTGATCTATAGTGATTTGGAGCACCTTTTCATATGACTATAAATAGTTTTAATTTCATCCTCTGAAAATTGTTCATATCCTTTGAGCATTTATCGATTGGAGAATGGCTTGAATTTTTATAAATATGAGACAATTCTCTATATATTTTAGAAATGAGACCTTTATCAGAACCCTTAAATGTAAAGATGATCTCCCAATTTATTGCTTCCCTCCTAATCTTGACTGTATTGGTTTTGTTTGTACAAAAACTTTAACTTAATATAGTCAAAGTTATCTATCTGGTTTTCAATTAAGAGTTCCAGTTCTTCTTTGGACATAAATGTATTCCATCTCCATAGGTCTGAGAGGTAAACTATATTACGTTCCTCTTATTTACTTATAGTATCACTCTTTATATCCAGATCATGAACCCATTTAGATCTTATCTTGGTATGTGGTGTTAGATGTGGGTCAAGCCCTATTTTCTTCCACACTAGTTTCCAATTTTCCCAGCAGTTTTTGTCAAATAGTGAGTACTTATCCCAGAAGCTGGGGTCTTTGGGTTTATCAAAGACTAAATTGCTATAGTTATTGCCTACTTTGTCTTGTGATTCTATCCTATTCCACTGATCGACTACTCTATTTCTTAGCCAGTACCAAATGGTTTTGATGACTGTTGCTTTGTAATATAGTTTTAGATCTGGTACAGCAAGTCCACCATCATCAGCCTTTTTTTCATTAATTCTCTTGAAACTCTTGACCTTTTGTTTTTCCAAATGAATTTTGTATAGCTCATATTTCTAACAGTATAATGAATAATAGCAGTGAGTATGTGCATTTTTGCTTTATGCCCGATATTAGGAATGCTTCTAGCTTATCGCTATTACAGATATTACCTATTGATAGTCTTAGATAAATACTGCTTATAATTTTAAGGAATGTTCCCTTTATTTCTATGTTATCTAGTGATTTTAATAGGATTGGGTATTCTATTTTCTCAAAAGCTTTTTCTATTGGCATAATCATATGATTTCTGTTACTTTTATTATTGGTCAATTATGTTTGATAATTTTCCTAATATTGAATCAACCTTGCATTCCTGATATGCATCCACAT
Source organism: Myrmecobius fasciatus (assembly GCA_023553655.1). Lineage (NCBI taxonomy): Eukaryota > Metazoa > Chordata > Mammalia > Dasyuromorphia > Myrmecobiidae > Myrmecobius > Myrmecobius fasciatus. The sequence goes on from JAJPUD010002513.1 coordinate 195,355, forward strand.
GGTCATAATGTATAACACTTGAGATATATTGCTATAATCAACTTGCTAATATTTTGTTCATAATTTTTGCAAAAATATTAGAGAAATTTTTTATCTACAATTTTCTTTCTCCATTTTAGGTCTTTCTAATTTAGATATCGCTATCATATTTGTGTTATAAAAGGAGTTTGGTAGGACTTCAGCTATTTTTCCAAATAGTTTAGGTATTGGAATTAATTGTTCTTTAAATATTTAGTAGAATTCACTTGTGAACCCATCTGGTTCTGGGGATTTTTTCCTGAGGAGTTCCTTAATGGTTTGTTTAATTTCATCTTCTAAGATGGAGTTATCTAGGTATCCTATTTCATGATTTGTTAATCTAGGTATTTTAGTATTGTAGTAAATATTCATTAATTTCACTCACATTATCAGACTTTGGGGGAATATAATTGGGCAAAATATTTCCTAATGATTGCTTTAATTTCTTCTTCATTGGTGGCAATTTCATCCTTTTTATTTTTGATACTGGATATTTGGTTTTCTTTCTTTTTCTTTTAAAAAAAAATCAAACCAACCAATGACTAATTTTTTTTCATAAAACTAGCTCCTAGACTTATTTATTACCTCTATAGTTTTTTTAATTGTTTTTTACTTTTAATATTATTAATTTTACCTTAGATTTTCAGGATTTCTAATTTGGTGCTCAGTTCAGGATTCTTAATTTGTTCTTTTTCTAGGGTTTTTTTTTTTTTTTTTTTTAGTTGCCTGCCCAATTTGTTGATGTAAGAATTTACTTTGGCTATATCCCATAAATTTTGGTATGTTGTCTCATTATTGTCATTCTCTTTAAAGAAATTATTCATTGTTTCTATGATTTGTTCTTTGATCCACTTAATATTTAGAATTAGATAACTTAATCTCCAATAAATTTTTAATCAATCTTTGTTCTGCCCTTTGTTGAATTTATTTTTATGGCATTATTATCTGAAAAGAGTACATTTAATATGTCTACTTTTCTACATGATCAATTTTTGTGTGGGTGCCAGATGCTGCTGAGAAAAAGGCATATACCTTTCTGTTCAGTATAATAATTTTTAAGAATTACAAGTATTATTCTCCCATTAGAGACATAAACAGTTGAATCCCCTTTAATCTATTGAATCTCTTATATTTTCTTTTTTCTTTTTACTTGTTTAAGGTTTTCATGGGTCTTGATATTGGAAATCAAATTTTTTATTTAATTTTGGTCTTCTCATGAAAATTTAGTTTGACTAAATGATCATATTTTTCCCTTGATGTATTATTCTTAATTTTGCCAGGTAAGTAATTCTTGTTTGTAATGTTCACATCTTTGCCTTCTGGTATATCATGTTCCATGACTCCTGATCTTTTAATATTGTTGCTGCTAAGTCCTGTGTAATACTGATTGTGGCTCCTCAATATTTGAATTGTTTCTTTCATGTCACTTGAAATATTTTTTCCCTTGACCTGACAGTTCTGAAATTCAGCTATAACTTTCCTTGTATTTTTATTTTGGGATCTTTTTCTTGAGGTGATTGGTAGATTTTTTTCAATACCTGATTTGCACTCTGGTTCCAAGAGAACTATCTGCACCCAGAGAGAGAACTATGAGGACTGAATATGGATCACAACATAGTATTTTCACTTTTGTTGTTCTTGGTTTGCATTTTGTTTTCTTTCTCATTTTTTTCCTTTTTAATCTGATTTTTCTTGTGCAGCATGGTAATTGTGGAAATATGTATTGAAGAATCACACATGTTTAACATATATTGGATTATTTGCCATCTAGAGAAGGGGGTGATGGGAAGAGAGAGAAAAAAAAATCTTGGAATACAAGGTTTTGCAAGGGTGAATGCTGAAAATTATCTATGCATATATTTTTAAAATAAAAAGCTTTAATAAAAAAAATGCTGTCCAGATCCTCCTTTTAATTATGACTAAGATAGTCCTATGATTCTGATATTATTTCTCCTGGGTTTATATTCCAGATCAATTGTTTTTCCCATGAGATATTGTACACTTTTTCTGTTTTTTCATACTTTTAAATTTGATTGATTCTCATAGAGTATTGGCTTCCACTCGCCCAATTCTGACTTAAGTTGTTTTCTTTAATTAGCTTTTATATTTTCTTTTCCATTTGGCCAATTGTACTCTTTAAGAAGTTTTCTTTTTTCCAAGCTGATGAATTTTTTCTTTTCCTTCCTTCCTTTCACAATTCTCTTTCATCATTCTCATTCTTTTTTAAGTTCTTTATGGATTTGAGACCACTTCCCTTTTTTCTTTGGAGTTTGGCTCATAGACCTTTTGATATTTGTTCTACTCTTTTGAATTTGAGTCCTGATCTTCTCTGTTGCCATAATAACTTTCTATGACCAGATTCTTTTATTGATGTTGTTTGCTCATCTCTTTTAGCTTTTTTCCTTTGTTCTAAATTTGAACTCTGCTTCTGGAGTAGAAGGGGCACAATCTCACGATTCTTGTGCCAGAGGCACAGACTGTTTACTGGTGCTGCATGATGTTGCCATGAGGCCCAGTTGGGATCCTTGTATCTGGTGCTGTGCTGGGGAGGGTAAGTGATGAGGGAGTTTGGCTGGTGCTTCTGAGCTTATCTGCTGCTGAGCCAGGGTTCTAGTGGTGCTGAGGTTGGTAGGGTATTTCTCAGTTTTTCCAGAGCTACACTGAGGCACCTGATGTTCTAACTGCTGAAAGCTGCTTGTTTGCCCAGGAGTATGCTGAAGCACTAGGCACAGGCCTTGTGATGGCGGCTGTCTGTTTGCTTAGGCACCCAGGCCTATGTCAAAGCATGTAAATTTGGCCTCTGATGGATGCCTCTTGGCTTCAGCGATTATGGAAGAATTATGGCAATTCACTGCTTGCTCCAATATCTTGGCTCTTGGAAGAGGTCTTCCCACTTCTATTCTTGGATCTTCCCAATCTGCCTTTCCTGTTGCTGCCAGAATAATGTTTCTATTGCATGGATCTGGTCATATTCTTCTCATCAAAAAAGCCTTTTGTCTCTTCCTATTACCTGCTAAATAAAATTCAGACTCTTTTGCCTATTATTTTAGGCACTCTATAATCTTATAACATCCTATCCTTCCCAAATTATCTTTTATTATTCCATTCTGTGAACACTATGTCCAAACCAACTCCATTTTCTCTCAGTTCATCAAATAAATTCTATCTTTATTCATGTTATTCTCTATATAGCCTACAGATTCCCTATCTTTCTCTGCCTTAGTAACTACCCCAAGCTTGGGAACCTGCTGCTAAAAAAAAAAAATTAAGACTATACTCGATCAGAAATAAATTTATTCACTTATAATAATAATTACTATTTTTGATTAAAGCTGTTTATTTTTTAAAACATATGCATAGACAATTTTCAACATTCACTTTTTGCAAAACCTTATGTTCCAAATTTTTTTTTCCTTCTCTTTTTCCCCTCCCCTCCCCTAGATGTCAAGTTATCCAACACATTAAACATGTGCAATTCTTCTACATATATTTCAATTATTACACTGCACAAGAAAAATCAGATCAAAATGGAAAAAATGAGAAAGAAAAAATGCAAGCAAACAATAAAAAAGGTGAAAATGCTATGTTGTGGTCTACACTAAGATCTCACAGGCTTCTCCCTGGGTGTATATGGCTTTCTTCATCACAAAATCATTAGAACTGGTTTGAAACATCTCATTGTTGAAGAGAACCATGTCCATCAGAATTGATCATCGTATAATGTTGTTGTTGCCATGTACAATGATCTCCTGATTGTATTCACTTCATTTAGCATCAGTTCATGTAAGTCTCTCCAGGTCTGTCTGAAATCATCCTGCTGGCCGTTTCTTACAGAACAATAATATTCCATGACATTCATATACCATAATTTATTCAGCCATTCTCCAGCTGATGGGCATCCACTCAATTTCCAGTTTCTTGCTACTACGAAAAGGGCTGCCACAAACATTTTTGCACATTTTCCCTTTTTATGATCTCTTTGGGATACAGATCCAATAAAGACACTGCTGGATCAAAGGGTATGCACAGTTTGATGCTATTTGGGCATATTAACTTATACTTATTTTTAAAATAAGCATTATCAGTTGAGGAATAGCTATACAAATTATGGTATATGAATTCAATGGAATATTATTTTTCTATAAGAAACAATCAGCACAATGATTTCAGAAATGCCTGGAGAGACTTACATGAACTGATACTAAGTGAAGTGAATAGAACCAAATGAACATTGTACACAGCAACAAGATTATGTGTTGATCAACTCTAATGGATTTGGCTATTTTCAACAATGAGGCGATTCAGGCCAATTCCAATAGACTTGGGATGGAACCATCTCCATCCAGAAAGAGGACTATGAAGACTGAATGTGGATCAAAGCATAGTATATTCACCTTTGTTGTTGTTATTTGTTTGCTTGTTTTTTTCTGTCTCATTTTCTTCTTTTGATCTGATTTTTCTTGTGCAGAATGATAAATGTGGAAATGTGTTTAGAATTGCATGTTTAACCTACACTGGATTACTTGCTGTCTAGGGGAGGGAATTGGGGGGAAGGGAGGAAGAAAAATTTGGAACACAAGGTTTTGCAAGGTTGAATGTTGAAAACTGTCTTTGCATGTATTTTGAAAATAAAAAGCTATTATTAAAAATAAAATAAAAATAAGCATTGTTCTGTTTTTAGACAAAAAATAATCTAACTGAAGGAATCCCTTCAGATATTTCTCTAATATAAGTTATCTTGAAATTTCAATTTATAGAATTCTCATCCAAGAAATATTTTAGAGTTAAAAGTGATTAAAGGTCCAAAGTTTAGATTACAGTTTGGTTAACCTTTTGCTTCATCAAACAATACAATAGTCACTTAACTTTCAGCACACACTTGGAGAGTCATTTTTACCCATTCTCTTAGTAGACTTCCTTCAGAGTGTTCCTTTCAATCTGGGTGAGGCATCTTAATTTCCTTTAATTGGATTAATCCACTTAATTAAAGAGACTTCCTTTTATGAATGGATTAATCAAGGGTTTCTTGTTCTAATCTGGTCACTATTCCTTCAAGAGTTTTTCCTGGTCTAATCAGAAAGAGAGGAACAATAATTAAAGACAAATTGATAAGATTTCTTTTTCATATTAATCTAATGGCTTCAGACTGGGCTAATTTTTAAATGCTTTTAAAAATATTTCTATTTTTAGTGTCTCCATTCCATCATTATGCTTTTCTTTTATTGTAGATTATAAAGAGACAATAACATACATTTGGAAGAGGATACAAGTCTAAATTCATAGAAACAAGGGATCAAGGGGATAAGATGGGGGAGGAGAGGATAAAGTAGGCATTTTTGGAGGTAGGTTAGATTAAATAATAGGAAGGCAAGGTAGCAGATAGAAGTAGTAGGGGGGTCAGGAGGAATAGGAATAGGTGAAAAGGATAGTGAGGAAAATAGGAAGAAGGAAAATAAACAGCAAGTGAATATAACTTAGAATGTAATTGGATGAATTCACCCATAACATGGAAATAGATAGTTGATAAAAAATTTGAACTGAACAACATGTTTCTTTCAGGGAATGCTATAAAAATGAGATACACACAAACAAAATAGAGATCAGAGTAGAATTTATTGTGTAAAAAAATGCAGGAGTAACAATCATGATCTCAAAGTTAGAGCTAAAATATATTTAATCCGAAGAGAAAAATAGAGAAATTACACTGTATATTAGCCATATTAATCAATATTATTTTAGATTATTCAAAATAACTATATGATATAAGGTTAAAATATTGCTCTGGTGTAAGAAATGAATTGTTAGATTTAGAAAAATATGGAAAGACTTGGACTTATGAAAGAAAATGCTATCCATCTTCAGAGAAACAGGACAAGTAGAAATAAGCATAGTACAGTCTTACATATATGTACATGAATATATATGTATAATATGTTTATGATTATAGACATATATGAACATGCATGTGTATATATATGCATGTATGTTTCTTTGGAGGGGAGAGGAAGGAGGGGAAATAAAATAAAAAGTGCACAGCTGAAAACAAAAAACTTATGAGGAAACAAAAAAAAGATGGACAGTTCTGAATATAATGTGTACTATTTATTATATAGGCTTTCTTGAGATGGAAATACATTTCTTTATATTTTGAATCGTCTCATGTTCTGCTGTGCACAACAGTGTTTTTTTCCCTCATTTTAAGTTTAAAATAAATTTTTAAAAAAAAGAAAAAAAATAAATTATTTTCCTGGTTCTGCTCACTCTATTACATATTAGTTGACACTATCTAATCATCTTTTCATTATTTCTTATGGTGAAATAATATTCTATTACATTCATGCACATTCCAAAAATCATGAGAAATAATGTTTCACCCCTCTTTTCCTCCTTTTAACACTTGTATATTCCTTTTTATTTTTTGTCCTTTGACTCTTTAACTCAAAACTCAGAACAGAACCAACCCATCTCCAGACCTGTTTTTCTTATTTAATTTTCTCATTACCCTTTGAAGATACTAATACTCTGAAACAATTCTTGTTATTTAATCCCTACTTGCATGTTATCAATATAAAATCATACAGCTCCTTCTAATTGCTCAAATAAATCTATCTTTTGTTTGTATTTTAAAGTTCCTACTCAGATCTGATCTTTTCACTAGAGATACTCTATTCATTAAAGATAGAAGACCAAGAGTCCTCTGTCCATTAAAGGCTCATTTTTTTTACTTGTGAGAAACTTTTTTGCAGGTAGGGCATGCTATTCTTGCTTGTAAGCAGACATTTGCCTTATTCTATTCTAAGATCTCCTTTAGTTTTAAGTAGAAGTTTCCAAGTTTTGTGTAGTTTTGTATTTGAATTTTTTCTGGATGCCTCCAAGATTTTTTCTTTCATGTAGGAAACCTGAATTTTAGCTATGACATTCCTGGGACTTTTCCAATTTTTAAAAGAGGTGATTGGTAGTTTTCCTCCCAACTTTATATTAGTCTGTGGTTCTAATAAATCTGGAGAGTTTTCATTTGCGATTTCTTGATATATAATGTATAGGCTTTAAAAAAAAAAATCTTGGTTTTCAGGAAGTCCAATGATTCTTAGATTATCTCTCCTTGACTTATTTTCCAGGTGTGTGTGTTTATATGTGTATACTATTAAGAACTACTTTATATGCACACATGCATACATATAATCTTATATTTTATTCTGTTTTTTCCAGTCTTATTTTGTTTTAATATTTCTTGTTCTGTCATGGAGATATTGAATTCTGTTTAGTAAATTCTGGTTTTCAGAGATTTCACTTCTTGGGTAAGTTGACCACTTTCTTTTCTAAACTACATGTTCTCTTTCCAATACTTTCCTTCAGAGCTTAAATTAAAAAAAAAAAGATCAAAAAACTTCTTGCATTATTTCCTTCAAGTTTTCATGTAACATTTGTGGGATATGTGTGTATGTGTGTGTGTATGTGTGTGTGTTTGTATATATTCTTTTGAATTGTGTATATATGCACATGTATATATAAATATACATGCATATATATATATATACTTTTGAATTGCTGTTGTTATAGAATTATATTTACAGTCATTTTTTCTATTTATTAATTTTTTCTATTTGTTAGTGCTTCACTGGGGTTTCCAAGGTCCCCACCCAGAGGATTCTTATTACTCTGAGGCTTTTTTTTGGGTGAGCCCTCTTTTTGTTGTTTGTCCTTTTTTTTTTTTTTTTTCCTGAGGCAATTGGGGTTAAGTGACTTGTCCAGGGTCACACAGCCAGGAAGTGTTAAGTGTCTGAGACAGATTTGAACTGAGGTTCTCCTGACTTTGGGGCTGATGCTGTATCCATTGCACCACCTAGCTGCCCCTTGTCCTTTGTTATTGAAGAGGACTATGACTTCAGGGAGGTGATGCCAGGACATGCAAGTGAATTGGATAAGTGAAGAGAGGGCTGTGTAAGGTTACCTGCCACAGTTTTCCTCCAGAACTGTATGGGTCTAGTGGCCAGATGTAAATCAGGACAACTGGAGATGACTCTGGAAACAATGGGAGACCTTGTCTTTTTAAGTGGGACCAAAAAAGGAAAAAGTCATACCTCTATAAACATTTTTATAGATAGTTCTTTTGAGGTAGCAAAGATTTAGAACTAAGCAAGTGCCTATCAGTTGAATGTCTAAACAAATTGTGGCATATTAATGTAATATAATATTACTATGCTATGAAAAATAGCATAGTAATAAAGAAATGAAGAAAAATACTGTTGCAAAAAAAAAAAAAAAAACGAAAAAACAACCAAAAAACCCTAGAAAGTCTTATATGGACTGATGCAGGGTAAAGTACACAGAACCACAATAACAATTTATATTATAACATTAAATTTGTAAAAAAAAAAAAAAAACCAAACAAACCATATTATTTTGAAAGATTAAAGCTTCTGATCAACTAAATGATCAAACAGGATTACAGAGGAATGATGAAAAATGTTGACCCTAATCGCCAAAAAAAACCCAAAAAAACCCGACAAATTCTAGAACATGCATTAATATGGGAATTGGTTTAGCTTGGCTATGCTTACAGTATTTGAATTCCTTCCTTCCTTTCTTCCTCTCTCCTCTCTCTTTCTCTGTTTTTAATGACTCAAAGGGATACATTATTCTCCTCAGAAGCCTTTGCTGCTCCTTTTTAAAAAATGTTTTATTGATAGTATTTTCTTTATTTTATATCATGTCCATTAACCGATTATTCTTTTTGCCATGTTTCCCTTCTTTAAGAAGTAAGCATCTTACCAAGAACTCCACTGACTCACTGATGAAACTAGGAAAGATTTTATGTTATTGCAAGAGTGGGTGTCTAAGCTTAGGTACATTCTTGAAGTGCAAAAGTATACCCTTTTATTCTCTGTCCTGAGACAAATTCTTCCTCTGTTTCCTTCACTGGCTAGGTACTACAGCTTATCTGAAGCATCTAACTCCCCCATGTGAACAAAAGTCCTCATTCCTGATTACATCTTCCATTGGCATTCACTTTATTTGGTTGTAATTCCCATGAGCAGCTACAATGACAGTCCCTCCCATAATTACAATGCCCATTCCCCAGATTTTGGGACCTTTAGCCCTTATTTTCTTTTACTCTTATTTGGGAATGTATATACACTTTCTACATCTATCAATAATGCGTTTCTTATTCTAATTTATGACTTCCCTCTATAAGTTTTGTTTTCTTTGTTCCATGTTAGTCTAACCTTTGGGTTTCATTTCTTAAGTTTTGGTTTCATTTCTCTGATTTTAATTTTTAAAGTAACTCTGTGGAAACTAAACCCTTATCCAATTCTCACAGTACCTCTTTCCATCCTTTGCTATTTTTTAAAAATTAGATCATGTATACAGTTGGAGCTTGTAGTATATGGTATAAAAAATAGTCTGAACTTAATTTCTGCCATACTTCTTTCCAGTTTTCTCCATAGGTCTTTTTAAAATATTCATTTCAATAAGTAGAGCTAAAGAAGGCAGATATTTCAGATATAGGAGACAGTCTGCATAACTGCATGGAGGCAAAGAGAGGGTGGGATAACTTGGAGAAACAGTTTTGCTGTAATGTAGAGTACAAAAATTAATGAAAAAGCATTTTAAAACATTGTTTAAGTACACTGGGGAGACAAATAGAAAAGCTGACACAATCCTTTTCTCAAGGAGCTCACGTTCTAATAGAGGCAACAACACATAACAAGATAATTAATCTATGTCACATGGAAAAGTCCCCTAGTCCTTAGGATATGTCAGCAAAGCAGATGGTAATACATCTTTATTGTCATTTCCATTGGCAATATAAAATCTGTTGTGATGAAACATTGAACAGTGCCAAGGAGTTTAGTGCAGAAAACTATCTTTTTGGGGTACCTGTGATAATTGGAGAAGCCACAGCTTTAGCACTTGCAAAAGTTGTGCCCATCTCCACAGGGATTGGCTCCTGGGATGAGGATGGCCATTCCTTGAACTCTTGGACATGCTTTCCCACAGGTGGCCATTGGTCAGTGGCTGGTATTAATGACATCAAGGAAGGTGGTCCCTTCTCCAGAACTTGGTGATGGCTGGAGGTGGGGCAAGCTGGGGTACTGCTCTGCTCAGGGTTCTTGGTTCAGGATCTTGGGATGTCTTTATCAGGGCCTAAAGGGGCATAGGAATAGCTTGACCCACTTTGTACATGTCACCTCCTTTTATAAGAGGAAGTAATGTGAATCAAGTCTGGAAAGGTAGACTTGAATCAAATTTTGGAGGCTTCAAATGCCAGGCTTAGGGCTGAGTTGGTCTGATTGTGAAATCTTTGGTGAAAACTCTTTCTACACTGAATTTAATTAAATTAATCATGCACTGATACTTGGTGTCCCTTTCCCCCCAAACGTAGGAAAAGCTTCCTCTCACCTTTGCTCTGTGTAATCACCAAGTCTTATTCCCTGCTGTGGATGCCTTACTCTGAAGAGAGACTTGTTCCAGTATTTGAAAACCCCTGCTCCCTCAGGTGGCATTCCCTCTGGTTTACTCCAGGTAGGATTTTTAAATGCCTTGTTTTAAATCCAGGTGATTTGTAAAGAGTTTACAGCTTGTAAGAGTAGGAAATCTAGGCCTCTCAGGACAAAAGCTTTTAATTGCTCTTTAATTGTGGGCATTTTTTCTCCTTCATAAAATTTCCTCCAGGGGCACTAATAAATAGCAATAAATGAGGAGAGTTTCCAGAGAATCAAACATTGTTAACCAACATTGTTAGGGATGTCCTCATATTCCTGCTTCCCTAAAAGGGACACAGAAACACAGACAAAAGAAACCAGAGGACATTCCTTAATTGCTTCTCATTTTTCATGTGTCAGTATTGTAAGTTGTTGAAGTTAAATGGACAACAGACTGAGGAAATTATCTGCCTCATTTACAAACCCTGTCATTCACAATAGGCCTTCATTAGTTTACTAAATGGAATGTACTTCTTAATCTAAAATTGTACCACTGAACCATCTTGCCCTGGCACCTTCAAATTAATGTGGTCGTTATTTTCAATTTTGTCTCCTTCCTTCAGCTTTTAATTGGCTGTGGCAAGTCCAGGGGTGGGTGTGGGAGAAGTGGCAGGAATAGGAGGAGGAAGATGATGGTGACGGTGCTGAGGAAGAGAGGAGGAGGAGGAAAAAGAAAAGGTATAAGAGGAGCATACTCCTTTATTTACATGCTACCTCTCAGACTGGAATGTAAACTGGCTCTCTGTTTTTTCCCCTTATTCTTATTCACAGCACTTGGCCAGTGATGATACATAGTTAGAGCTTAGCAAATGGTTTTTGATTCAACTGATTTAATTAATTGAATTAATGAATTAAGGTGATCAAGGAAGGTTTCTATAGGAAGGAACACCTGAATTGAACTTTGAAGCAAGAAAAGAGTTGTAAATGGCAGAGTTGAAGAAGGAAATCATTCCACATTCTAGCTTTTGCAAAAGTATGGCAGCAAGAGATTGGAAGACCAAGCCTAAAGAATGGTAAGGAGGCCCATTTGCCCCAGAGAATACAAGAAAGGAGGTGATATGAAATAAGCCTAGAAAGGTAGACTAAAACATATCTCAATGGGGAAGGCCTTTAAATGCCAGGCCTAACTTTTTTTTTTTAATAGCTTTTTATTTTTCCAAATACAAGCAAAGATAGTTTTCAACATTTACCTTTGCAAAACCTTGTGTTCCAAATTTTTCTCCCTTCTCCATATCCTACCACCCTCCCCTAGACAGCAAGCAATCCAATATGTTAAAATGTTCAATTCTTCTAAACATTTTTCCATATTATGTTGCATAAAAAATAATCAGATCAAAAGAAAAAAAAAAGCATGAGAAAGGAAAAAAAAACAAGCAAACAACCACAACAACAACAAAAGGTGAAAATACTATGCTTTGATCTACATTCAGTTTCCATAATTTTCTCTAGGATGTGGATGTCACTTTACGTTAGTCTATCGGAACTTCCTTGAATCACCTCATTGATGAAAAGAGCCAAGTCCATCACAGTTGATCATCACATAATCTTGTTGTTACTGTGTTCAATGTTCTCTTGGTTCTACTTCCTTCACTTAGCATCAGTTCATGTAAGTCTTTACAGGCTTTTCTGAAATCAGCCTGCTCATCATTTCATATACAGCAATAATCTATTTTCTTTCATGTACTTTCATATACTATAACTTATTCAGCCATTCTCCAACTGATGGACATCCACAGTTTCCAGTTTCTAGCCACTACAAAAAGGGCTGCCACAAACAGTTTTGCACATGTGGGTCCTTTTTTTTTTTTTTTCCATGATCTCTTTGGTATATAGATCAAGAGGAGACCCTGCTGGATCGAAGGGTATGCATAGCTTGATAGTCCTTTGGGCATAATTCCAAATTGCTCTCCAGAATGGTTGGATCCATTTATAACTTCACTAACAATGTATTAGTGTCCTGGTTGTACCTCAGAGTTATCTTAATTTGCATTTCTCTAGTCAATAGTGGTTTAGAGCATTTTTTTCATATGCCTAAAAATGGCTTTAATTTCTTCATCTGAAAATTGTTCATATTTTTTGACCATTTATTTAATCAATTGGGGAATGACTTATATCCTTTTAAATCTGGATCAATTCTAGGAGCTTTTATTTGGAAGTCATGTGAATCAATGTAAGGCCTAATGGTGCTAGAATTAGAGGCTTTGTGTTCAAACCCTAGCTCTGATACTTAATAATTCCATGATTTTGGACAAGTCAAACAGCCTCTTTGCTTCAGTTCTTTATATCAGAAATGAGGAAATTGGACAAAATGGCCTCTTAGCCTAAATCTGTGATTTTCTCACCCTGGTAACAAAAGTAAAACACTTAAGTTTGTTAAGTGAAGGAGTGTCATAGTAAAACAAGCTTTATGAGGATAGAAACCAAAACACTGAAATGCAAAAATAACAAAGAAAGTAAAAAACAATATGCTTCCTGTACTCAAAGTTCATCAGTTCTTTCTCTGCAGCATTTTTCATTATGAGTCCTTTGGGATTGTTGTAGATCATTGTATCGATCAGAGTAGCTAAGCCATTCACAATTGATCATCAATATAATATTGCTGTATTGTGTATAATGTTCTCTTGGTTTTGCTCACTTTGCATCAGCTCATGTAAGTCTTTCCAGGATTTTCTGAAATCATCCTGCTCAGAATTTTTTATAATACAATAAATATTCTACTATAATCATATACCATTCTCTAACTGAGAAACATCTCAATTTCTAATTCTTTGCCACAAGAAAAAGTTGCTATGAATATTTTCTGCATACACAGTTCCTTTTCCTTTGATTTCTTTGCTATATTGACCAAGTATTCTTTTGGGATACTAGTAGTAATGTTGGATTAAAGGGTATGCCCAGTTTTATAACTCTTTGTGCATAATTCCAAATTGTTCTCCAGCAGAGAAAATTTCTATAAGAATTGGCACTTGCCCTGAACCTTAAAGCAAGAAAAGAATCCTTTTGAGGAGAGAAAGGGTCCCAGGTATAGAGTGATAGCTGAGCATCAATTTTTGCCCATTCTGCTTTCTAATATTTCAACCTAAGCTTTGACATGTTGAACTTTAAGGTCCCTTCCAGGCCCCAAATTATTCTGTTTTAGGAGATCTTTCCATGACTGGATATTTTATATTCTGAGGTCCCTTTTACCTCTGACATTCTTTATTTTAAATTCTCTTCCAGCTAAAGTCCCTTTTAGCTCCACATTCTTTTAAGGTTCCTTCCCATTCTGATATTTGCAGAATCACAGAATGTTCCAGGTTCTGAAGTCCCCCTGACTCAGAACTGTTTTTACTCAGGTACTTTTCAGCTCTAATAGTCATTGAGTCTATGAAATCTTCCTATCCCCGACCCCATTCTATTTCCTGGAATTTTAACACTTTCTCTTTACAGAGATTTATAAAAAGGTGATCTGTTTAATTATTATAGAAATAATATTGTTAGTTACTAAACATTGATATCTCAATAGGAATAAAGAGTCTGAAAATAGATTTTGAGAGGGAGAGGGGGAAAATACGGAGGCACTGGATACTTGAGGCTTGAAAAGGAGGGCAAAGTTAAAGGCAAAAACCCAGCATGAGGAGGTGGCCTGGGCATGTCAAGATAAACTTGGCAAATTTGTTGTGGAGAACTGAGTCCCGATGTTCTTGAACAGCTCATGCCTTTGGATATAATTCGTTTCAGGCAAGAGGTGTATTATTCCCTAGAAAACTTCCCCATGAAATGAAGGGATTTCAGTCCCTTAGTTTTGACAATCTATTAAGTCTGATGTTGTAACAGAGAGAAAGTATATTTGAGTAGACCAACGGTATTTGTAAGGAGTACTGAGAACAGAGGATTGGGCTAATGATCCAAGAGGTGCTGGGAGGTAGCAAGAGTTAGGAAAGAAAGGAAGGAAGGCTAGCTAGCGTGGCAAGGGCAGGGCTGGGGCAGACTAGGAAGTGAATGGAAGAACATCTTTCCTTACAGGATTTTGATGGAAACTTCTTGAGAGTGGAACAGGGATCATGGATTTGAGGCTAGGAGGTCCTTAGAGGCTAGATAGAGGCTATCTAGTCCAACCCTCTTATTTCTAGATAAGGAAACAGACTAGATAAGGAAGCAGAGTTGGAAAGAGATTTGTCTAAGATTTTATAGCTAGTAAGTAGTACTGGGATTCTAACCTATCTTCTGACTTCAAAATTCAGTGTTTGTGAATGCTAGAACTCTAAAAGAGAAAAGCTCTTTAGAGATTTACCCAAGAAAAGGTAAAGAGAAATAGGGAGAAGCAGAGTTGTTGTCAGTGTTTATTAAAAGTGTTTTTATTAAAAGTTTCTCTCTTGAAAGTGAGAACAACAAATCATAAATGTTGTACAGCAACATTTTTCAGACCATGATATAACTGTTTCCCAAGCAATGATTATCTTCAATTAAGACCATATGCTTGAGTATTGATAATAATATTTGACAGTACCTATATGTGTGAAAAGACTTTTTCTTATTTTTATTTTTTTCTGGCAGAGTTGGGGAAGGCAATCAAGGTTAAGTGTCTAAGATTATATTTGAATACAAATCCTCCTAACTCCAGGACTAAATGTTCTTTCCACTATACCACTGGATACCTCCAAACAAAAGAAAACAAAACAAACAAAAACTTTTTTTCCCCCTGAGGCAATTGGGGTTAAGTGACTTGCCCAGGGTCACACAGCTAGGACAGAAGTGTCTGAGGCCACATTTGAACTCAGGTTCTCCTGACTTCAGGGCTGGTGCTCCATCCACTGCACCACCTAGCTGCCCCAACAGAAACATTTTTAAAAATGAAATATTTAAAATCTCATTACAGATCAGCATTAACAAACCTTTGTAATCAGTTTTGATGATAAGGAACAATGATTTTTAACCTTAATTAAATGAAATGTTTTCTACCTCTCCAAAGAATTCCATTCTTCTCATTTGTAGACTTTTTTTTTTCCTTAAAGCTAACATTTATATAACATTTGCTGTGTTTCAAGCACATTGGTGAGCAATTTACAATTATCATCTCATTTAATCTTCACAACAACTCTGGGAGGTAGGTGCTATTATCCTCCCCATTTACTAGATGAGGAAACTGAGTCAAACAGATGTTAAGTTACTTATTCAGGCTCACACACCTAAGTGTGTGAGGCTGAATTTGAACTCAGGTCTCACCACTCTATCCATAATAACACCTAACTGTCCTGTATTACCAAAAAAAAAATTCTATTTAATTATTGTTATTATTGTTTTGAA
Organism: Myrmecobius fasciatus; assembly: GCA_023553655.1. Lineage (NCBI taxonomy): Eukaryota > Metazoa > Chordata > Mammalia > Dasyuromorphia > Myrmecobiidae > Myrmecobius > Myrmecobius fasciatus. The sequence goes on from JAJPUD010002513.1 coordinate 211,146, forward strand.
CTTTGTCAATAAAATGTGTGGAAATTTGTTTTCTCTCTTATAATATCAGTATTGACATAATATCCCCAATTTTGCCTCTTGGTCCATAGTGCTTAAAATATTTAGTATCTGGTCCTTACAGAAAAAAAAAATTTTTTTTTTGCTCGGCCTTGATCCATCTCATAGTTTAACTTTATGAGTGGTGTATAACATCAATTTAAATCTTTCTGATCTCTTTTTATCAATAACATTCTGGGACTGAAAGATCACAAATAATCAACCTTCTCAGATAAAGAAACCACACTAGAAGGTGTTTACAAAAGAAGGAAGGAGGGAGCAGGAAACACTAGGGTTTCCTTCCCACACATTTGTGTAGTAGAATATAATTAACCTTCAATGACCTTTGCTCATGTTGGAATGTCTAGCTTCCAATCCCCCAGTCCTAGTGTAGGAGGAATGTGGGAGCTTTGAAAGTAGAGTCAGTTGTTTATGCACAGGCAAAATCTTGAAACTGGCAAAGTTTGTCTAGTTCCAAATGTTTTTCTTTGTCTTTTGCTAACTTCTTGCACAGTGCACAACCACTTATGATTAGAATTTTATAAGAAGAATTTTGAAGCTATAAGAATAATAAGGAAGTCATTCATTATCTATGACTATTTTATGCCCTCTTCCCATTTTATAGATAAGGAAATTGAGGCCTAGAGAGATGACCAAAGTCACTTAAATCATTATTAGAAATGAAAATCAATACAGAGTCTCCTGACTCAGTCCCTATGTATATATGTGTGTGTATGTCTGTGTCTGTGTAGATAGATAGATAGATTGATAAGTAGATTGATCTATCTATCTTATCTCTGTCACTAGTCATTGTGACTGAAAAAAATCATTATTGGGAAGCTACCTTTTTAGAGATGAGGTTTTCCACATCTAGCTATGCTGATCCTCCCACAATAGCTCATCACCTAACCCATTCTTTCTTACTTGTTAGCACCTTATAAAAGTATAGAGCCTGGGGCAGCTGGTTGGAGCAGTGGGTAGAGCACCAGCCCAGAAATCAGGAGGACTTGAGTTCAAATTTGACCTCAGACACTTTATGTTTTCTAGCTGTGTCCCTGGGCAAGTCACTTAACCCCAATTGCCTCAGCAAAAAAGTTAAAAAAAAAAAAAAGAGTGTAGATCCTAAGTTTGTAGAGTACAGAGGAATCTAAAGGATTACTGTCATTTTATAAATTTGAAAACTGAGGCTCATAGGAAGGAGATGGCTTATCCAAAGTCACAAAGGTAGATCCTCCTGCACCGTTGCCCATCCCGCCTCTCCTTAAATTCTGCAGGCGTCCTCTTGACTGTGATTCATGACCCATTGCCATCTCTATACCAGATGAGGCATCAAGGAGGAATACTGTGGAGGATGAAAAGCTAGGGAGATACTCCTCTCTGCATACAAGGGGATGCAACACAGTAATAATTGTGAGGCTGCTAAGTGGCACAGTGCATAGAGTGCCGGGCTTGGAATCATAAAGACCTGAATTTGAATCTTGCTTCTGACTTTGACTAGCTGTGTGACCCTGGTAAAATCACTTGACCTCTCTCAGCCTCCATTTCCTCTTCTATAAAATGGGGACAGTAATAGAACCTATTTTCCAGGATTGCTGGAAGGAGTAAATGCAATTATATATATATAGTTACCCCTAGAACAAGTGTCTGATACCATTATCTTTATTGGGAGCTCTAATAGATGTGATGGGGACAAACTAGAACTTCTGAGGAAAAATGGATTTAAAACTCGACTAAATTAATCACTGGAGCCCACAAGAGAACTATCCATGAAGGAGAACTGTATGAGAACTCCACAAAGGGAGAAAATGATTCTAGTAACCAAAAGTCATATGTTACTCTGTGGCCATGTGTGTAAAGCTCAAGTGGGCTCTAAGTTTGAGCCCATTTTCTTCATGGACTGTGTTTTAACTGTGGGAGAGTATGTCTCAGATGGTTTTGGGGAGGAAGAGTAGGGGAAATGTTTTATACTAACTGTTCTACTACGTTAGTAAATGCGTATTTCTAAAAGCTAACATATATTAGCTGCTTAATTGAGATGGGACTTATTTTAGAAGGGAGTCATGAGTGATTTTCTTATGAACCCCAGCCCCCATGTATAGTATTGATACTACTTCATTGTCCATGGTGCCTTTTTAGCAAGAAGTAATTTCCCTGTTTGTTTCTTTTAATTATGTTTATTTTTATTTTTGGTTTTGCTTTGTCTGAGATCATGGTTGCTATTTCTGTCTTTTTGACTCAGTTTCCCTTTGGGGACTCAACCTGCTAGTACTAAAGGGACTTTGGAAAATAGCACAGTGAGAATGCTATAGTAAAGTGCTTTGGAAATATTAGAATACCATATAAATATTATCTATTATGAGATATTATGGATCCATGATCCATGTAAATATTAGTTATTAAATAAGTGGTTTTTACTGCTAATGGAGAAGGAGGAAACTTCTCTCCCTAATGAGAAAATAAGCTCTTTGAGAGCAGGGACCATGTCTTCTCCTCCTGTAGTCCCACAGTAACTAATACGTTTGGACAAAGAATAGATTGGATTGCTTTGTGTCTAATCTCTGGGCTGTATGGGATGTTCAGAAAGGACTAGTAGGTCTGGTATGAGGGCTTGTTGAGCCCTTTGAGGGGTGCTCATCCTCTTTTGTGACCCATTTGTCACCCAGCTCTCACCTGTGGCTCCAAGAAGCTATAGTCCATACAGCAGCCACACCTTGGTAAAACCATGTCAGCAGACAGGCTAAACCAGGTTGAGTGTAACCAATAAGTCTCAAGTTCATTGGTGAACTAGGAGGATGTCTACTCCAAGCATGTGAAGATTTCCCTCAGCCAGATGGGTGGATGAGAACAATTTGTTCCAACAGCCACAAAAGCAGCAGAAGCAGGCACTGAGGAGTGCTTAGAGCTTGGTCAGACATCAAAGATGCCAAGGTCATCCACTGCAACCAAGGTCATCACCAGTTGTCTTGACTTTTGTCTTGCACTGGACTTTGATGACTCAGGAAGAGAAGGTAAAACTGACAACTTTGTATAACTCTTTCTTATTTAAATCCAATTCACACGCAAGTCAAGACATCATTCATGATGCCATTGATCCTCTGAAAATTAAGGATAAATTGGATCTGATTTTTTTTGCACAACATGATGAATATGGAAATAAGTTTAGAAGAATTACACGTTTAACTTATATGGGATTGTTTGCTGTCTTAGGGAAGCTGGGGAAAGGAAGAGAGGGAAAAAAATTGGAAAAGAAGGTTTTACAAAAGTAAATATTGAAAACTATCTTTGCATTATTTAGAAAAATAAAACACTACTTTAAAAAAAGAAAATTAAGGATAAATTACAATCTCTGGGTTTCTCAGAAATGTAATAACTGACCTGTCAGCAAGATTTGCTACTATGGATAGAAACCTCTCAACAATTAGGGGCCTTCCTAGTTTAAGTAGAGCAGAAATGATGATGGAGAGGATAAATTCATCATTACTTTCTTCCATTACCCTTCTCTTGCACACTTGGCACAGAATAAGAATAAGAAAGATCGGGGTTCCAATTTTACTTCAATCACTTATTATCTATGAGATTCTAAGCAAGTCCTCAGCCTCTGTGCTTTTATTTTCCTTATATGCAAAATTATGGGGTTTGATTTGATGTCTTCTATGATGCCTTCTTGCACTCTATGATCCTATAATCAATCCAGTTGAGATGGTGTTTTGTATAGTAGAAGGAATAAGAGATTTTGAATGGAAACTTGGTTTTTAATTTCAACTCTGCTTTTTATTTTTTTATTTTTTTCTATTTTTTTAATTAAAGCTTTTTATTTGTATAACATATGTATGGGTAGTTCCCCAACATTGATCTTTACAAAGCTTTCCATTACAAATTTTACCCCCAGTCCCCTCCTCTCCCCTAGATGGCAGGAAGTCCACTACATGTTAATAATGTTGAAATACTTGACAAGTTGTGCAAGAAAAATCCTATCTACAAGAAAAAAAAAAAGAAAATCAAAGAAAGGCAACACAATGCAAACATCAATAGAGAGCATGAAAATGCTATGTTGTGGTCCATATTTCATATCCCTCTCTCTGGGTGTATATGGTTTTCTTCAGTGAACAATTGGAACTAGTTTGAGACAATTTTTTGTTGCAGAGAGCCATATCCATCAGAATTGATCATCATGTAATATTGTTGTTGCTGTGTATGATGATCTCCTGGTTCTGCTCATTTCACTCAGCATCAGTTCATGCAAGTCTCTCCAGGCCTCTCTGAAATCGTCCTGCTGGTCATTTCTTACAGAGCAATAATATTCCATAACATTCATATACCATAATTTATTCAGCCATTCTCCAACTGATGGGCATCCCTTCAGTTTCCAGTTTCTAGCCACTACAAAAAGGGCTGCCACAAACATTCTTGCACATGTGGGTCCCTTTCCCTCCTCTAAGATCTCTTTGGGATATAGGCCCAATAGAAACACTGCTGGGTCAAAGGGTATGCACAGTTTGATAACTCTGAGCATAGTTCCAGATTGCTCTCCAGAATGGTTGGATCCGTTCACAGTTCCACCAACAATGTATCAGTGTCCCAGTCCTCCACATCCCCTCCAATATTCATCGTTATCTTTTCCTGTCATTTTAGCCAATCTGACAGGTATGTAGTGGTACCTCAGTCAACTCTGCTTTTTAAAAAAATCAAATTGACCTGATGATTTATCTATTTTGTAGGTTTTTCATAAAATCAGTTTCTAGGAGTTTTTTTATTAGCTCATTTAAAACAAATTTCAGTTTTATCTCTTTTTTGATTTTTTGAAGTTCCATTAATCAGGGATTTAATTTATTTTTTAGGTTTTTTTATATGTGTGCCCAATTTCTTGACATGTTTTTTATCTCTTTTATTGCTGTACATGTTTGGAGTTACAGAATTTTCTCCATGTACAATTTTGGCTGGATTTCGCACATTTTGGTATGTTGCCTTATCATTACCTTTCTTTTTTAATGAAATTATTTATTGTCTCCATGATTTATTCCTTGACCCATTCATTCTTTAGGATTAGATTATTTGGTTTCCCATTAATTTTTAATCTATGCTTCCATGGTCCCTTATTGAATGTAACTTTTAATGCACTATCATCTGCAAAGGGTACATTTACTATTTCTTCTTGTCTGCATTTATTTGTGTAGTTTTAAAGCCCCACTCATGATCAGTTGTGGTGAAAGTGCCATATATAGCTGAAAAAAAAATTGTGTTCTTTCCTATTATTCTCAATTTTCTCCAGAGATCTATCATGTTTAAAGTTTAAAATACTGTATTCATTTCCTTAACTTCTATCTTATTTTGTGATTAGATTCATCTAACTCTGAGAGAGGAAAGTTGAGATTCCCTTCTAGTATAATTTTTGCTATTTCTTGCTATAATTCATTTAACTTTTCCTTTAAGAATTTGGATACTATGCCATTTGGTACACCTATGTGTAGTATTGATACTACTTCATTGTCCATGGTGCCTTTTAGCCAGAAGTAGTTTCCCTGCTTATTTCTTTTAATTATGTTTATTTTTGCTTTTGCTTTGTCAGAGATTACCATTGTTATTCTTGTCTTTTTTATTCAGCTGAAGCATAATAGATTTTTTTTTCCTTTTGGGTTCTGATGGCTCAGAGTGAGTATAAATAGCAATTGTTTCTGTTTTGATCATAAACCTTGAGGGTCTTCCCCTCCCAGGTTGATCTCTCCCCCCCCCTTTTTTTTTTGACTAGGTAAAAGAGGCTATCCCTTGCCTCATTTCTTACTTAGCCTTAATCACTGAATGAACATTGCCTCAGACAAACTGAGGTCTGGGGAAAAAATTAGCTTAAAAAGGCCAAGGCCCACTATTTGACAAAAACTGCTGGGAAAATTGGAAACTAGTAGGGAAGAAACTAGGCATTGACCCACACCTAACACCGGATACCAAGATAAGGTCGAAATGGGTTTATGATCTATACATAAAGAATGATATTATAAACAAATTAGAAGAACATAGGATAGTTTACTTCACAGACCTGTGGAGGAGGAAGGAATTTGTGACCAAAGAAGAACTAGAGATCATTAATGATCACAAAATAGATCATTTTGACTATATTAAGTTAAAAAGTTTTTGTGCAAACAAAACTAATGCAGACAAGATTAGAAAGGAAGCAATAAACTGGGAAAACCATTTTTACATTTGAAGTTCTGATAAAGGCCTCATTTCTAAAATATATAGAGAATTGATTCAAATTTATAAGAAATCAAGCCATTCTCCAATTGATAAATAGTCAAAAGATATGAACAGACAATTTTCAGATGAAGAAATTTCATCTATTTCTGGTCATATGAAAAGGTGTTCCAAATCACTATTGATCAGAGAAATACAAAAAACATCTCTGAGATACCACTATGCACCTGTCAGATTGTCTAAGATGACAGGAAAAGATAATGACGAATGTTGGAGGGGATGTGGGAAAACTGGGATACTGATACATTGTTGGTGGAACTATGAAAGGATCCAACCATTCTGGAGAGCAATTTGGAATTATGCTCAAAAAGTTATCAAACTGTGCATACCCTTTGACCCAGCAGTGTTTCTACTGAGCTTATATCCCAAAGAGAACTTAAAGGAAGGAAAGGGACCCACATGTGCAAAAATGTTTGTGGCAGCCCTTTTTGTAGTGGTAAGAAACTGAATGTATGCCCATCAATTGGAGAATAGTTGAACAAATTATGGTATATGAATGTTATGGAATATTATTGTTCTGTAAGAAATGACCAGCAGGATGATTTCAGAGAGGGCTGGAGAGACTTATATGAACTGATGCTAAGTAAAATGAGCAGAACCAGGAGATCATTATACATGGCAACAATAAGACTGTATGATGATCAATTCTGATGGACGTGGCTTTCTTCAACAATGTGATGATTCAAACCAGTTCCAATTGTTCAGTGATAAAGAAAACCATCTTCATCCAGGGAGAGGATTGTGGAAACTGAGTGTGGACCACAACATAGCATTTTCACTCTTTTCTGTTGTTGTTTGCTTGCATTTTGTTTTCTTTCTCTGTTTTTTTTCTTCCTTCTTGATCTGATTTTTCTTGTGCAGCAAATAACTGTATAAATATGTATACATATATTGGATTTAACAAATATTTTAACGTATTTACCATGTATTGGACTAACTGCCATTTAGGGGAGAGAGTGGGGGAAAGGAGGGGAAAATTTGGAACAAAAAGATTTGCAAGGGTCATTGTTGAAATAAAAAGCTTTAATAAAAATTTAAAAAAAAAGGCTAAAGTCTCCCACTGCATTCAGGGTCATCTCCAATAATGCTGATATATGTCTTGTCACTGAACCCAGATGGCTCTGGAGAAGATGACTTTGCACAGGCCTGTATTACTTAAAATCCAGTTCACTTGCAAGCCATCATATCACCTTCCCAATGTCATGATCCTCTTTGAGAATGTAGGACAAACAATAACCAACAGATTCTACTCTACTTTTTAATTTTAGCTTTGTGTATGCCTGTTTCAAGTGTTTTTCTTTTTTTTTTTTTAATTAGGCAGTTGTAGTGCAGCCTTATTTTATTTATTTATTTATTTATTTTTAAATTTTTATTTATTTATTTATTTGCAAAACATATGTATGGGTAATTCTTCAACATTAACCCTTACAAAGCTTTCTGTAACAAGTTTTTCCCCCCTTCTCTCCATCCCTCCCCTAGATGGCAGGATATCCACTACATGTTAATTATGTTAAAATACTCAAGTGTTTTTCTTGCAAGCTACAAACTGTTGAATGCTGGTTTCAAATCCATTCTGATAACTGCTTCTATTTTATGGGTGAATTGATCCCATTCAGTCGCAATTATGATTACAACTGTGTGTTTCCCTCCATCCTATTTTCTTCTGTCTATCCTTCTTTCTCTATTTTTTATCCTGTCCCTCCTCTACAATTTGTTTAGTTTTTAACCACTGCCTTCCCTCATTCATCCTATCTTTCATCATCTCCCCTTTCTATTACTCCCTTACTTTCCTACTTCCCTATTGAGTAAGAGATTTCTATACCCAATTGAGTTTGTGTCTATGTGTGTGTGAATTTCCCTCATTAAACCAATTTTAATTAGAATGAGGTTCAAGTATTGCCCACCATTCTCTCCCACCATTTCCTCTCTTTAATGTAAAAGCTCTTCTTAGTGTAGCTCTTTTTTTGAGATAATTTTCCTCTTCTTTTTTCCTTCCCTCTTCTTTAATCTCAACATAATCTACTCACTCCTCTTCCCTGCCTATATAGATTCCTTTTAACTGCCTTAATCATGATAAAATTCTTTTTTTTTATTAAAGCTTTTTATTTGCAAAACATATGCATGGATACTTTTTCAACATTGACCCTTACGAAGCTTTCATGATAAAATTCTTGAGTTATATATGTGTATATACATATGTATATGTATATACACATATATCTCATCTCCTCATATAAGAATATAAACAGTTTGATCTTATTAGGTCCCTTATATTTTTTCCTTCATTTACCTTTTTAATGCTTGAGTTTCATGTTTAAAAATCATATTTTCTATTCAGCTCTGGTCTTTTCATCAGGAGTGATTGGAAGTTTTCTCTTTCATTAAATTGATAGAATTGATCTTAAAGGATTATACTGTTTTACTGGGTAGTTTATTCCTTTGATTTTTTTGTCTTTAATATCATATTCCAAGGCCTCTGCTCCTTTAATGTAGTAGATGCTAAATCTTGTGTGAACCTGACTGTGTGAGTTGTTTCTTTTGGGCTGCTTTGCAATATTTTCTCCTTGACCTAAAAAATCTGGAATTTGACTATAATATTATTGGGAGTTTTCATTTTGGGATTTCTATTTTACACTCAGTATCTAAGATATTGGGGCAGTTTTTCTTTATAATTTATTGAAATATAATTTCTAGACTTTTCCTTTAATCATGGTTTTCAGGAAATTTTAATAATATCTTTTCTCAATTTGTTTTCTAAGTCAGTTGTTTTTCTACTGGGATACTTCAAATTTTCTTTTATTCTTTCATTCTTTTGATTTTGTTTGATTGTTTCTTGATGTCTCATGGAATCAGTATCTTTCCCTTGCCCAAATTCTAATTTTTAAGGAATGGTTTTCTTCAATGATCTTCCATATCTTGCCCCTCCTTTTCCATTTGACCAATTCTGCTTTTCAAGGAGTTTATTTTCATCAGAGAGGTTTTGTACATTGTTTATCATTTAGCCAATTCTGATTTTTTAAAGGTATTTTTGGTGCCTCTTTTACCAAGTTGTTAACTTTCATTTTAATTTTCTTGTGAAGCTCCCTTAGTATTGAAAGTGATACTGCTCCCTTGGGATAGCAAGTACTACTGATTCTCATGGCTTCTGTTCTCTTGTGACGAAAATGCTGCTTTCTGCCCTTGAACTGTGACCTGAAAGTTGGCCTAGGATGATGGAGTTATTAAACACTGTCTAGTCCTGTGACCTGTGCCAATGCATTGATCCTCTTTAATCTCTTTCTGACTACTTGCCCAATTGCCTTAGTGTCTCTAGCTTGAGAACTCTTGAAGTTACTGTGGCTGCTGTTGCTACCATCAAGTTCCACCACTGGTTTTGAATCCATGTGATCTCTGAGTTAACCTTCCCTCTGGGTTAACCATTATCACAGATCTCTTCCCCAGATCTTCTTTTTCTTTTTATTTTTTTTTTATTCTGCCACTTCAGAAATCAATTTGAGGATTGTTTTATTTTAAAGTTCTTTGAAAGTGAGTATTAGGAGACCTCTGCTATAGTGTCTCCTCTATTTCACTAGCTTCACTCTTCCACAGTGCTGTTTCTTTTTTTTTCTTTTAAAATAGTTCTTTATGTCTTCCAATTACATGTAAAATACATTTTAACATTCATCTTTATTTTTGTTGTTGTTGGTTTATTGGAAAAAGTGGGCTGAGGAAAGGTCACTAGATTCACCGGAGAGCAACAACACCACACAAGTTACGAGTGATGGGAGAAGTTAGCACAAAGCTCTGGGATCTTGGCCTTTTTCTGGACTGTAAGGGATGGCCTAGAGTGTGAGGGCATACTCAGATGGAAGGTCTTGAGTTAGTAGGCATGATTAGAGACAAAGAGTGATTCTCTGGCTGCAGCTCCTGACTTTTTACTTGGAGTATACTTGTCTTGAGTAGCTTGACTTGACACTCATTTTTAAAAGAAAAATTTTGCATTCCAAATTTTCTCCCCTTCTAAGAGAATAAGCAATTATATATGTTGTGTGTGTATATATACATATATGTGTGTGTATGTAATCATGTAAAACATATTTAACATTAGTCATGTGAAAGAAACAGGATAAAAGGAAAAAAAACTACAAAAAAAAGTGAAAATAGTGTTCTTCGATCTGTATTCAGACTTCAACAATTCTTTTTTTTTTTTTGCATATGTATAGTATTTTCCATCATGAGTCTTTTGGAATTGTCTTGGATCATTGTATTGCTGAAAAGAGCCAAGTCGATCACAATTGATCATCATTATAATGTTGCTGTTACTGTGTACAATGTTCTCCTGGTTATGTTCACTACACTTTGTTCATGTAAGCCTTCTAGATTTTTCTGAAATTCACCTCCCTATCATTTCTTACAGCCCAAGAGTCTTCCATTACATTCATATGCCACCAGGTATTCAGCCATTCCCCAGCTGGTCATCCTCTCAATTTCCAATTCTTTGACACTACAAAAAGATTTGCTATAAATATTTTTTGTACAAATTGGTCCGTTCCCCCCTTTTATGATATTTTTAGTATATAGACCTAGTAGTGGTATTTCTAGATCAAAAGGTATTCCCTGTTTGATTGTCCTTTGGGCATAGCTGCAAATTGCTCTTCAGATTGGTAGGATGGGTTCACAACTCTGCCAACAGTGCATTGGTGTCCTAATTTTCCCACATCTTCTCTAACATTTATTGTTTTTTTTCGTCATATTAGATAGGTAGGAGGTGCTACCTTAGAGCTGTTTTAATATTAATTTCTCCAATAAATAGTGATATAAAGTATTTTTTCATGTGACTACAGACTACAGCTTCTTGCAAACTGCATCATCTTCAACATGTCACCTTCCTTTGCTGGGGCTCAGTTTCCTTCTGCAAAATAATAGTGTTTTTATCTGATGATCCCCTAGGTCCCTTTCAACTCTAGTTCTTATGATCCTATATAAGTGTTCTTTATAAAGTCAAACATGACAACTGAAAATTCCTGAATCTGAGTCCTGATTCCTAGAAGGACAAGGTTATTTCATTTGAGCTCAGGCATCCTAACAAGGATTTAACCACTTAATGTGTGCTGCTCCCCTTAGTTGACTTTCCAGCATCCCACCCCTCTTCCAACCAAGTTTATCTACCCTGTCCTGCCAGATCTTCAGGGAAAGAACTTTCCCCAACACAACTCCATACAAGTTGCTCTGTGAGAATCATGCTAGAACTTGAGAAGCAGCGTGTAATGTTCCAGCTGGACCTGGAGTCAGGGAGACTTGAATTCCTGTCCTGCCTATTACACTTACTAGCTTCAATGAACAGCTCACCTATTACCTGAAATCTACTTCTTTTTATGGAAAAGGTGGGATAATTACATCTGCAGTAACTAGATTATTCAATAGATAGAGCAGTGGGCTTGGTGTCAGAAAGACTTGAGTTCAGATCCAGCCTCAGACACTTATTAGCTGAGTAAATCACTTTATCTCTGTCTATCTCTATTTCCTCAATTATAAAATGAGTATTACAAAAAGCACTCATTTCCCAGGAATTTGTAAGCATAAAATGAGGCAAAATGTATAGTGCTTAGCACAGTGCCTGCCACTTATTAATGCTTATTTCCTTCCTGCAATATTTATCTTGAAGGATTATTGCAAGGCTCAAATTCAGTAGGTCAGTCAATAAGCATTAATTGAATACCTACTATATAGCAGGGACTTTTAATACAAAAAGTCAAAGACATGGAAAGATAAATCAAACAAATATTTATGAATCAGCTATATAATGGATAAGCAGGAAATGACTAGTAGACACTAAGATTGATCGGTATTCCGAGACCAAAGACAATGTGATAGAGAGTTAAGCGTATGAAGATGGAGAGATGGGAAGGGGTCAGATTACCTTGACTAGATTTTCCCTAAAGAACTTTCCTTTTTAAATCCCGTGATAACTCACCGGCTCCCAATCTGGACCGAGAAGGAATCACAGGGGAAGAGATCATGGATCCGTGCTGGGTTTGTGAAGGCTCACGGAGGACTTGGAACGTGATGTAGAAGCCAGGCAGCGAGGACCGGGGGATGGGCCGCGAAGAAAGGCGTCCAGCTGGAGCAGAGGGTTGGGTTACTGTGGATGGAAATCGCTCCAGGGGTTAACCTCAACTGAAAACATTTAAAAAATATCCTTCGCTTCCAAGGGTTGCGATTTAATACCAGGGATGGTAAATACCCAGGATGTTAGGGATTAATATCCAGGAGAGGAGACCTCAGGAATTCCCGGACAGGGGCAATGGTAGAAAGTGAAGAGTGAAGGGATTGGATGAGATAATTCCTAAGGATCCTTCTATCACTCAAGCCTAAAATCCCTGCCCTGTTAGGAGTCTGGGCTTGTGAATCAGCGGGGGATTTTAGAGGGCAAAGTTCCTTAAAGAAAATCTAATCCAACTCTCACATTTTATAAGTGAGACTGACTTAAACAGAGCATCACCTAGAGAGAAGGAAGCAGAGTCAGAATTTGAATCCAGCACTCTGCCACCGACCGTTGCCGGGCTAGTCATTTTGGACAATACCTGTGTCAACTTCCAATAGACTCACTGTAAGGAAGGACAAGAATGAGAATGAGGAAAGAAGCAGTTTTCTCTTCTTTTTTTTGGGGGGGAGGGGAAGGGCAAGGCAATTGGGGTTAAGTGACTTGCTCAGATTCGAATAGCTAGGAGTGTTAAGTATCTGAGGTCTGTATTTGAACTTGGGTCTTTCTGACTCCAGGACACTACTCTAACCCCTGAGCCATCTTGTGGCCCCAAGAAGAACAGTTTCAGAAGATCAGCAGGAACCTTCTAGCTTTATGATCTTCTGAACCCTGGGAGAGAACCCATTATCAGGGAGGGTACTTTAGGACCCCAATTCTCTTGTCAATCACCTACCACTGTTTGTTGTTACTATGTCATTTTAGTCATTTCTAACAATTTGTGGTCCCATTTGTGGTCCAAAGATAATGGAGTGCTTTGCCATTTCCTTCTTCAGAAATTTTGACAGCTGAGGGAACTGAGGCAAACAGGATTAAGTGACTCGACCAGGGTCACACAGCTAGGAAGTGTCTGAGGCCAGATTTGAATTCAGCAAGAATGTTCCTGACTCCAGGCCTGGCACTCTATCCACTGCACCATTTGATTGCCCCCTAACATTACTTCCTCCTCGCTGTTGCCCATTAATTTTTATAAAGAGCAAAAATGAAGACTTTGTGATCTTTAAACATAGGAAGGATGGCCTATGATAAGTGGATATTTAATCAAGGTTTTTCTTGGGGTACAGAGAGTTATTATAGGCCACAAGACAAAACACAGTGGTCCTTATAACCATCCTGCTTCACTGACCTCCAAATCCTCCCCATTTTACAAAGTTCATCTTGAAGTTTACTATGCCCATCTTTCCCTGCTAACAGCATAGTAATGTAGGAAAAGCACTAGATCTGGACTCAGAGGACCTGGATTCAAATGTCACTGCTGATGCTTACTATGTGGGAGTCCTTGGTCCAACCCGTTCTTCTTTGTGAGCCTCATTTTCCTGCCCTGTGATACAAGAGGGTTGCACTAGATAGCCTCAGAGGTCCCTTCCACCTATAAATCTGTGAGCGTTGGACAGAGATCGATCTTTTTCTTCCCCATGACTCACCTAGACTACTTTGAGTGCATATAACAAGTTGCCTGGTGCTGTGCAAATCAAAAAAATTGGTCTTACAATTTCACAGGACAACAGTTATCAACACATCAGTGAATAAGCATTTAGCAAACTCTAGCCCTCTGCTCAGTGTTATGAATGGATACCAAGGACAAGGAGCCACCCATACCATTTATGTTCCATTCAAGTTTTGGGGGGCACTTGATCATACTTTAATGGATCTTTTACTTCAACTCTATGAAGACTCATACCACCAGTCCAGATTACAATCCATTAATGAGTTGTTCATGTCTTTCCACAAATCTTTGGTAGCAGAACTATACAACGTACTTGAAGTCCTCCTCTGATTTGTTAGACTGTGACCTTCTTTAGAATTTCTACTGTTTTTTAAGCTTTTCTTTACATCCCCAACACTTAGCATGGTTCTTGGAACCCATCAAGCATATTTATTTATTTATTTATTTTTTATGGAACAAATGCTATGACGAAATTTATTTATTTATTTATTTATTAGCGTTTTTTTTTTTATTAAAAGCTTTTTATTTACAAAACATAGGAGTGATTTTTCTACATTGACCTTTGCAAAAACTTTTTTTTTCCCCAAGCTTTTCCCCTCCTTCCCCCACCCTCACCCTTAGATGATGGGTAATCTAATACATGCTAAATATGATAAATTATATGACAAATCCAATACAAGTATACATATCTATACAGTTATCTTACTGCACAAGAAACATCAGATCTAGAAAGAGAAGGAAAAAAACGACCTAAGAAGGAAAACAAAATGCATGGAAATATTCACATAAAGCGTTAAAATGCTGTGTTGTGGTCCGTACTCAGTTCCCACAGGCCTCTCTCTGGATGTATATGACTATCTTCATCGATGAACAATAGGAACTGGTTTGAATCACATCATTGTTGAAGAGAACCATGTCCATCAAAATTGATCATCTTATAGTCTTGTTGTGTATAATGTTCTCCTGGTTCTGCTGACTTCACTCAGCATCAGTTCATGCAAGTCTCTCCAGGTCTCTCTGAAATCCTCCTGTTGGTCATTTCTTACAGAACAATAATATTCCATAACATTCATATACCATAATTTATTCAGCCACTCTCCAATTGATGGGCATCCTTTCAATTTCCAGTTTCTTGCCACTACAAAAAGGGCTGCCACAAACATTTTTGCATATGTAGGTCTCTTTCCCTCCTTTAAAATCTCTTTGGGATATAGGCCCAGTAAAAACACTGCTGGGTCAAATGGTATGCACAGTTTGATAACTTTTTGAGCATAGTTCCAAATTGCTCTCCAGAATGGTTGGATCCGTTCACAGTTCCACCAACAATGTATCAGTGTCCCAGTTTCTCCACATCCCCTCCAAAAGTTATCATTATCATTTCCTGTCATTTTAGCCAATCTGACAGGTGTGTAGTGGTATCTTAGAGTTGTTTTAATTTGCATTTCTCTGATCAATAGTGACTTGGAGCACCTTTTCATGTGACCAGAAATAGTTTCAATTTCTTCGTCTGAAAATTGCCAGTTCATATCTTTTGACCATTTATCAATTGGAGAATGGCTTGAATTCTTATATATTTGAGTCAATTCTTGATATATTTTAGAAATGAGGCCTTTATCAGAACCTTTGGATGTAAAAATATTTTCCCAGTTTACTGCTACCCTTCTAATCTTGTCTGCATTCATTTTGTTTGTACAAAAACTTTTTAACTTGATATAGTCAAACTTATCTATTTTGTGATTAATGATGACCTCTAGTTCTTCTTTGGTCACAAATTCCTTCCTTCTCCACAGGTCTGAGAGGTAAACCATCCTACAGTGTTGTAATTTGTTTATTATATCATTCTTTATGCCTAGATCATGAATCCATTTTGACCTTATCTTGGTATATGGTGTTAGGTTTGGGTCAATGCCTAATTTCTTCATGCCAGTTTCCAATTATCCCAGCAGTTTTTGTCAAATAGTGAGTTTTTATCCCAAAAACTGGGGTCTTTGGGTTTATCAAACACTAAATTACTATTGTCATTGAGTATTTTGTTCTGTGAACCTAACCTATTCCACTGATCCACTACTCTATTTCTTAGCCAGTACCAAATGGTTTTGGTGACCACTGCTTTATAATATAGTTTTAGATCTGGTACAGCTAGGCCACCCTCATTTGCTTTTTTTTCATTAATTCCCTTGAAATTCTTGACCTTTTGTTTTTCCAGATGAATTTTGTTGTTATTTTTTCTAGGTCAGTTAAATAATTTCTTGGGAGTTTGATTGGTATAGCACTAAATAAATAGATTAGTTTAGGTAGTATTGCCATCTTTATTATATTCGCTCGACCTATCCAAGAGCACTTGATGTTTTTCCAATTGTTTAGATCTGACTTTATTTGTGTGGAGAGTGTTTTGTAGTTTTGCTCATATACATCCTGACTTTCCCTTGGCAGATATATTCCCAAATATTTTATACTATCGATAGTTATTTTGAATGGAATTTCTCTTTGTATCTCTTGCTGTTGCATTTTGTTGGTGATGTATAAAAATGCTGATGATTTATGTGGATTTATTTTGTATCCTGCAACTTTGCTAAAGTTTTGCATTAATTCTAATAGTTTTTCAGTTGATTCTCTAGGGTTCTCTAAGTAGACCATCATATCATCTGCAAAGAGTGATCATTTGGTTTCCTCATGACCTACTCTAATTCCTTTAATCTCTTTTTCTTGCCTTATTGCCAAGGCTAGCATTTCTAATACAATATTGAACAGTAATGGTGATAGTGGGCAACCTTGTTTCACCCCTGATCTTATTGGGAATGGTTCCAGTTTATCACCATTACATATGATGCTAGCTGATGGTTTTAAATAGATGCTACTGATTATTTTAAGGGAAAGTCCATTAATTCTTATACTCTCTAGTGTTTTTAATAGGAATGGATGTTGGATTTTATCAAATGCTTTTTCTGCATCTATTAAGATTATCATATGTTTTTTTTGTTAATTTGGTTATTAATATAGTCAATTATGTTAATAGTTTTCCTAATATTGAATCATCCCTGCATTCCTGGTATAAATCCTATTTGGTCATGGTGTATTATTCTGGGAATGATTTTCTGTAATCTCTTTGCTAATATTTTATTTAAGATGTTTGCATCAATATTCATTAAGGAGATTGGTCTATAACTTTCTTTCTCTGTTTTTGTTTTACCTGGTTTAGGTATCAGTACAATGTCTGTATCATAAAAGGAGTTTGGTAGGAATCCTTCATTCCCTATTTTTTCGAATAGTTTATATAATATTGGAGTTAATTGTTCTTTAAATGTTTGGTAGAATTCACATGTAAATCCATCTGGTCCTGGGGATTTTTTCTTAGGGAGTTGATTAATGACTTGTTCTATTTCTTTTTCTAAAATGGGACTATTTAAGTAATTTATTTCCTCTTCTGTTAATCTGGGCAGATTTTTTGTAGATATTCCTCCATTTCACTTAGGTTATCAAATTTATTGGCATACAGTTGGGCAAAGTAACTCCTGATTATTGCTCTAATTTCCTCTTCATTGGTGGAAAGTTCTCCCTTTTCATTTTTGAGACTAACAATTTGATTTTCCTCTTTCCTTTTTCTAATTAAATTAACTAGAGGTTTATCTATTTTGTTGGTTTTTTCATAAAACCAACTTTTAGTTTTATTTATTAACTCAATACTTTTTTTTTTACTTTCAATTTTATTAATCTCTCCTTTTATTTTTAGGATTTCAAGTTTGGTATTTGAATGGGGATTTTTAATTTGTTCTTTCTCTAGCTTTTTTAGTTGCAAGCCCAATTGATTGATTTTGTCTTTCTTTTTTTTTTATGCAAATAAGCATCTAGAGATATAAAATTTCCCCTTATTACCGCTTTGGTGGTATTCCACAAATTTTGGTATGTTGTCTCATTATTGTCATTCTCTTGGATGAAATTAGTAATTGTGTCTGTAATTTGCTGTTTCACCCATTCATTCTTTAGGATAAAATTATTTAGTTTCCAATTGGTTTTTGGTCTATTTTCTCCTGGCCTTATATTGCATGTGATTTTTATTCCGTCATAATCTGAAAAAAATACATTTATTATTTCTGCCTTCCTGCATTTGGTTTTGAGGTTTTTGTGTCCTAACACATGGTCAATTTTTGTATAAGTTCCATGGACTGCTGAGAAAAAAGTAAACTCCTTTCTGTCTCCATTTAATTTCCTCCAAAGACCTATCATACCTAACTTTTCTAACATTTTGTTTACCTCCTTAACTTCTTTCTTATTTATTTTGTGGTTTGATTTATTAAGTTCTGAGAGAGGGAGGTTGAGATCCCCCACTATTATAGTTTTGTTGTCTATTTCTTCTTGCATCTCTCTGAACTTTTCCTCTAGGAATTTCCATGCTATACCACTTGGTGCACATATGTTTAGTATTGCTATTGCTTCATTATCTATGGTACCCTTTAGGAAGATATAATTTCCTTCTTTGTCTCTTTTAATTAAGTCTATCTTTGCTTTTACTTGGTCTGAGATCAGGATTGCTACCCCTGCTTTTTTTTGTTCACCTGAAGAATAATAGTTTCTGCTCCAGCCTTTTACCTTCACCCTGTATGTATCTCTATGTTTTAGATGTGTTTCTTGTATACAACATATTGTTGGATTCTGGTTTTTAATCCAGTCTGCTATCCCCTTATGCTTTGAGAGTTCATTCCATTCACATTCACAGTTAAAATAACTAATTCTGTATTTCCTGCCATCTTATTTACCCTAGCTTATGCTTTTCTCTTTCTTATCCCCTTTCCCTCCTCCCTATTATTTTGCTTTTGATAACCACTTCCCTCAAACAATCCTTCCCCTTTAGAGCCCCACCCACCTCCTTTTCCCCCCTTTCCCTCCTGTTTCCTTATAAGTACATCTATTATTCCCTCAGAGCCAAATCTGATGAGACGGAGATTAACCCAATTCTCATTCCTCTCCCTTTTTTCCCCTCAATCATTATAGGTTTTCTTTGCCTCTACATGTGATGTAATTTCCCTTATTTTACCTCCTTTTCCTCTTCCAGTGTTATCCCTTTTCTACCTCTAATTTCTTTTTCAGTTTATCATATCATAATAATCATAAAATCATAATAATCTTATCATAATAATGATAAAATCACAGTAATCATATCATAATAATCATAATGTAATAATAGATTCATAAAATCAACCCTCATTCAATAAGTATCTATAACATAAATATAGTTCTCAAGAGTTTTTTTTTTCTTGTTACCTTTTTATGTTTTTCTTGTGTTCTGTGTTTGTAGATCAAATTTTTTGTTCAGTTCTGGCCTTTTCCCATCAAGCATATTTAATAAATGCTTGTTGACATCTTGACTTTTTGAGAATATCAATATGTTGTAATTTATTTCTTTTAAAAGTACTTGGACATTGGGTAAAGAATTATCTCACAATGGAATATGCGAATAGTTTTAAGATAGTCTAAAAACTGCAAGTGTGTTAGCACTGTCTGTCCCCTTTTCTGAGACATTGCCCCTGCCACTGTGGCAAAGGAAGGGGGAATGAGTGAGACATCTTACATTTTTTTCTCTTTTATAGTTTCTGTGACCCTCAGATTAATCAATTGGCGTTTAACACTCTGTTTAGCAATTCCCTCTTATTTAGCAAAGCTGGTGTCCAGAAAGTAAATTGAGTGTATTCCCAGGTTGTCCTTCCAATTAGGAAGAAACTATTAGAATTTGTCTTCTGGTGACACAGGGTCCCCTCTATTCTATGATGAAGCATTGAAAGATGCTTTGGTCACTTTCAATTTTGACTTTCTGTACACTGTTTTGTATTATCCTCATAAATTTCTAGGTCTAGTATTCTTATTTTCCCAAGTAGATTGCAAGATTCTTGAGAGTAGGTATCGGGCAGTACTATATTTCTGGATAGAAATTAAGTGCACAACAGATACCTAATGAATTTGAATTTTGACTAGGAGTATTTTCAAATATGATAATAGTTGTGTTTGCCTATAATTCTTTTTCTATCCAACTAATTTTCTTTACTAAAGATACCATTATCAGTACAAAGTGAGGGCCTAGACCAGAAATATCCCACGTTAGACAACACTCAACAATGGGGGGAAGGGGAGGGGGTGGAAGGGGAGGGACACATGGTGTACTTTAAAGGAACAAGAGGGACACATCGGGTTGGATTTCAGTATGCAATGATAACAGGGTGCTCCCTTTTTCCAGCCTTTGACAATTACTTAATTCAGTTGGCAGCAACAGCTGGGCATTGGTCACACAAATCAGTTCTGCATGGATTGCTGAACAGCTGGAGGTATTCAGAACAAGTTGTCCAGTGCTGTACAGTCATAAACAACTTGGTCCCATAGTATCTCAGAACAAAGTCATTAAGAGACTAATCAAGTAGCATTTAGCAAACTTCTATTCTGGGTTCAGATTTGTGCTCAATGCCCTGAGGGATACAAAATAGGAGACATTATTTCTGCCTTCAAGGAGCCTACAATCAGCTAATCAACATGCATTTATTAAGCACTGTGAGCCAGGTACAATGCTAGGTGTTGGAGATGCAAAGACAGAAATGAAACCTATAGTGATCTGAAGGAGTTTATATCTTATCAGAGGGCATGCACGTACAATCAATAGGACATATCTATAAAGCAATATCTTCCAATTTTGTCTCTATTAGAAAAATGTGACCATTTCACAGAATCATACAAGGAGAGCTGGAAGAAACCTTACTGTCTGTCTAGTCCAACCCCATCTTTTTTATTTTTTTTAATAATAGGTTTTTATTTTCAAAATACAGGCAAAGATAGTTTTCAACATTCACCCTTATAAAACCTTCTATTCCAAATTTTTCTTCCTTCCTTCCCTCTATCCCTTCCCCTAGATAGCAAGTAATCCAAAATAGGTTAAACATGTGCAATTCTTCTACACATGTTTCCACATTTATCATGCTGTATAAGAAAAATCAGATCAAAAAGGAAAAAAAACCCAAGTAAATAACAACGAAAAAGGTGAAAATACTATGTTGTGATTCACATTCAGTCCCCATAGTCTTCTTTCTGGATGCAGATGGCTCTCTCCATCACAAGTTTTTTGGAATTGTCCTGAATCACCTCATTGTTGAAGAGAGCCACGCTTATCAAAATTGATTATCCTATAGTCTTGTTGCCATGTATAATTATCTCCCCGTTCTGCTCATTTCACTTAGCATTAGTTCATGCAAGTCTCTCCAGATATCTCTGAAATCATCCTCCTGGTCGTTTCTTCCAGAACAATAATATTCCATAACATTCATATATCATAATTTATTCAGCCATTCTCCAACTGATGGGCATCCACTTAGTTTCCAGGTCCTTGCCA
Source organism: Myrmecobius fasciatus (assembly GCA_023553655.1). Classification (NCBI taxonomy): domain Eukaryota; kingdom Metazoa; phylum Chordata; class Mammalia; order Dasyuromorphia; family Myrmecobiidae; genus Myrmecobius; species Myrmecobius fasciatus. Next base: position 232,482 of record JAJPUD010002513.1, read on the forward strand.
TTACAAAAAGGACTAGTAGAAACATTTTTGCACATGTGGGTCCTTTTTTCTTTTTTATGATCTCTTGGAGATAAAGACCTAGAAGAGACATTGTTGGACCAAAGGGTATGTATAGTTTGATAGCCCTTTGGGCATAGTTCCAAATTGCTTTCTAGAATCAACCCTATCTTTTAAAAATGATTTTAAACTCAAAACAATCACTTTTCAAGAACCTATGTTGCATTCACAGTCATATCTGACATCGAATAGGAACCATATAGCTGGACAAAGAGCCAAGCCCAGAATTGAATAGGAGGAAGATGGCAGGCTGGATCAAATTTAGGAAATTGCATTGCTTTAATTGATCTGAAGATCCAAAAGCCCATTTTTCTGGTGTTGCCAATCAGGAAGCACCAGGATCTCAAAAAAAAAAAAAAATCAAGATACTAGTGAGTCAAAGGGTTGAAAAGATATATAGTTGGTATGAGTAGGAAACAACATATTTCCATTGATGACGTATGTGAGACACAATGTAATAGGTGTCAAGGGCATGAAAAAGGAGATCAACTAATCATCAAGGTGGTTGTGGTGAATCCTGGAAAACCTGTTGACTTTGGCAATTAGAGGAACTGTTTAAATACAGTCTTTCCTGCTTCCTACCTGTGTGGCTTGCAGTAAGCCAATTAGCCTCTCTGGGCCTCAGTTTCCTGATCAGTCAATTGAAGATAGTAGCCTCTTCTATATTTATGATTCTACATAGTTTGAACTGAACCTAAAGCAAGAAGGCTCATTCATCTTCCCGAGGTCACATCTGATCTCAGGTACTTAGTAGCATATGACCTTGGTCAAGTTACTTTTACCCGGTTTGCCTCAGTTTGTTCATCTATAAAATGAGCTGGAAAAGAAATGGCAAACCATTTTTGTGTATTTGCCAAGAAATCCCCAATGACTGAACAACAACAAATAATTTTAGCACAGTATAAAAGACAACAGGAGTACTATCCTGGTACCATGAAATATTAAGTGAATCAGGCTAAGTATCCAACTTATTGAGTAGAACATTTATTGGATGATAAGGATTACTTAATATGAAATGGATGTCGAGGTAGCAATATGCTCCAACAGAAGTCCACACTCACTGGAAGAGATCTATCAATGACAACTGCCATTTATAAAGTGCTTAAAAATTTACAAAGAACTTTGCATACATCGTGTCATTTGATCCTCACAACAACCCTGTGAATAAGATACCATGGGTGTCATCTTCTCAGTTTTACAGATGAGAATGTTGAGGCTAAGTGACTTGTTTATGGTCATTTACCAAAGATAGGACAAATCAGAGGGTCTTGACTCCACGTCTCTTTCTAGCACACCTAAACATTTCCTTATTAGGTGAGGTGTTAAAGTATGTACAAGACACTTTGTGAGGGACCGTTGTACATAAAAGTAGGTTACCAGGTGCTTTAGAAGGATTTTAACCTTTGCAAGAGACAGACCCACATGCACAAAAGAGCTGAGAACAAAACAGAATAGAATATAGCTAAATGTTAAAGTGTATGTGTGGTTTAGACAAGTGAGCCTTGGAGAGATCTAGAGATAATTTGGGGCTAGAACACTCAAGGAAAAGGCTGTCAGAGAAGACTGACTTTGAAAGGGGCCTTAAAGGCTAGAGAAGTTAGCAAGATTTAAGGCTAATGAAAGAGTAGGGATTGTTCCATGAGGGCTCAGTGTTATCTAATTGCCTGCACTGACAGGATCTGGGCAGGGTTGGGGGACAGTTGCTGATTTAGCCCCCAATGAGATCAGGCTTGGAGCTTTTCTCCCTTCCCCATCCTTATGAGGAAAATGAAAGCAAATAGTTTTTTCTTCCCTTCTTTTTGTGGGGAAAGAAAGTTAGGGAAGTTAGACTTTCAGTTTGAGTCTGTCCTTCCTAGATCAAAGGAGGTGAGACCCTCCTGACTGGAGAAATGAAAATTAGGCTGAATTTGCCCTATATGTGTTTTCACATTCCCCTCTCTGAGACTGTGCCAGGAAGGGTTGGATTTTCTCTCCTGTTAGAATGTAAATTCCTTGAGAACAGGGCCTGTTTCCTTCATGCATTTTTATCCCCAGTACTTAGTTCAGTGCTTGTCACATAGTAGGTACTTAAATGCTTGTAGATTGGTTGTTTCCCCCTTCCCCTTTCCCTACATTCTCTTCTTATTAAGGTACCCTTGGGGATCATGTCTTTGAGAAATGAGAGTCTGGGGAGAATAGTATCTATCTTCTCCACCTTTTGGGGAGGGGGAAGCTCCAACCCATGGGCCAAATATAATTTGTACAATTAACCACAGGTGATGGTGAGCTAAAGGCTAGGTACAACAGCTTCCCACTGCTTGAATTCTATAAATTGATAATTTTGTGTGGCTTGAAAATGATGTTACAAATATTCAAATGGCCCTTGGCAGAAAAAAGATTCCCTACCCTTGCTTTAGAGGGATTCCCAGGAAATCCTATTTGGTTTCTTTTAATTAAATTAAATTATTTTATTTTATTTTATTTTATTTGCAAAACATATGTGTGGGTAATTCTTCAACATTAACCCTTACAAAGCTTTCTGTTACAAATTTTCCCCCCTACTCCCTACCCCTCCCCTAGATGGCAGGATATCCACTACATGATAATTATGTTAAAATACTTGACAAATCGAATATATGTATACATATTTCCACACTTATTGTTGTGCAAGAAAAATCATATGTACACGAAACACATATCAGATAAAGGAAACACAATGTAAACAAACATCAATCTAGAGTATGAGAATGTTATGTTGTGGTCCACACTTCACATCCCTCTCTCTGGGTGTACATGACCATCCTCAGTGAACAATTGGAACTGGTTTGAAACATTTCATTGTTGAAGAGAGGGAAATCCTATTTGTAAGACCAGGCTACATATTTTAGGAAGGGATAGGTTAGACAGGTCCCTAGGCCTTGAAGATGGAGATAATATTCATATTGTCAGTTTCCTTATCTGGACAATGAGAGGGTTGGACTACATAATCTTTAAGGTCCCTTTTAGTTTTAAATGTATGCTTACATTGTACAATGATCAACTCGATAGACTTAGCTCTTCTCAGCAATACAATGCCCTCAGCAATACAAAGGACTCATGAAGAAAAATCTCTGGATGCTTTACATTCAGAGAAAGAACTGTTGGAATCTGAATGCATATGGAAGCATACTATTTTTCACTTTCTTTATTTTTGTGTATGTATGTTTTCTTTTAGTCTGTTCTTTCACAACTTGAATAATATGGAAATATAATTGTACATATGTAATTTATATCAAACTATAGGGAAGGGAGAAGGAAAAGAAGGCAAGAGAAAAATGTGAAACTCAAATTTTTTAAAAAATAAAATATTTGTATTTTATTTTTAAAATATATATATTTATGGTTTCAAATTATAATATATTATTTAAACTAAAATTAGATTTTAAAAATAAATTTAAAATTGTCTTTACATGTAATTAGAAAAAATAAAATACTATTTAAATAAAAAAAAAAAAAGGAAACTTATGCTCCTATGTTCCTTTCCCCCATACTTTCCATTCTCTTGTCCTCCGGTGTCCAGATTTTCTTCAGTATTCAGGGTCTAGTTCAAGTCTTCACAATAGTTGCAGTCCTCAGTGACCTCCCTCTTTTGATAAATGAAGAAGTTGAACTATGTGATCTCTAAAGTATCTTCTAGCTTTAACACTTGAAGATTCTCTGAACTTATATAGAAAGTCAGCTCCCTTCACCAAGTTTCCTATTCTGCAAAATGAGAATTCCATTTGCTTTACCTTCCTCCCAGGGCAGTTTTAAGCAATATGCTTTGTAAACATGAAAGAGCTATGGAAACTTGAAGTATCAAAGCAGGCTAGCAAGAGATACTTAGAGGGGAAAAAAGTTAAACAAACCAGATATCTTTTGATCGATTTTACTTTGCATCTATGAGATCAATTAAATGGCTGGGTCACACATAGCAAACTTGTTTTTAACACAACACACAGCGAACAGGCTCATAGAGTCTGATTTGGAAGGTCAAGTCCAACTCCTTCATTTTATAGATGAGTAAACTGAGGCCCAGAGAGGATAAGAGATTTGCCAAATATCACAAGGCAGCAAAATAATATATAATAGATTTTTGGTTTCATATACAACCTCATTTTCTGTTCTTTGCTTTTGGAAATGTTTATATTAATGATTTTTAAATTTGTAGTTAAAAAACCCAAATAAACCTATCACAGAGGCTCTGGCACATGCGGTGGGTGCTTAATAAATGCTGATTGAATTAAATGGAACTTTTCCATTTGGATATCCGAGAAGATGGTACACTGAGCCCGAAGGTAGAAGTACTCAGTCGTTGTTTCTAATGGAGAAGGAAGCTGATTTCTAGAGAAAATAAGTTTCTTGGCCAATGAACCAATGACTGACCCTGAACCTTGTGTCTATAACTTCAGGGTTGGGTTTTTGGTTTGGGTTTTTTGTTTTTTGGCCTTCCCCAAGATATACACATGCATAGGCGTGGGAGGCAAATTTCTTGGCACTGAGCCCCTGCCTCCTCCTACCTTCCCCCAGCTGGGGCTTGTCCTATCTCCCAGTTTTGCCCAGAGGGGAGGAGGTGGTGAAGGGAAGGAAGACATGGGTGGGGAACTCTTTGGGCTTGCCTGTCAGGGTGAGCCCAGGTAGGATGGCTGTAGGGGTCTTGGCTGGGTTCATTTTAGGAATCTTCTAATTTTTTTGTTTTGTTTCACTTTTTAAAGAATAACATAGGGCATGAAGGGACACAGAGACAAGTGAACCAGATTACTCTTCCTTCATTTCCTCCTAGCCTCCTCACTGATCACAGTCTAGCTTTTTTTTGTCAAGCTCAGGCAGGCTGGAGAAACCAGGAAAGCCCCAAGTGAAGGGCAGGTGAAGACTCAGACAACTACCTTGAGAGAAGCCAGGTGTGGAGATGAAGGCATTGACCTGGGAAGTGGGCTCCCCATCCAACCAGAGCCTCTGAGGAATGGAGAAGGAGAACTCTGCCCTTGGTCGTTAGCTAACAACTGGAGCCAAGCAATGTCAGGTTCAAAGGACTGTCCTGGATTTTCTGTTAGAAAAAGGGGGAGACTCAGCTTGTCAGTTCTGAGGAGGCGATGTCCTAGTCAGAATTCAGAACAATACATTTGACTCAAGAACAATTAAGAGCAATATGTCAGCAAGTATTCAGTAATATTAATTGAAGACAACAGTCCTGAGATCCCCAGGGAAAGTCAACAAGCATTTATGTAGTGCTCACTGGACTAAGCACCAGAAATACCTCCTCCCCCACCAAGGCAAAAAGCCAAAAGAACAATGCAATCCCTGATCTCAAAAGCTCTCCTTCTAATGGGGGATGATATGTCCCCATAGTCCGAACTAACAAGATACATACAGAATGAATTGGAGATGATCTCAGACAGAAGACACTAAGTGTAGGGAGGGTTGCCAAAGGCTCTTAGGAGACAGAAGTCAGGAGGAGGGGATGACAAGGGAGAGTTCCAGACACGGGGGACAGCCAATGAGAACATCCATAGTCGGGAGATGGAGTTGTTCTGCAGCCCAGCTCCTTACACTGTGGTCTGCAACTCTCTATGGGATTGCACAATTGAATATGGGGATCGTGAAATTATGATTCATTATCAGTAAATGTTTGATTTCTGTGCATATATACTTGGGGTCACTTAAAATCTCTTAAGTGAAAAGGGGTCACGAGTGGAAAAAGTTTAAGAAGCCCTGGTCAAAAGAACAGCAAGGAGTCCAATGTCTCCAATTCAGAGAATTCATGGAGGGGAGTGAGGTGGAAGAACACTGGAGACAGTAAACCGCAGTGGGGGGAAGGTTAAAAACCAGATGAGATTTTCTATTTGATCCTGGATGTTAACGGGAACCACTGGATAAGGACTTATCTAGCCTTCAGCTCTGGGTAGGGTTAATCCAGGAGGGAGATGCTGAATCCTTTTATTCTTATCACATTGTATCTTACTTGTATCTTACTTATTTGTGGGTGTGTAACATCCTTCCAAAAGATGCTCAGGGGCTAGGACTTAATGCCAGTGTGGTGGAGCAGAGAGATCTGATCCCAGGTGTGAATGCCGCTGCCTGGTGAGAAGAGCCCTGGTCCTGGAAGCAGTGGATCCTGGATTCAAATTCTGCCTCTGATCTCCCGTGTGACCTTGCTAAACCTCAGCTCCTTCATCTGTGAAATGAGAATGTTCAGACTTCTGCCAGCTACTTCTCAGGGTTGCTATAAAAGGTGCTGGAAACTTCATTTGTAATATGGTATTGAACCAGAAGGAACCTCAGAGCCAGATAACAGATGTGAAAGCTCTCTGTAAATGCTAACTATATTATCATTATATTTTTCTTATTTTTTCTTTCCTTTGCTGAGGTAAGAGTGATTCACCCAGAGTCACAAAGCTAGGGAATGTTAAGTGTCTGAGACCAGATTTGAACTCAGGTCCTCCTGACTTCAGGGCTGGTGCTCTATCCACTGTGCCCCCTAGCTGCCCCTTAGATGTGTTTGATATTTCTGTTTTTCTCCATTATTTATGAGATTTTTGTGCATTAGTACAGTCAATTCTTTTTTTTTTTTTTTTAATTTTTGTTGAGGCAATTGAGGTTAAGTGATTTGCCCAGGGTCACACAGCTAGGGAATGTTAAGTGTCTGAGATCAGATTTGAACTCAGGTCCTCCTGACTTCAGGGCTGGTGCTCTATCCACTACACCACCTGGCTGCCCCTTAACTTATTATTAAGCCCTGAAGAAACTGAGGTCTGAAGAGGTTAAGTAATTTTACCAGAGTCACACAGTTAGTGTCTGACAAGGATTTGAATTCAGGGCTTCCTGACCCAAATCCAATGCAAATAGGTGATGCAGTGGTTAGAGGGCTAAAGTACAATTAGAGTACAACACATTCATTACACTCTGAGTACAAATCCTGTCTCACATACTTGCTGGATGACCCTAGGCATGTCACAAAAAGTTCTGTCTGCCTCATTCTCCTCATTTGTGAAATAGTTATCTCCAAGGCTTGGAATGAGATGAGATAATATTTGTAAAGTGCTTTGCAATCCTTAAAACACTACATAAATGCTAGCCATGTGTTAACCTTCCTAACTCCAGAGCTTAGTATAATACCTAATATAAAGTAAGCACCTAACAAATAACTGAATGTTTAAAATTTCCTGATGACAGTAAGTTTTGAGCTGGGTCTTGCAGGAGTTGGTTATATGGGTTGTTGGAATGGGAAGAGAACAGAGAATCCCCCCAGGTGTGGCATTGAGAACTAGGACTTGGCAATAGAAATGGGCACAAGTAGGTGGAAAATTAAAGAAATGAATGCAGATTGATGGGAGGTCAGCGGGTCTGACTAGTGAGGATCTTGCTGCTGAGTCTGCAGAGTTGACTGGAACTGGAAAAGCAACAGATGTTGTAATTAGTCCTGACTGTCTTCAGCTGCCACCCCCTCACTCCATTCTAGCCAGGTGTACTTACTTGCCCTATCTTACCTGTGGCTGCTCTTGCCCTGTCAGCAGGTCCTGGCCCAAGTGAAGGGCTATGAGAATCTCTTCTCTGGGCGAGACTTTGCCTCAGGCCATTTTGGGTCCTTCCATATTGGTTTTTCCCAACTGTCTGACCAGAGCTGTGATTCATCTCATCCTCACAAGCCTTAGCTATGGTGTGTTTCTTTTTCCATTGTCTTCTCAGATTCCTGAGGGCTTGCTTTGCTGTTCATTTTGTATTCCATGTAACACAGTGTTGCCTTTTTTCAAACCATTTAATAGTTTACAAAGTGAAATATTTAATCCTCTCAAAGACCCTGTGGGGGTGGGTAGGGTAGGATTATTAATGTTTGACACATTTAGTGCTTTAATCTTTATAAAATGCTTGATCTCATTTAATAACACTCCCCTGTGAAGTTAGAAATGCAGTTATTATTCTCATTTTTTACAGATGAGGAACCTGAAGGTGAATTGACCTGTTCACAGGACCATGGCTAATAACGACAGACCTGGGACTAAAAACCTGTCTCCTGACACTAAGTATAGGACTTCCCACTGTAGTATGGTTTCTTGCTTTGCCTTTTGGTTTTAGGTGTTCTCCAAATGAGTGAAAGTCATTTTATAGCTTACTATGTACCAAGCACTGTGAAAAAGAAGTGGTGATACAAATATAAAATAGAGATAATCTCTAACCCCAAGAAACTTATATTCTAATATAAGATAAGAGATAAAAACAGGGGACAAGGGCTAGGGAAAGACGTTTTGGCTGCAAGTCACAAGGATAACAAGTAGAACAGAGCAGCCACTGACATCCAGACCTGACAGCCGCTGACATCCATCTGCCTGGATGCAGACCCCTCCTTGTTTTGTCCAAACTCTGCCTTTCTTGTGACTACTGTTTGTGGGTTAAATGTTTTTGGAGAAGTATGTGAGTTATCTCCACACGCTAGTGATCCAAGGTCAGATACGTCTTTCCTGCTGCTTTTAGGTCACAGGATGAACTTCATCTTGATTCTTAGATGCAGAAGGTAGAGTGGGAGGTTTCCTAACTGTATTCTCAGTTTACAGTATGATTCTGGGCAGGAGTAAACATGAGTGAACAGATCCCAGGCTTGGGGATTGCCTGTTCTCGTGGACATGTTCCTCCCAGGTTTTCCCTCTTCACTCTTAGTCTAGATTTTTCTGACCCCCTCTGGGGAAGGATGGGCACTAAGTTTCCAGAGTGGGACAGAAAGTGTGAGCTAGATGTCAATCTGCCCAGAGTGTGGGCCCTGCTGAGGAAGCAGGAGCTGTCTTCTGGAACTGTCACCAGCATCTCAGCCCTTTCACCTTGGAACATTCAGAAACTCTGCTTCCTACTCTCCTGCTGGCTTTTTATGCAAAGGCTTGGGCAGACCTTGGCTTGAGGAACAATAACCTTACATAATATCTCTTCCCTTCCCTTTTCTTCTCATCTAGCCTCGCCTTCCAAGCCTGAAAGAAAATCTTTCTCTTTCAGTAGGAATTTTCCACCAATGAAGTTTGCTCTTGCTCCTGGGTACCATTGTTTTCTACCAGGGTTGCAGAAATTACTGGGATTTTTCACACTGATCACACAGCCCGTGGCTTGGGCTCAGGCCCAGCTTCCTGGGCCAGAGAAGCCTTGCCATGCCTTTAATTCAAACCAGTCCCTGTGCAGGAGCTGTTCACAAAAACACAAACACTGATCTTTCTACCATGCAGACTGTTTCTCCAGCCTGAACCTCATTGACCTTGGCCTTGGTCTGGGTAGAGGGGGAGAGAGTGGTGAGGAGAGAGACTTATACTCAGAAAGATCTGAGTTTCAAATCATCAGGGTTCAGACACTAGCTGAATGAATCTGGGCAAGTAATTTTGTATTTTAATGATATTAATCATAAATTATATTTATACAGAAAATAGTGTCAATAGCACAAATTTTTAAAAGCAGCCTGCTCCAGAATTATGAAAACAGTCTGACAAATATTTCAGTTGTTATACTTGTAAAAAAGCAAAATTTGTGTGAGATTCTACTTGTGAAAAATAAACTATGATTTTTTTCACAATCTGTGTGATATTAATATATATAAAACACATTAAAAAATAACTGCAAAAGAGAAGCTGGAGAATATCATGAGCTGTACTTTGTGTGAGTTCAGAAAGATTGTGCAAAATAGTGTAAGATGGAACCCACCCATCCTGCCCCAATCTGTACCAGCAGGGTCCCCTTCCCTTTCCTACTCCTGTCCTAAGCCTTCTCCAGCACATACTGTGCTTTCTATAGAGTATAAAAATAACTGAATAAATAACTGACCTCACTTTAGAGTTCAAAGTCATATTTAGATTTTTTTTTGCTTCTTTTTTTATACAAAAGAATTGCTAACATTATTTGAACTTGAGTCAATTTGACCAGTTAAGCTATTTTTGAGTCCCTAAGACATCTGATCAAATCACCTTATTGGGAAAGTTAAAATTCAAGCGAGGATGAGACAAACAAAACAAAAATCTCTTTTAATAAAAAAGGAGATGGAAATGTGATTAAAAGAGAGGAAAAAGAACCCATTTGCATGAGGGTCCATCAGAAGAGATTAGCATAAGATTCTGAAATGACTTTAAAACTTGAACAGATGGACCTTTTTATATGAACTAATGCTTGGGCAAGTCATTTTAACCTCTGAATTCCTCAGCTTCCTCTTCTACAAAATGGGATTATAATAGCACCTATCTCTTAAAATGACATATTTGTTAAACACTTTGCAAACCTTTAAGTGCTAGTAAGATAGTTGATACTTATTATCATTATTATCATCATCCTCTTCATCATCATCATCCAGTAAGACCATATTTTAAGGGAATAGAGGCCCCTGTGGTTCTTCTTCCTTTGTGACAGATTCCTTCCCCAAATCCCAGGAGTAAGATGGGGAGCATTTAGGGGACCTCAGAAGTTGGGAAACCTCTGTTCTGTCATTCCATCACTCTATGACCTTCCTTTCTTTGAGTCTGCATTTTCCCTTCTGTAACATTAGATGGTCAGACTTAATCACACAAATGATTTTCCTTTCGATAACTATATATGATTGCCGTGTCTTGGGTTAAAATGTATCAGAAAATTTCAGCAGAAAAGGAGCAGCCCCAGGGTAGCAGTGGTAGGAGGCAGAGTACCCAGTTTGAATAATGCTGGGAGTCACAGTTGAGAAACCTCCCAAGGAGCCAGCACAGGACACTTTGTGCCTAGAGGAAGTCCCACTAATTCTTGTTCATTGTCCTCGCTCAGGACCTTGTACAAAGTATTGAATGAAGACATCCTCCTTCCCAAGTGACATTTGAATTTTAATAGAGACTCTGGTGCCTTGCTCCCAAAGACTGGCTTCACTGGAGTGTAGAACAGGAAATGTGTGTTGTTTCATAGGATTTCAGGGAGGCCAGAAGCCTCTGCTCTAGCCTACCATCCACTGAAACTTAGTACTGTGAAGAGAGAGCTGAGTTTGTAGTCAGTTCAATGAAATCCTGCTAGAACCTTGGATCCGGCATCAGAAAAACCAACTCAAATCCTGGCCTCTAGGAATGAAAAATTCCTCTCTGCCTCAGTTTCCTCATCTGTAAAATGAGAATAAGGATTACACTTACATTACTGTTATACTACACTGGTATGAGGACCAAGTGAAATAATAATAACTAGCATTCATATGGAATTTTGAAGTCAACAAAGCATTTTTTTTTTTTTTTTTGCTGAGGCAATTGGGGTTAAGTGACTTGCCCAGGGTCACACAGCTGTTACGTGTCTGAGACTAGATTTGAACTCAGGTCCTCCTGACTTCAGTGCTGGTGCTCTATCCACTGCGCCACCTAGCTGCCCCAACAAAGCATTTTTACAAATGTTATCTTCTTGTCCTCAAAAAGCACTGGGAGGTAGTTGATATTATTCTCATTTTCCAAATAAGAAAACTGGGGCAGATAGAGGTTAAGCTTGTCCAGGGACACATAGCTGGGAAGAGTCTGAGACTGGGTTTGAAGTCAAGGTCCGTTTCTTTTTATATACTTTACAAAACTTAAGTCTTATATAAATTTAATTATTAATTATTAACTTTTAAGTTAACTTTTAAGTCAAAAGATCTAGATTCAAATCCTATTTAGCTTACTTCCCCTTATGTGATTTTGGGCAACTCACTTAAATTCTTAGAACCTCACTTCCCCAAATTGTGAAATGATAGGTTTGGCCTAGACTTCTGAGATCTTAGCAAGCTCTGAATCAAGGATCTTTCCTTTAGTTCCTCCATGATGACTGAAATCCTTTCTTGGAGGATAAATTCCTATGACTTTCCAGTGAAAAATAAAGGTTAGAGTGAAGAAACAGGAGAAGGAAGAGGAACTGATGTTTGCAAAGGAAGTAGGTAACTCCAAACCTTTCTGGCTCATGTTAATTTTCCTATTTACAGATGAGGAAATTAAGGTTAAGAACATTGAAATGCTTGCCTAAGGTCATACAGCTAGTGAATGAGAGATCTGAATTTTCAAACCAATGTCTTTTCTCTTTAGTACTCTATTTTTTCTTCCTTTTTTTCTTTTTAAATTTTTGAGGGTTTTTTTTTTTTTATGGCAAGGCAATTGGGGTTTGACAATTGCCTAGGGTCGCACAGCTAGTGCTAACTGAGGTTATGTTTGAACTCTTAGGTCCTCCTGACTTCAGGCTAATGCTTTATCCATTGCTTTATATACCTGCCTCTCCAGTATTTTTTATGGGACATGAGGAAGCCGCTACCTCTCTATGTATATACTTCATTGTGTCCCATTTTTTTTATTCCTGACCCCCATCGTCATCCTCCAGCTCAATCAAATATTACAGATAATTAAAATAATAGCTCTAATCAAGTCCTCTGATGTCTCCTTGTGGTGTGGAAGCAATTCTGGGTTCATGCTTGTTCATTCTGGAAGGCTTCGAATATGGGCTCAGAACTGAACTGTGTACCTGATATTCAAAGACATGTCTAGGAAAGTCAGGCAATGCTCATCACTACGTTGGTCACAGGGCTATCGATTATCAGCCACAACAACTCTGAGATTACAGACTCGGGGTTGGGGGGGATGACATTCTTTGCTGGTACAAGGAGGAAAACAGAGTAAGAGAAAAAAAACCACTGACTCGATTCAAATATCACCTGTGATATTTATTGTCTGTGTGACCCTTGACAAGCTCTTTAACTTCCTTTTTAAAAAATAGCCATTTATTTTTCCAAATACATGCAAAGATAGTTTTCAACATTTACTTTTGCAAAACCTTGTGTTCCAAATTTTTCTCCCTTCCTTCTTCCATCCTTCTCCCATACTCAGCAAACAATCCCATGTGGATGATCCTTTAACTTTCCCTGCTACATTTTCTTTTATGGTAAAATGATGGCGTGGGATTAGATGCCCTCTGAGGTCCTGTTCTGATTCTGTGCTCCTACAATTACAGATTCTTTAATATTAGCTAGAAATTTACATATCACTTTAAGATTTGCAAAGCTCATTCTTCATGACAACCATAGCCCCCAAAGTGGAGATCCACAATTAAGAAAAACTAAACATTTAGGGATCTGTTAGAAGACTGCTCCTTTGCCATTTGAGGATCCCTAAATAAGCAAAAGATCCAAGGAGGTGTCTTCTTGGGATGAACAATCTATTCCTTCAAGGCAGCTAGAGTGACAACTACTTTGGGATTCTAGGATGCTAAACTTTGTTTTGAGGGACTGAAACTTCTCTTTCCATCCCAGGTCAACAAATGCAAATTTTTCATAGAGTTGCAGGATGTCAGAGATGGAAAAGACCTTACAGATGTAGAAACTGAAGCTTGGTCACATGAAACAACTTGCCCAAGTTCAGGTAAATAGTTACAGAGATAGATGAGTTTTGAAACAAGATGTTTTGATTTCTAGTCCAGTGCCCTTCTGAAGTGATTTGCCCTCCTCTAATGTAGCCTACAGAGCTAGAATTTAAATCTAATTCTTCTGACTTCAGTCCATTATTCTTTTGACACTCATCACATGGCTACTCTCTTTTTATTGCTTTCAAAGTCCATAGCAGATTTCTTTTCCACAAGCTTGGAACTTGACTGTCAGTCAAGACTCTCCCTTCATGAGGAATAACCTGACCTCTTAAGAGGATGGACAATTATCTAGAAAGACACAGGCATCAGAGACACCTGGCCACCTCTAATGGTTTTTAGGGATGGGTTTAAGGTGGAGGTGGCAGCCTTTTGATCCTTCAGCATCACTCTTCTCCTCTCATGGTCAAGGAAATAAATGTCTATTTTTGAATTTTATAGGAAATAAGCAAGCTTCAGGTTATCATCATCTCCTCTGTCTCCAATGTAGTGGGACCTTGAATTCCCCCAAATTCTGCTGTTAGTCACATGCAAACAAAAAGAACAGAAACTAGGTTCTGAAAAAGTATTTGTCTATGGTCAGTACATTGTCTCTATGGTATGTTTTCTTAGTTTTTCATATGGAAATCTCACATTTGTCTTTGCTCCTTCGAATTTTAAGATTGCCAAAGCTGGAAACAGCAACACCCTTTTGTTTTATTAATAGATTAGGATTAGACTTTCTTTTCAGAACAATTGGGCCTACAACAGAACTCACATTTTCTACTCACACATAGTTCACTTTTTAGGGCACCAGTCACTATATCATTCTGCTGAGAAAGAAGGACATTCCTACCTCACTGGATTGCTACGAGACAGGTGCTTTGAAAAGCTATAAAAGACTCTACAAATAAGGTATTATTATTTTTCCTGGCTGAGGGGACATGAAAAACATAGGAAAGCATAGGACATAACTGGAGGGTGGTGAGCATGCAGTATATGTTAGGGAATAATGAAATGAAATATAGAGAATAATGAGAGATGAAGCTGAAAAGTTACTGTAATACTAGGTCATGGAAGACCTTGAATGGCAGGCTGAGGAGTTTGAAGTTAATTGAGTCGACAGGAGGCAGCCACTGAAGAGTTTTTAAACCTGGGTGTGGCTGTTCTTTGAGCAAAGAATCATAGAATTTTAGAACTGGAAGAACATTGGAAATCTAGCCCAATTATTTTACAGTGGAGAAAACTACGGTCCAGTGATGGGAAGTGACTTGGCCCAGATGACAGATAATAAGGCACAAAGTGGGAAATTAAATCCAAATTTCTTCCCGTCACATGCTAGGATCCAAACCCCTTTCATGGCACTCCCCATCTTGGGATCGAATGAGCAAAACCCAACTTCTAAAGTGTTGGCAGTCAATCCCTCTAAGCAGAGCTTCAAAGACTGCGCGTCTCTCCATTGTTCCTCTCACTTGACTAAGGGCCAAGGAACACAGCCCAAGGGGAAGGGTCCCTCATAAGTCAAGCCAATGAGCTTGCCAAAATTCCCGATAGCTTTTAACTTCTGTCAAGGCAAATAAGCTTCCTCGGGAGGATTGAACAGAGCTGGGCAGAGAGCACAAGCAAACAGTTGTCCCAGAACCCCTGTGTTTGTTTTCCAGGAAAGGTCCAGCACAGACGTCCTCCCTCCTGGCCCTCCCTGTTCATTGGGGGATGCTTGGAGGTGAAACAGGCTTTCCTGAGAGGAAACAGCTAGCTGGCCCCAAGGGGAACCCTGGCAAAATGCCCCTCTGGGAGGCTGTTCTGCAATTTAGTTCTAATTCTGATTCATTTTAGTGTAATGTAAGACCTCAGTACCTACTCTGGTGGTGCTCAGATCTCTGCCAGTTTTGGGGGGGAGGAGGGATAAGACATGGGCCCCTCAAGGGTCTGGCTGGAAGGACAAGGCTTGGACACATGAGCCAGAACATGCTTAAGGTCCCATGAGTGGTGCTGATAGGAAGCGACTAAGAGATCTGAGGAGGAAGGGCTCTTGGAGGGCCTTCAGGGAAGCGGCACTCAAGCTGTGTTCTGAAGGACAATATAAAGTATTTAAAAACTAATAAATTTAATACTTTCAATTTGATATTCCTAAATCCAATATGGGACAAATCTCTAAGTAATATAGTAATATAATAATATAAGTAATATATGCTCATATGTAATTTAAAATTTACAAAGTGCCTTACATGCCATCTCATCTGGTAAGCACAATAAACCTGGGTAATAGGTGCTATTATTATCCCCATTTTATATGTGAGAAAACTGAGGCTGAGAACAATTAAGAGGCTTGAGGAGGGTCACCAAGCTGCTAAATGTTTGAAAAATGAATTTCAACTCAGATCTTTCTGACTCAAATTCAACACTTTACTGGGCTAACTAGTTGGGTTTTTTTTTTTTTTTTTTAACAAGGCAATTGGAGGTAAGTAACTTGCTCAGAGTTACATAGCTAGTAAACATGAAGTGACTGAGGTTGGATTTGAACTTGGATCTTCTTGACTTAAGGGCTAATGCTCCATTCAGTATGCCACAGAACTACCCCATTTACTTTCTTTTTTTTGGCAAGGCAATTGGGGTAAAGTGACTTGCCTAGGACTTTGCCAACTTAATATTTTTATATTTTGATTTTTAAAAAATTATTAATTTTGCTAAAATGAGTCTTTTCCCATATTTTTTTAAAATTATATAAAGGATGACTGAAAAGGGGAGAGAGAAGGCCACATTGGGAAATGTAGGTGATATTAAAAAGAAATGTCAACTTATTAAAAAATATAAAATTATTATTTTTTTAAGCTTTTTATTTGTATAACATATATATGGGTAGTTCCCCAACCTTGATCTTTACAAAGCTTTCCAATACAAATTTTACCCCCAGTCCCCTCCCCTCCCCTAGATGGCAGGAAGTCCACTACATGTTAATAATGTTGAAATGCTTGAGAAGTTATGCAAGAAAAATCCTATCTACAAGAAAAAAAGAATCAGAGAAAGGCAACACAATGCAAGCAAATGTCAATAGAGATCATGAAAATGTTACGTTGTGGTCCATATTTCATGTCCCTCTTTCTGGGTGTATATGGTTTTCTTCAGTGAACAACTGGAACTGGTTTGAGACAATTCTTTATTGCAGAGATCCATGTCCATCAGAATTGATCATCATGTAATACTGTTGTTGCTGTGCATGATGATCTCCTGGTTCTGCTCGTTTCACTCAGCATCAGTTCATGCAAGTCTCTCCAGGCCTCTCTGAAATCGTCCTGCTGGTCGTTTCTTACAGAACAATAATATTCCATAACATTCATATACCATAATTTATTCAGCCACTCTCCAATTGATGGGCATCCCTTCAGTTTCCAGTTTCTAGCCACTACAAAAAGGGCTGCCACAAACATTCTTGCACATGTGGGTCCCTTTCCCTCCTCTAAGATCTCTTTGGGATATAGGCCCAGTAGAAACACTGCTGGGTCAAAGGGTATGCACAGTTTGACAACTTTTTGAGCATAGCTCCAAATTGCTCTCCAGAATGGTTGGATCCGTTCACAGTTCCACCAACAATGTATTAGTGTCCCAGCCCTCCCACATCCCCTCCAACATTCATCGTTATCTTTTCCTGTCATTTTAGCCAATCTGACAGGTGTATAGTGGTATCTCAGAGTTGTCTTAATTTGCATTTCTCTGATCAATAGTGATTTGGAGCAACTTTTCATATGACTAGAGATGGTTTTAATTTCATCATCTGAAAATTGTCTGTTCATATCCCTTGACCACTTATCTATTGAAGAGTGGCTTGAATTCTTATATATATGAGACAATTCTCTATATATTTTAGAAATGAGGCCTTTATCAGAACCATTAAATGTAAAGATGATTTCCCATTTAGATGCTTCTCTCCTAATCTTGTCTGCATTTGTTTTGTTTGTACAGAAACTTTTTAACTTAATATAGTCAAAATTATCCACCTGGTGTTCAATTAGGAGTTCCAAGTCTTCTTTGGACATAAATTTGTTCCACCTCCACAGGTCTGAGAGATAAACTATATTACGTTCCTCTAACTTGCTTATAAAGTCCCTCTTTATATCTAGATCATGAACCCATTTAGATCTTATCTTGGTATGTGGTGTTAGGTATGGGTCAAGCCCTAATTTCTTCCACACTAGTTTCCAATTTTCCCAGCAGTTTTTGCCAAATAGAGAGTATTTATCCCAAAAGCTGTGGTCTTTGGGTTTATCGAACACTAGATTGTTAAGGTTAATGCCTAGGTTGTCCTGATAACCTATCCTGTGCCACTGATCCACTGCTCTATTTCTTATCCAGTACCAAACGGTTTTGATGACCGCTGCTTTATAATATAGTTTTAGATCTGGTACAGCAAGGCCACCTTCATCTGCCTTTTTTTTCATTAATCCCCTTGAAATCCTTGACCTTTTGTTCTTCCAAATGAACTTTGCTACTATTTTTTCTAGATCTGTAAAATAATTTCTTGGGAGTTTGATTGGTATGGCACTAAATAAGTAGATTAGTTTGGGTAGTATTGTCATTTTTATTATGTTCGCTCTGCCTACCCATGAGCACTTAATATTTTTCCAATTGATTAGGTCTGATTTTATTTGTGTGGAAAGTGTTTTGTAATTTAGTTCGTATAGTTTCTGACTTTTCCTTGGCAGATAGATTCCCAAATATTTTATCCTATCATCTGCTATTTGGAATGGAATTTCTTTTTGTATCTCTTGCTGCTGAACTTTGTTGGTAATATATAAAAATGCTGATGATTTATGTGGATTAATTTTGAATCCTGCCACTTTGCTAGAGTTGTGAATTGTTTCTAGTAGTTTTTTAGTTGAGTCTCTAGGGTTCTCTAAGTATACCATCATGTCATCTGCAAAGAGTGATAATTTGGTTTCTTCATTACCTACTCTGATTCCTTTTATCTCTTTTTCTTCTCTTATTGCTAAAGCTAACATTTCTAATACAATATTAAATAGTAATGGTGACAGTGGGCAGCCTTGTTTCACTCCTGATCTTATTGGGAATGATTTTAGTTTGTCTCCATGACATATGATGCTTGCTGATGGTTTTAAATAGATGCTGCTGATCGTTTTAAGGAAAAGCCCATTTATTCCTATACTCTCTAGTGTTTTTAATAGGAAAGGGTGTTGGATTTTGTCAAAGGCTTTTTCTGCATCTATTGAGATAATCATATGGTTTTTGTTAATTTGGTTATTAATATAATTAATTATGCTGATAGTTTTCCTAATATTGAACCAGCCCTGCATCCCTGGTATAAATCCTACTTGGTCATAGTGTACTATCCTGGGGATGACTTTCTGTAATCTCATTGCTAAAATCTTATTTAAAATTTTTGCATCAATATTCATTAGGGAATTTGTAGATAATCTGAATGAAATGGAGGAATATCTACAAAATTATTTTTTAAAAATAAAGGTAATATATATATTTAAAGCAATTCAGCAAATGCTTTTTAAAGTATCTACCCAGTGCAAGGCACCATGACTACAAAGATATAAAAAGAGGAAAAAGTTCCTATTTTCAAAGAGATTATGTTCTACTGAGGGGATCTGTACAGCATGCTCACAAATGTATAAGTTAAAATTAATCTGAAGGATAGAGCTCTAACAATTAGGAGAGAGTTTCCTGGAGGAGGAAGTCTTTGAGATGAGCTTTGAAGGAGGATAAGCTTTCTGAATAGAGAAGCTGGGGAGAGAACACATTCTAGATATAGGGAAATGTGTTTTATCATTTATTCTGTGGAACCAGTATTACCAATTACAATTATTCAGAGTCTGGCTTTCTTTTAGTTCAGAGAATCATAGGTTTAGAGCTGGATGGTACATTAGAAGTCACTTAATGTGGCCTCCTTATTTTACATATGAGGAAACAGAGGCTCAGAGAAGTGATGATATTTGCTTAAGATCACATAGGCAGTAACTAGCAGTCTGCATTAGAACACATGACCCTCAGTCCAGCATTCCTATCACTGAACACCACAATGCCTCAGAGTGTCTGGTTCCTTTTGCTGTGATAGTCATCGAGTATATCATTTTTCTGGTTCTATTTCACACTGATTTTATTTTGTTCATCCAAGTCTTCCCACATTTCTCTGATTTCTTTCCATTTGCCATTTCTGTGTCCAACAGCATTCTACTACATTTATGCACCATTTGACTGAACTGTTCCTCAATTGCTGTATATGGACTGAGATTTGCCACACTGATACAGCCATAGGCATATAAAATATGAAAATAAAAGAATAAAAGAAATACAGAGGTAGTATGTCCTCTTCCAAATCTGTGGACTGATAAAATTTTACTACTTTTAAAAAATTGGATTTAGATGACATGATTTCATGCTTTGCTTTTCTTTTTTGCTGACTTCATTCTGCATCAATTTCTTTGCATCTTTCTTTCATATTGGGTGGAAATATGTCATTATTAATCTTTAAAATATACTCAAACATTTATGCCACTTCCAAATGAATCTTCACCCTTCACCAGAACCCTTTCCCTTAAAACAAAGACATGGACTTGGACAAATCAAATCACCTGTTTGTTCACATTGGCTCTGTCTAAAAATGTTGACCTTATTGTGTAGCAATTATCATCCAATATTCTCTATCAAGGAGCCAACAGTCTTCTAAACCACTGGACCACTTCTTTAATCAGATGTTGCTTCCCTTCATGATTAATAGTCATCATGTAAACTGCCCTCCTAATTCTTACTTGCACTGAATCAATTTTTTTTTTTACAAATAAACTTTTATGGATTTTTTTGGTGTATTTTTAATTCAATAGAATTTCTTTCAGTGCTCCTCCCCTCCCCTTCCCAGAGAGTCAAACCACAAATTTTATTTTTTTTAAATTTTTTATTAAAGCTTTTTATTTACAATACATATGTATGGGTAATTTTTCAACAATGACCATTGAAAAACTTTCTATTCCAAATTTTTCCTTCCTTCTCCCCACCCCCTCCCCTAGATGGCAGGTAGCCCAATACATGTTAAATACGTTAAAATATATGTTAAGTCCAATATATGTATACAAATTTATATAGTTATCTTGCTGCATAAAAAAAATCAGATCTAGAAAGAAAAAAACCTGAGAAAGAAAACAAAATGCAAGCAAGCATCAACAGAAAGCATGAAAATGCTATGTTGTGGTCCACACTCAGTTCCCATAGGCCTCTCCCTGGGTGTATATGGCTTTCTTCATTACTGAACAATTGGAACTGGCTTGAATAATCTCATCGTTGAAAAGAACCATGTCCATCAGAATTGATCATCATATAGTCTTGTTGTTGCCGTATGTAATGATCTCCTGCTTCTGCTCACTTCACTCAGCATCAGTCCATGCACGTCTCTCCAGGCCTCTCTGAAATCATCCTGCTGGCCGTTTCTTACAGAGCAATAATATTCCATAACATTCACATACCATAATTTGTTCAGCCATTCTCCAATTGATGGGCATCCATTCAGTTTCCAGTTTCTAGCCACTACAAAAAGAGCTGCCACAAACATTCTTGCACATGTGGGGCCCTTTCCCTCCTTTAAGATCTCTTTGGGATATAAGCCCAGTAGAAACACTGCTGGGTCAAAGGCATATTTTTATTTTTAAAGAAAAAGAGAAAGAAGAAAAAAATCAGCAGAACCAATCAATATATTCTATAAAAATCTGAAAATATACACAACATTCCACACTTATTGACTTCCTACCTCTGCAGAGGAGTTATGTAGGGATGGTTTTTCACTTCTACACCAATTCTTACAAGACTTCCTAACTTGAGATGTCACAGAGGATAATAATCATTAAGTGCCTACTATGTTCCAGGCACTGTGCTAAGGGCTGGAGATACCAAAAGAGGTAAAAATTAGGTCTTACCTTAAAGATTTTTACCTTCTTGTGGGAGAGACAACAAACAAACAAATATATACAAAATACATTCAAGTTATATTCAAGATAAATAGGAAGTAATTAATAAATGTGAATAATAGGAAGTAATAGAGAGAAGTTGGGAAAAGCATCTAGTAAAATATGTTTGTAGGACTTAAAGGAAGCTAGGGAGGTCAGTAGGTGGACAGGAGAAGGGAAAGTATTCCAACCATAGGGGACAACCAGAGAAAATATTCAGAGCCAAAAAATGGCATGTTTTATTGATTCAAAGATTAAGATACAGAATACTGGCTAGGTTATAAAGGGTTTTGAATGTCCAACAGAACATTTTGTGTTTGGTCCTGGAGCCAGTGGAATTTATTGAAAAGGGAATATGACATGGTCAGACTTATACTCGAGGAAAATAACATTAATGGTTGACTATAATAGAACCAGGAAAACTTGAATTAAAATCTGACTTCAGACATTTCTTAGCAGTAAGGTCCTGGGCTAGTCACTTAACTTCTTTGTGCCTCAGTTTCCTCATCTGTAAAATGAGGATAATAATTATTCCTTTCCCACAGAGTTGTTTCGTGAAGATCAAATGAGTTATAATATGAAAAAAATACTTTGCAAACCTTAAAACACTATGTAAACACTGACTATTCATTATTTAATTTCTCAGAGTCCTTTATACCTGTCATTTCTCATATCACAGTAGTATTCTCTTATCTTTGTCACCTAGCTGCCATGTTTCTTTATAATTTTCACATTTGTCATTTTAATATGGCATACAACTATATTACTGTATGGATATGCCATGAATTAATCCATAAGGCTCCAAATGAGAAAGTGTAATGTATTGGGGAATTCTGATCTTAGAGTCAGGGAAACCTGGTTTCAAATTCTGCTTCTGATCCTTATTAACTTTGTGATCTGCGAGAAGTTTCTTAATTTCTATATGCTTCAGATAATTTCATAGCACTTGTCTGTGTGCATAGAGATGACCAAGAGGAACAAGACCTTTCTCTGACCATGGACTTTTCATGGCTGCAGGTATCTCTTGGAGGAAAGCTATTAAAGGTGAGAATCAATATCACTTCTACTTCCTTTCTGGGCCCAGATGATCTTCAGCCTCAGGTGAGAAGAAGATTGAGACCTTCCTCTAAGTGTACATATTCTGTTTCTTGCTTCATGTGTTCCCTAACGGAAGGTTACTAGTGGTTCAATGAGCAAGAGTTTAATCTGGGCCAGCAAGGCTGTTAGACCTCCTGCTGCCAACTGGTTCTTCTTCCTTCCATGTAGAGAATCTCTGATGGGAAAAGGAGCAAATTTCCCTTCAGCCTTAAGGTTTGCATTTTCAGGTGCAGCCATAGAAGAAGAAAGAAGAACAAAAGGGAGAATGAGGAGGAGGAGAACAAGGAGGAACAGGAGAAGGAGAAGGAGGAGGAGGAGGAGAAGGAGGAGGAAAAGGAGAAGGAGAAAGAAGAGGAGGGAGGAGGAGAGGAAGGAGGAGAAAGAGGAGAAGAAGAGGAGGAGGAAAAAGAAGAAGAAAAAGAGGATGATGAAAAAGAAGAGGACAAAGAAGAAGAGAAAAAAGAAGAGGATGAAAAAGAAGAAGAAAAGGAAGAAGAAAAAGAGGAAGAAATGAAGTATTAGAGGAAGAGGAGGAAGAAAAATCAGAGGAAGAGAAAGAAGAGGAATTAGAAGAATTATGGGAAGAAAAAGAAGAAAAAGGAGGAGGAAAAGAAGAAGAAGAAGAAGAAGAAGAAGAAGAAGAAGAAGAGGAAGAGGAAAAAGAAGAAAAAGAAGAAGAAAAGGGGAGAAGAAAGTAGAGGAGGAAGAGGAAGTAAAGGAAGAAAAAGAGGGAGAGGAGGAGGGGAAGAAGAGGAGGAAGAGGAAGAGAAGGAGGAGGAGGAGAATATTAGTGAAAAATTTGACTTTCATCCTATGCCTAATCTCCATTCTTCAGATTAAAGAATAGTGAAATACAGTCACCCATCTGAACTCACCATGTGTCTTCAATCTCATGTGCTTGTCTCCTGTTTCATCTCTAGGCTCCCCTGGGAAGAGGAGAGATACCTTCTACTCAGTGATAAACATTTATACTTAGTCATACCCAATCCCCAAAGACCATCATCCAAACTTTCTCCCTATCCCCAGTTCTTTATTCTCCTCTCCTTCAACTTTGCCACCCTGAAGTCCTAATTGAATATTACCCACCTGTTTCCACTGTGCCCTATGGCATGCTTGCTCCAGAGGCAAAAAAATGTTTCTTTCATCTTATATCTTTTGATCTCTCACTCTGTCTTTCAGTAATCAGTGAAACATGTATCCTAACAAATGATACAGACTCCTTGGCCCCACTTTCTAGAATTGACTGCATCTTCACTAATTCTTCTTGGCTCATCGGTTGAGAAAGATAAGTTGGAAATCTCCTTATTTCTAGTTTTTGCTTCCAGATTCTCCTTCTACCTCCATCATTCTGTAACATTTCCTTTATAGTTTATACGATTCATCAAAAATCCTGGTAGCTATTTATAAACCTTCAAGACCTTCCTTCTTCAATGAGTTCAGTACCTAGTTCACAATTTTTCTTTCTTCTCCAACTCCTACTCTTATACTTGGGGACTTCGTGTGTGTGTGTGTGTGTGTGTGTGTGTGTGTGTGTGTACACATATATGTATATAGAGTCAGAGACAGAGATAGAGACAGAGACTCTTTTAAACACCCTATCCATTCAGTTATTCAATCTACTCACTTTCCCATGACTTACTCCTCCACCCCATGTCAAAGATTAAGATAGTTGGTCACAACCTTGATCTTGCTAACACCCACAAATGCACCATTTCAATATTCAAGAATTCTAAGATCCCATAACCTGAGCATAATGTATTACTCTGCCTCTCCCTCTGCCTTCCCCTTCTAAAACCCTATTATTTGTTTATATTATAACCTCCAATCACTCAGTCCTTGATTCTCTCCAGACTATAGCCCCTGCACTTGTCACATTCTCCTATTTTCCTCATCTTATCCCTTTGGTGAACTTTATATTACTTATTATATTACTGATTATGCCCTGCCAAACTTCAGTGTTATTGATTTAGAGATTAAGATCATCTGCTCCTATACATGTATTGCTGAACAAAAGTAGAGAAAATACCACAACTATTCTGACAGGGTCCGCTACAAATTTATTTTACCATCTCAACTGGACCATCATTGCTTCTAGGCAATTCTCTTTTTCCTTCAGTCAATTAGCTGCATATGACTCTTTGTGACACCATTTGAGGTTTTCTTGGAAAAAACACTAGAGCAGTTTGCCATTTCCTTCTCCAGATCAATTTACAGATGAAAAAAATAAAGCAAACAGAGTTAAGTGACTTGCCTAGGGTCACACAACTAGTGTCTGGGTCTAAATTTGAATTCAGAAAGAGTTCTAGCTCAGTGCTTTATTCATTGCAGCCTTATTAATTCAGTATTCTACTCTTTATGATGGCTCTTCCAAAACATTTCATCCCTCCACAAATTTCTTATAACTCCCTTTCCCTTAACTTTCTCAGCTGAAAACTTTTTTTTTCTTTTTATAGGAAAAACAATCAAGGCCACTCACTGTGAGCTACCTCTTCTCCCTTCTTCCTCACTTCATCCCTCAGATGCCTTCTATTACATTCTCTTCTTTAATCCTTGTCTCACACAAAGAGGTAGCCCACGGCTAAGTCTTCTATCTGTATAAGTCCTCTCTTTCATTCTGTCTTCTCTTACTTTGTTAATGTCATTCTCTGTTATTCTGACTTTATCACTCATCTTCAATCTCTGTCTTTCTACTGGCTCTTTCCCTATTACTGACAAACATTCTTATGTTTCCTCTATCTAGGAAAAAAAACAAACCCCAAAACCCCATTGGATTCTTTTATCCTCACTATTATCCTAAATCTTTCCTGCCCTTTGTGGTAAATTTCCTTAAAAAGGCAATCTACAGTGGCTAGAAACTGGAAACTGAATGGATGCCCATCAGTTGGAGAATGGCTGAATAAATTATGGTATATGAATGTTATGGAATATTATTGTTCTGTGAGAAACGACCAACAGGAGGATTTCAGAGAGGCCTGGAGAGATTTGCATGAACTGATGCTGAGTGACATGAGCAGAACCAGGAGATCATTATATATGGCAACAACAATACTATATGATGATCAATCCTGATGGACATGGCTTCAACAATGAAATGTTTCAAACCACTTCCAATTGTTCACTGAAGAAAGCCATATACACCCAGAGAGAGGGATGTGAAATGTGGACCACAACATAACATTCTCATACTCTCGATTGATGTTTGCTTACATTGTGTTTCCTTTATCTGATATGTCTTTCGTGTAGATACGATTTTTCTTGCACAACAATGATAAGTGTGGAAATATGTATACATATATTCGATTTGTCAAGTATTCTAACATAATTATCATGTAGTGGATATCCTGCCATCTGGGGGAGGGGTAGGGAGTTGGGGGGAAAATTTGTAACAGAAAGCTTTGTAAGGGTTAATGTTGAAGAATTACCCATACATATGTTTTGAAAATTAAATTAAATTAAATTAAATTTTTTTTTAAAAAGGCATTAGGAAAGCAAGCAATATTAAGTCATACAAAATATTTCCATATTAGCCATGTTGGGGGAAAAAAGGAAGGAAGGAAGAACAAGAAAAATAAAATGAAAAATACACTTTCATTTACACTCAAAGTTCATCAGTTCTCTCTCTGGAGGTGGATAGCATTTTTTCATCAAGGCTTCTTTGGAATTGTCTTGGATCATTGTGTTGATCAGAGTGCTAAACCTTTCACAGTTGACAATATTGCTGTTACTGTGTCAATATTCTGGTTCTGTTCACTTTACTTTGCATCAATTCATGTAAGTTTTTCCAACTTTCTTTTTAAAATA
Source organism: Myrmecobius fasciatus (assembly GCA_023553655.1). Lineage (NCBI taxonomy): Eukaryota > Metazoa > Chordata > Mammalia > Dasyuromorphia > Myrmecobiidae > Myrmecobius > Myrmecobius fasciatus. Next base: position 258,710 of record JAJPUD010002513.1, read on the forward strand.
TTCTGCTCATCTAGTGTTTGATAAACCCAAAGACCACAGCTTTTGGGATAAGTACTCACTATTCGACAAAAACTGCTGGAAAAATTGGAAATTAGTATGGAAGAAATTAGGGCTTGACCCACACCTAACACCACATACCAAGATAAGATCTAAATGGGTTCATGATTTAGATATAAAGAGTGATATTATAAGCAAATTAGAGGAACATAGGATAGTTTACCTCTCAGACCTGTGGAAATGGAATGAATTTGTGTCCAAAGAAGAACTGGAACTCTTAATTGAACACCAGATAGATAATTTTGACTATATTAAGTTAAAAAGTTTCTGTACAAACAAAACTAATGCAGATAAGATTAGGAGGGAAGCAATAAATTGGGAAATCATCTTTACATTTAAGGGTTCTGATAAAGGCCTCATTTCTAAAATATGTAGAGAATTTTCTCATATTTATAAGAATTCAAGCCACTCTCCAATCAATAAATGGTCAAAGGATATGAACAGACAATTTTCAGATGATGAAATTAAAACTATTTCTAGTCATATGAAAAGGTACTCCAAATCACTATTGATCAGAGAAATGCAAATTAAGACAACTCTGAGTACACCTGTCAAATTGGCTAAGATGACAGGAAAAGATAATGACAAATGTTGGAGGGGATGTGGGAAAACTGGGACATTGATACATTGTTGGTGGAACTGTGAAATGATTCAACCATTCTGGAGAGTAATTTGGAACTATGCTCAAAAAGTTATCAAACAGTGCATACCCTTTGACCCAACAGTGTTTTATTGGGCCTATATCCCAAAGAGATCTTAAAGGAAGGAAAGGGCCCCACATGTGCAAAAATGTTTGTGGCAACCCTTTTTGTAGTGGCTAGAAAATGGAAACTGAATGGATGCCCATCAATTGGAACTGGAAACTGAATGGATGGCCATCAATTGGAGAATGGCTGAATAAATTATGGGATATGAATGTTATGGAATATTATTGTTCTGTAAGAAATGACCAGCAGGACGATTTCAGAGAGGCCTGGAGAAACTTGCATGAACTGATGCTGAGTGAAATGAGCAGAACCAGGAGATCATTACACATGGCAACAATAAGACTATATGGTGATCAGTTCTGATGGACATGGCTCTCTTCAACAATGAAATGTTTCAAATCAATTCCAATTGTTCAGTGAAGAAAGCCATATACATCCAGAGAGAGGAATATGAAATATGGACCACAACATAACATTTTCACGCCCTCTATTGATGTTGCTTGTATTATGTTTCCCTTCTCAGATTTTTCTTTCTTTCTTATAGATCTGACTTTTCTTGCACAGAAAGATAACTGTAAAAATATGTATACACATATTAGATTTGTCAAGTATTTTAACATAATTAACATGTAGTGGACTTCCTGCCATCTAGGGGAGGGGAGGAGACTAGGGGGGAAAATTTGTAGCAGAAAGCTTTGTAAGAATCAATGTTGAAGAATTACCCATACATATGTTTTACAAATAAAAAGCTTTAATACAAAGAAAAAGAGAAAGAAAAAAAGAAAGAAAGAAAGAAACGACCAACAGGATGATTTCAGAGAGGCCTGGAGAGACTTGCATGAACTGATGCTAAGTGAAATGAGCAGAACCAGGAGATCATTGTACATGGCAACATCAATATTACATGATGATCAATTCTGATCAATGACTCTTTTCAACAATGAGATAACTGATAGCAGTTCCAATGATCTTGTGATGAAGAGAGCCATCTACACCTAGAGAGAGGATTGTGGGAACTGAATGTGGATCACAACATGGTATTTTCACTCTTTGTTGTTGTTATTTGCTTGCATTTTATTTTCTTTCTCATTTTTTCCCCTTCTTGATCCGATTTTTCTTGTGCAGCAAGATAACTGTATAAATATGCATACATATATTGGATTTAACATATATTTTAACATATTTAACATTTATTGGATTACCTGCCCTCCAGGGGAGGGGATGAGTGGGAGAAGGGGAAAATTTGGAACACCAGATTCTTCAAGGGTCAAAATTACCCCTGAATATGTTTTGTAAATAAAAAACTTTTAAAAAATGAATGCATAAAAGCATTTAAAATTGAAACATCTGCAAAAATAAAAAGGCATGCAGCATGGTTTAAAAAAAATGAGGCCTTTATCAGAGAAACTTGCTGTAAAATTTCCTTCCCATTTACTTTTCTCATTTTATCTGTATTTATTTTATTTGTGCAAAAAATTTTCAAATTCATGTAATCAAAATTATCCATTGTACTTTCTGTGATCCTCTTTATTGTTTGGATATAAACTCTTCCCTTATTTATAGCTCTGAGAAGTGTTTTATTCCATGCTTCCCTGATTTACCTATGATATTACTCTTTATATCTAAATCAATTATCCATTTTGACTATATTTTGGTATATGATGATATGAAAATTCTTCCACTCATCCCCTCCCCTAGATGGCAGGTAATCCAATAAATGTTAAATGTTAAAATATATGTTAAATCCAACATATGTATACATATTTGTACAGTTATCTTGCTGCACAAGAAAAATCGGATCAAGAAGGGAAAAAAATGAGAAAAGTTTATGCCTAGTTTCTGCTAAGTTACTTTCTAATTTTCCCAGCATTTTTTGTCAAATGATAAGTTTTTGTCCCCAAAGCTTGGATTTTTGAATTTAACAAATACTAGATTACTATAGTCATTTACTATTGTCCTCCAAATTTTAATGCTTTCTCTTGTACTCAAAAATTTTCTTCCTATATATAACTCAGACATTTGCATAAAACTTTCCTCATTGATAGAGAGAATTATTTGTTCCATGTCCACATGAGGGACAAGAGTGCAAGAGAATTTGATTACTATCCTCCAACTTTGAGAGAGTCCACATGTGGTTTCAGGCTTTCTTCTGGTAGAAGTTTTTAGAGGGAGTTGTTATTGTTGAGCTGTTTTAGTCACATCTAATTCTTCATGACTCCATTTCAGATTTTCTTGGCAAAGATAATAGAATAGTTTGCCATTTCCTGCTCATCTTTTACAGATGAGGAAGTGAGACAAATAGGTAAGTGACTTGCCCAGGGTCACATAGCTAGTATGTATTGGAGGCTGAATTTGAATTGAGGTCCTTTGACTTCAAGGCCAGTGTTTTATCTACTGTGCTGGCCATTCTACTGATCATTGCACTACTTCTTAGTTAATACCAGATTGCTTTGACGATTATTGCTTTGTAACAGGTTAAAATTTCACATTTTTTCATCAATTCCCTTTTAGTTCTTGACCTTTTGTTTTTCTATGTTATTTTTTCTAGCTCTATAACATAATTCTTCAGTATTTTGATTGGTATGGCACTGAATAGGTACATTAATAACTGTCATTTTTATTATGTTGGCTTGGTTTACCCACCACCAATAAAGATTTCTAAAATTGTTTAGATCTGTATTTATGTGGAAAATGTTTTATAATTGTATTCATAATGTTAAAAGTAATTATGTATGATAATAAATATAAATAATAAAATATGATATAAAATATATTTTAGATAATAGATAATAAACAAAAATAAATAAAGATAATATTGTATAAAAATAATAATGTATATAAAAAAGGTGGCAGAAGAGGAAAAAAAAGTACTTTTCCATTAGAAACTTAATGTGCTGGAAGCTTCCTGGCCCTGGAGGTTATCAACAAGTTATCCCATATTCTTGCAATGGGATACTCTGTATGAACCAATAAAAAGTCAGTACTAAGTACAAATGATACTAACATATCCAGCCAGAATAAAAAGCAAGCAGAAAACCCCATCCCTCCTCACTTCCTCCACCCCCTACTACAAATTGTGTTCAAATACTTTCTGGCAGATACTGTCTTGGCAGATAAACTCTCAAATATTTCATATTATCTGCCATTATTTTAAGTGGAATTTTTCTATTTCTTCCTGCTAAATTTTATTAGTAATAAATAGAAATGATGATTTATATATGTCTATTTTATATCCTACAACTTTACTAAAGTTATTAATTGTTCAACTAGTCTTATTTTTAGTTGAATCTTTTGATATATTATCTGCAAAGAGAAATTTTATTTCCTCTTTGCCTATTTTTAATCCTTCAATTTATTTTTCTTGTTTTATTTCTAGGAATTCAATTTCTAATTTCTAATACAATTGCTCTATCTAGCACTTTTAATACAATATTAAATAATAGTGATGATAATGGACATCCCTACCTCACTCATGATCTTACTAGGAAGGCTGACACTTGATTTTAGATAGCTACTACTTATTTTAAGAAAGACTTCATTTAT